>JANAVB010007600.1:9036584-9519084 GCA_029216955.1 Iris pallida
ACGTGATTCTCGTAAAAATTCAGTGTCGAGGGCGTGTCCTTGCCTCAGATTCTAGCACGACGTAGACGTGTTTTCCAACTCGATTTCACGAAGTACTCTTTATCCTTTGGTGTGTTACATTTCATGCCTGTTCAGAAGGTACTTCATTTAGATAACTTAGACTACTTTGTTTCAATGCAAGGACTTGCACATGGATTGCCACCAGTAAAGCCCACTTAAATCTATATGTACCAGTCGCTGGCATCACAAGCCATTTTGGACATAAACTACCGTGGTATTTCTCAACTAGCATAGGGTGCTGGCTGGCGCACCCCATTAGTCTCTTGAAATACTCCTGCACTTACGTCTCCTGGGTGGCCAAGCCCCTACCCAAGCAGCCCGTAATCCAAAATTTTGATTCTGCCTAGGCCGGCCACGATTCTTCCTTTGATCATGCCGCGTAATCCTCTTATGTCTTCCACCTCTCGTATATGACGGGATTGTCCACGACCATTTCGTATTGTTTGTCATTTTTAACTTAACGGCTGTCTCCGAGCCGTAGGCTAACCCTAGCCATAATGCATTATCGACTAGGTTGGCGTTCGTACAGCGCGGGTAGCGAGCCCCGTTGCACGTGTCCGTCATACCTGTCGCTAACTATTTCTTTCTTTCTTTATCTTTTACTCATTCTTTCTTTTCTTTCTTTATTTTACTCATTCTTTCTTTTCTTTCTTTCACTTATCCGTTCGTTCATTGATTCATTACATTCATTCATTCATTCGTTGATTTATTCATTCATTCTTTCATTCATACATTATACAACTCTCCCTGCGGGAGTCGCCTTGGCGACCCATCGATCCCGAAGTCTTTCAATGTGCTATACTCTACTTGGAACGACTATGTCGATAGTCTTCCGTTTTATTGTTGTAAACCATTCATTGTTTCAATATTGAACGCATAAGGTACTTGAACGTAAGCTTGTGCCTTAGCACGAGCGTGGAGCGCGGTACGAGAGTTCTCACATTTTCTATGTTCTTTTCCATATTCTATACAAGCATACAAGATGGGATTATTCCCTTAGCTAGGTGCGTTGAGTCAATCATTTATTAGCATGCACGGTGTTAATGCCTAGCGATTCTAGCAATAGTGTCCGTATTGTTATCTGTCTAGGCTAAGCAAAGACAGGTTCATCGGAGCCACCCACCTTAGCGATGTTCGCATCGGCCGAGCGATACTCCGAGCGCGCCTTTGAAATTCTAAGTCTGGATTCATCTTTGATGGGCTAATGTAAGCCTTGCATCGATTCTTCATCAGGTCGATGCCAACTCTTCGGGTCGACGGCTTGTTTGAGTCATTGCACTTGCTGTTTGAATCGACGTTCCGCTAGGGCAGAACGGGTCATTACACCATGCAGGTAACTGTCGCAATTAGTGCTATCTCGTAATGGTGCTCGACTTAGAGTACTAATTATGAGCCTGCAATTAGGACGTAGGACCTAGGATATGATAGGAGTTTCTCAATCACACCTAGGAAAATTTTCGATCTTTGATTATCATGATTACTCTCCTTATATTAAATTAATTGTCCTTCTTTGATAATATCTTCTCATGTGCCATATTGATCTCTTGTTTCAATTCGTCTCCAGGATGACGAAGATGCACCGCAGGCCACTGGATCGAGTAGCTTGCACGAGAGATCTGACCAGGCTGAGAAGAAGGTTCAGGAGACTGCCCCCAGTGTTTCTACTAGTCGTTCTAGAGATGCTACCGCCACCACCTCCGATACCGACGGATACACACCACATGTTCCTTCTCCTTCAGCAAGATGATGGAGACACAACGATCCAGACATAGGCGTCACACCGTCAGATTGAGATGCTGCGGTAGAGCATGGAGAACTCGCATCAGCTTGTACTGGTAGCCGTGGAGAGAGTGGTACCGGGTACGGTGCAGGACCCTACTGGCCAGCAGCCGTACCAGTAGCAGTCTAGGCCAGGGACAGTATTAGACTTTAGGAAGATGAGCTCCAAGGACTTCTGGGCACAGAGGGCATCCTTTATGCAGATGATTGTCTAGAGGACATGCAGCGGAGTATGGAGCTGGCAGAGCTTCCTAGAGGACTTTGGGTTTCAGCTACAGCCAGTCGATTCTTCGATATCGCGCTGACATGGTACCGTATGGATCCTCGTACGTCGGTGAGAGGGCTGACATGGGAGAACTTCCGGAGGCTCTTCAAGGAGAAGTTTTTCTCGGTGTCTCTTACAGCATTGGAGGGCCAGTTTGTGGGTCTAGTGTAGGGGAACTCGTCGGTGGACGAGTATGCAGCAGAGTTCTTCCGCCTTAGCAGGTTCGCTCTCGATCTGATCCAGGATGAGGGACAGAAGGATCGTAAGTTCCGTAGGGGACTTATTTATGCAGTGCGCACCGCACCTCGGGTCGCCGTGACGCGACGTTCGATCAATATTGATGGACGCGCAGATTGCAGAGGAGGACTTCGACCTCAAGCCGAAGAGGAGCGGTGATACCATGGGGGCGAGTTCTAGTACGGGACCGGCCAAGCGCCCCTACTTTCAGCATCAGCAGAGGCCATTTCAGCATCAGCCTCTGTTACAGATTCAACAGGCACCAGCACGTGTCCAGCAGCACCAGGGACAGGGCCAGAGGCAGGCTACTCCGTGCGGCTTCTGCGGGAAGCCAGGGCACACTAGAGAGGCTTTGAGGAAGAGGTTGGGCGTCTATTTATACTGTGGGGCGCCCGATTACCAGCTGAAGGATTGCCGCTTTCGTGGAGTCCGAGGAGGCCATGACAGAGTGCAGCAGGCTAGAGGACCAGCAGTTTAGCAGAGAGGTCCTCCACTTCAGACCCAGCAGTAGCACTTTTACAGCACCAGAAGGGAGCACCTGTGGACAGGGTGTTCGCCTTGTCATCAGAGGAGGAGGTAGAGCCAGTGGGTGATGTAGTGGCAGGTCATGTTATCCTTGATTCTTTTTCTTCTTTTGCCTTATTTGATTCTGGTTCCACTCATAGTTTTGTGTCTATTTCCTTTGCTCTGAGACACAACATTATTGCTGAGTATATGGGTAGGACTTGCAAGATTATGACTGGAGGAGACATTATCCTGGTTAATAATATTTGCAAGGGGCGAAAAGTCACCCTGAGAGGCCGAGACTTGAGTGCGTGTTGCTCGTAATGCCCCTTCCGAGGTACGATATGTAGGAACGATATAGTAAAGCGTAATACTCTAGAGGGGGGTGAATAGAGTTGGCAGCGGAATAATGCTAAATAAAAATTGTTAGCAACACAATCACAGTATATAATCACAATTGAAATAATGTAAAGGCAGAGTTCAGAAAGCAAACGCAAAGACAGCGATGTATACTGGTATCCCCTGTTGAGGACTAATCCAGTCGGTAGAACTCTTGCTACCAGTTGAATCCACTATAGGAGAAACCGTAAGTTTCTTACGAAGTCCTTGCAACTTCTACAACGCGAGCTTTGATACGAATAACTCGTCCAACTTCAAATGTGAAGAGGTATTCTTCAATCAAGCCTTCTGATTACAATCTCTCAGAAACTTCTAGACCATACCGCACTGGCAAATCGACTAGAGGATTGTAACTGGCTTGGGATCTGAAAATGAAAGCTCTAGAAAACTCTTTGGAAGGCAGAAAGCTTTTTAGATAGAGAGAAGATTGAAAGTGAATGAGTGAATTGAAATGATCGAAATCCATCTCTATTTATAGGAATTCCAAAGGGAGAACTCTGTCAGAATTCGGGCAGAATTCGGGCAGAACTCGATGAGCAAATCTCGGTCAAATCCGCAACTGCAGGAGGACCAAGTTCTAGAGAATTCAAAATCAAACGGCCACCAACCGAACTCTGGCCGAACTCTGGCCGAACTCTGGCCGAGTTCTGTCAGGGTTAGGTTAGGGTTTTAAAATAGATTTTTGGTGATTTTTGAAAACCTTTTTGAAAACCTTTTTGTAAACATTTTGATAGGTCATTTTAAAAATATTTTGAACTATTTTGGGGATAGCCTATTTGCCAGTACGACTCGGTGTACAACGTATTCCTAGACTCAAATAAAGTAAAAAATTACATTGCATAGGAAGTACAGACTCAAGTAGGCAAACAGATCTTCAGTCTTGAACGGAGTGAATATCCAATCTTACTTATGTCCAAGAAGCTGAGATGTCCCAACTAGCTTTGTATATCCAGACAGAGTTTGATCAATTATTAAAATCAGGTTGACCATATGACCAATGGGCCAACAATCTCCCCCATTTTGATAATTGACAAACTATGAATGATATAACATTAAGCTTGTTCAAAAATATCAAAAAGTAAAAATTGTTCATAACCTGTATTTAACTCAAAAAAATGTTAGATCATTTTAATTTTCTCCCCCTTTGTCACTTAGCAAAATAATTTCACAAGAGAAGGCTCCCCCGCAGTAAATGCAGAAGACTCTCCTGCAATCAATGCATAAGTAACAAATAGCGAGAAAACAAATAAAAGAAATATAGTATAAGAATTAGAGATATAGCATCACAGGCATGTAATGTTTCTATAAATTATCATCACAGGCATGTATTGCTTCAAAAACATAAAAAAAAAAAAAATCTCTGGCATGCTATTTCACAGCACTTGAAAATGGGAGAAGCAAGAGTATAAAGAGATAGTGCTTAAACAAAATGCTGAAATAAACTGAGATGTCATAAATGAAACATCATAACATGTCCATGAAGATAAAAAGTACTGATAGCAAACTACAAAGTACTGATAAAAAGTAAATAATAAAAACTTGGAATGTCGGAGCATTTCCAAGTATACAATAGAATATCACTAATAATCAAATCAGATCTCATCATCACTATCCTCATCAATATCATCAGCAGCGTGGCCAGCATGACCGAAAGTACCAGCACCAGAAGTACCAGCGCCAGTAGGATGAGTAGGGGCGCCAGCATAGAACTCACCAACGTAATCTCGAGGTGCACGATACCAGTCATAGGCGTTACCTGGCTGGAAGTAGGCATGAACAGCCTCATCCTCACAGCGGTAACCCGAAAAAGCTGGATCTCGAGGGATGGAACCGGCTGAATAACCAGTCTGAGCGAATCGAAGATCAGCCAAGGAGTTTGCCATCGCCTGATAACGGGTGACATCGCGAAACTCATGCTCGCGAGCCATGTCCGTCATCGAGACATGCAAAGCTGATAAATGCTGATGTATACCCTCAAAAGTCATGGCATACGGCTGATGTGGTGAAGATGGTGCAGTAGGAGGAGCAGGAGGTGGAGCTGAAGCAGTCCGGCTGCGACGAGAAAGCTGGAGTAACTTGGGCTCGGAGTCCTGAGTACAAGTCGATAGATCGATCTCGAATCGCTGAAAGATACGAGGGAGAATCATCGCGTAAGAGAGATTTCGATCTCTAGCACGACAACGTCCCATCACTGAATAATAGTCTTAGGGGCGGAAAAAGAAATCCCCTTGAGAATATGGTACATGGCGGACAGCTCAAGTGAAGTCACATCATCCTTGGAAGTAGATTTTGGAAGAAGAGTAGAGTAGATGATGCGATGCAATTGTAGTTAAACAAGTTCAGGTTGTTAGCCTTGAACTTTCCAGAACGTACTCTGTCAGGTGCACAGAGTTCCGTTTTGAAACTCGTGAGTGTAGTGCCTTCGGGGAAATCGAATTCCGTGATATCAACTAGCGGTTCACCTTCATTGGGAATACCAAGAATCTCCGCTAGGAGGACATCATTGAACTCAATGTCTATGCCTCCAACACGTGTGCTCACGTCAAAAGTGTTAACTATGAGATTGCAATAGAACAATCTAATGGCATTAGTAGCTATTGGGAAGCACAGTTTAACAAGTAAGTGTAACCCTAATGCCTCAAATAAGTGACGATGATCAGGAAATACCGTCCATTTAACCGGAGCGCCGCTACATATGGATCGGGTGGAAAAGTCACCGTACCATAATAAAGCTTGATCGAGGGTTTGAAAGAAGAACCCATCGAAAGCGCCGTCGCTCTTTTGGACCGGCAAAACAAAGAATCCGTGTGAGGATTCGAAGAGGACCCTTCCTCACTAGGAGTGGTCTTCTTCCTCTTAGACGGATTAAATCTAGGTGCCATTGAAATAAAAAGTACTAATTTGAAAGGTGGAGAGAGAGGGAGTTATACCTCACAAAAATTGGATATGTTGTAGAGAAGAACGATCTCCGCACGATTCCAAAATTTGGAAGGATTTCACCAAGTAGATAGGAAGCAATGGGTTGGTGAATACCTAGGTTTGGAGGAGTTTCGGGCGACTGGAGCTGCTGTTTGAAAGTTTGGAAGCAATAGAAGAGAAGAAGCTCTCGGGTTCTGTATATATACACATACACCCTCAACCGAACTCGGGCCGAATTCGGTCAGAGTTCTGGCCGAAGTCGCCAAGGGTTCTTTCAGGTTGATTTTTGCTACTTCTTTTTCATTGACTCGTTGCAAATATTTAATTCAAAGATTAGTTATTTTAGTCTTCAAATAACATAATTAATAATATTTTATGAATTAAATGTCATTATACAGTGACTGTCTCAGATTAGCTGTAGGAGTACTGTCCCAGCTGGCGGAGGTTCACCGGAGAACTCTTAAGTACCGCTTCGCTTCAACCGTAGTTGTGGTGACAGACAGACTCTTTATTAGCTTGTCTCTAACACAGTTTTTGCATAATGATATATAATCATAAAATAAAATCAATTAATATTATTGACGTCCAAAATTCCTAATTCTCGACGTAAATAATTGAAACGATCTTCCGCTAGAGGTTTAGTGAAGATGTCAGCTAATTGATTTTCAGTATCTATGTACACAAGGTTTATATCTCCATTTTGATGATGATCTCTAAGAAAATGATGTCTAATCTCGATATGTTTAGTACGCGAATGATATACAGGATTCTTAGTCAAATTAATGGTGCTCGTGTTATCACAGAAAATGGGAATATGTGTGAAAATAAATCAAAGTCTTCTAGGGTTTGTTTCATCCACAAAATCTGAGCGCAACAACGTCCTACGGCGATGTACTCAGCCTCTGTTGTTGATAAGACTACAAAATTTTGCTTTTTACTAAACCAAGAGACTAGAGCCTTGCCTAAGAAATGACATGTACCGCTAGTACTTTTTCTATCAACCTTGCATCCAGCAAAATCTGCATCCGAATAACCAATAAGGTCAAAGGATTTAGTTTTGGGATACCACAAGCCGACAGAAGAAGTGCCCTTAAGGTATCGGAAGATACGCTTAACTGCGGTCAGATGTGATTCCTTTGGGTTAGCTTGAAAACGTGCACACAGGCAAACACTAAACATTATATCTGGATGACTAGCAGTTAAGTAAAGTAAACTACCAATCATACCTCGATACTTACGTGTGTCGACTGGCTTGCCTTGTTCATCAGAATCAAGCTTTGTTGAAGTTGCCATCGGAGTGCCAATAGGTTTGACATTGTCCAGATCGAACTTCTTTAGCAAATCTTTTATGTACTTGGCTTGATTAATGAACGTCCCATTGTCGGTTTGTTTGATTTGCAATCCGAGAAAGAACTTCAGCTCTCCCATCATGCTCATCTCAAACTCATTCTGCATACACTTAGAAAATTCTTGACAAAGAGATTCATCAGTGGATCCAAATATGATATCATAAACATAGATTTGAATTAAAAGCAGCTTGCCATTAAAAGATTTAATAAATAGTGTAGTGTCAACCTTTCCTTTTGAAAAACCGTTGTCAAGTAGAAAAGAGCTTAGACGGTCATACCAAGCACGAGGGGCTTGTTTCAAACCATATAAGGCTTTCTTCAACTTGAAAACATGGTCAGGATTTTTGAAATCCGTGAAACCCGGAGGTTGTGCTACAAAAACTTCTTCTTTTATAAAGCCATTTAGAAAAGCACTTTTTACATCCATTTGAAAAAGTTTGAAATCATGAAAATATGCAAATGCACATAACATTCGAATGGATTCTAATCTCGCAACTGGGGCATAAGTCTCATCGTAGTCGATACCCTCTTCTTGATTGTATCCTTGAGCTACGAGTCGAGCCTTGTTACGAGTTACTAAACCATCCTCATTTAGTTTGTTTCGGAATACCCAACGGGTGCCAATGACCGGATGATCAATAGGCTTGGGAACAAGTTCCCAAACTTGATTCCGTTCGAATTGGTTCAATTCCTCTTGCATGGCATCTATCCAGAAACTATCACTACATGCTTCATCAATAGATTTAGGTTCTAGCTGTGAAATAAATGCAACACTAGAAACAATATCTCTACTGGATGATCGAGTACTTACTCATTTGGTAATGTCACCAATTACCAAATCTTGTGGATGATCAGCTGTGAATTTTAACCTCTTCGGTAGACTCTGTAGGTAGCTGGTTCCTGGATCTCCTCTAGGGGGTTCAGCTAGTGCAGAGCTTGGTTCAGGTTCAGCTGATGTTGAACTTGATGTAGGCAGATCTTCATCCCTATCATCATGAGTCATTTGGTTCATTTCATCAAAAGTGATGTTGATTGATTCTTCGATGATCATGGTACATTTGTTGAAGACTCTGTACCCTTTGCTCTTGGCCGCATAACCTAGAAATATACCTTCATCCGCCTTTTCGTCAAACTTTCCTAAGTTGTCTTTAGTATTAAGAATAAAGCACTTATAGCCAAAAATCTTAAAGTATGAAACTGAAGGAATTCTATCAAACCATAACTCAAATGGAGTCTTCTTCGATTTGGGTCGAATTAGAACTCTATTGAGCACAAAGCAAGCTGTATTGACAGCTTCAGCCCAGAAGTATTTGGGTAGGCTAAATTGATTTAACATCACTCTGGCCATTTCGGTTAGAGTTCTGTTCTTACGTTCCACAACTCCATTTTGTTGTGGAGTTCTAGGACAGGAGAACTCGTGTATGAAACCGTGTGTGTCACAAAATTGCTCGAAATCAGCATTCTCGAATTCGCCTCCATGATCACTTCTAATTCGAGTGATCATGTAACCTTTTTTATTTTGTACTTTTTTGCAAAAGGCGACAAATTCGGATAATGCGTCATTCTTGCGTGTCAAGAAATATACCCACGTGTATCTAGAAAAATCATCTACAATAACAAATGCATATAATTTACCTCCGAGGCTAGCAACTCTGCTAGGACCGAATAAATCCATGTGTAGCAATTGTAGAGGTCTAGTAGTACATACTGCGTTTACAGACTTGAATGTGGATCTGGTAGCCTTGTTCTTTTCACATTGGCTGCATACCGAATCCTTCTTGAATGTTATGTCTGGTAAACCGCATACTATCTTCTTTGTGGATAATCTTGAAATTGTATCCATGTTTGCATGACCGAGTCTCATGTGCCATAGATGACTCTCATCACTTTTGGCCATTAAGCATCTACCTGAAATGTTAGCTTCTTCAGCAGATAGAAACATATATATTGTCTTCCCTGGTTCCTTCAAAGATAGTACTACCAGTTGAGCTATCAACTATAGTACATTTGTCTTTGCCAAAGTTGATACCATAACCATGATCAACTAGATGACTTATGCTGAGCAGATTATGTTTCAACTCGGTAACCAGACAGACATCTTTAATCATGGGATAGGAAGACTTACCAACATCACCGATATGAATAATATACCCTTTCAAATTATTACCGAAGGAAACATAACCTTCCTTCTTCTTCTTCGACAGTGTTGTAAATAGGGTAGCGTCATCGGTCATATGCCGTGAGCAACCGCTGTCGAGGATCCATTTGCTTCTAGCATGTGAAGGGTGTTCCACCTACAAAACAGTTTGCAGATGAAACCTTGGTACCCATTTCTTGTAGGGTCCTGAATTGTTAGCTTTAGGTATCCAAGCATAAGCATTTAAATCTACAAGCTTTCTCATTCTACATGCAGATGATATGACCAATGAGGCCACAATAATGACATTGTGCATGTCGAGTGTTGAAAGCTGAGTGGTGTGTATGGTTGGTAGGTTTGGATTTTCTAGTATAGAAGAATGCATACCTATGATCATGTTTGGGCTTAACCTTTTGGGGTAAAGGTTTTATATGGTTTGGTCTGACAGTGTTTGGCTTGGGAATGTTCCGAATTCTCGGTAAGTGACACGTGTTAGGATAGGAAGCAGCAGGCTCAGGCTGTTTTCCTAACCTAATTTTCCAACCTTTTGGAAGTGTCATATAACTTAGTATAATCAGAAGTGAGTGATTCCATTCTGATTTGTGCAGATTGAAGACTTTTCTTTTCTCTAGAAAGATCTTCTCTCAATTGGTCTATAATCTTGTCTTTCTCTTCGGATGACTGTTTAGTCTCGTGTAATAAGAGCTTTATAGAGGAAAGCTCACCAGACTCACTAACATTAGCTCTAACCTCAGCTAGTAGGTCGGTAAGTCTTCCTATTTCTCCTTTGTACTCTTTGAGTACCTTCTTAGCGGTCTGATATTTACTACGCAGTTTCCTGTAGTCAAGCATCAGGTCACTGAAGGCATCTCCTAATTGCTCAAAGGTGAAGTCATCATATGTTTCTACAGGTTCAGTAGGTACCTGATCGATTGCCATGAAGCAGATGTTTGCAGCGTCCTCTGAATGTTCATCTTCTGAGTCGCTAGCTTCACTCTCATGCCATATGCTGGTGTTGGCATATTTCCGAGACGTTGATCTTTTCAGGTTGCCTTTTTCATACCTGTTGTTCTTCTTGCTCGATGATGAGTTGATGGGACAGTCCTTCTTCATATGTCCCTTCTTCTTACAGCCATAGCAGACAGCATCTTCTTGATACCAGTTGTTGCTGTTGTTCTCTTTGACTCTCTTCTCATGTCTCATGAATCTTTTGAACTTCCTTGCTAGGAGAGCTTGATCTTCAGCGTCAGATCCACTGCTGTCTGAGTCATCTTTAGCAGCTTTTCTGTGCTGAGCCTTGAGGGCGATAGTCTTCTCCTTTGGAGCAGGCTCTTCAAAATCTTGTAGCTCCAGTTCATGAGTGAGTAGTTTACCCATGAGTACTTCAAGTGACATTGTGGTGAGGTCGTTTCCTTCAATGATAGCTGTAGCCTTCTGAATCCAATTCTTGGTGAGAGCTCGCAGGAGTTTGCGAATCTTTTCGTGGTTACTGTAATCTTTGCCTAAGGAGGACAAAGGGTTTACAATATCCAAGAACCTCTCGAACATTTGTGTGACTGTTTCATTTGGCTTCATTTTGAACGCCTCGTACTCTGAGTAAATCTGCTGACTTTTGACTCCTTGACTTGAGTCGTGCCTTCATGTGTAACTTCGAGAAGCTTTCATACACCATTTGCCGTTGTGCATGTAGATACCCTGTTAAATTCTGTTCTGTCTAAGGCACAAAAAAGAGCATTAATGGCACGTGCGTCAAGACTGGCCTTTTTCTTTTCTTCCTCTGTATAACTGCTTTGGGGTTTTTCAACCAAAACTCTCTCGACATTTATACGAGGTGGCTTCTGATAGCCATCGTGAACAATAGCCCATAAGTCAAAATCAAGAGATTTCAAGAAGAAACTCATCCGTGTTTTCCAATAAGTGTAGTTAGTACCATCAAACATAGGGGGTCTGTTTGTGGCCTGACCTTCACTTGTGAATTTCATAGTAGCCATGTGATGTGCTGTGATCTAATAAATAATGAATAAATAATAGCACTGTTACCTCGCTTTACCTGTAACACCCGCTCTGATACCAATTGTAGGAACGATATAGTAAAGCGTAATACTCTAGAGGGGGGTGAATAGAGTTGGCAGCGGAATAATGCTAAATAAAAATTATTAGCAACACAATCACAGTATATAATCACAATTGAATAATGTAAAGGCAGAAGTTCAGAAAGCAAACGCAAAGACAGCGATGTATACTGGTATCCCTCTGTTGAGGACTAATCTAGTCGATAGAACTCTTGCTACCAGTTGAATCCACTATAGGAAAAACCGCAAGTTTTCTTACGAAGTCCTTGCAACTTCTACAACGCGAGCTTTGATACGAAGAACTCGTCCAACTTCAAATGTGAAGAGGTATTCTTCAATCAAGCCTTCTGATTACAATCTCTCAGAAACTTCTAGACCGTACCGCACTGGCAAATCGACTAGAGGATTGTAACTGGCTTGGGATCTGAAAATAAAAGCTCTAGAAAACTCTTTGGAAGGTAGAAAGCTTTTTAGATAGAGAGAAGATTGAAAGTGAATGAGTGAATTGAAATGATCGAAATCTATCTCTATTTATAGGAATTCCAAAGGGAGAACTCTGTCAGAATTCGGGCAGAATTCGGGCAGAACTCGATGAGCAAATCTCGGTCAAATCTTCAACTGCAGGAGGACCAAGTTCCAGAGAATTCAAAAATCAAACGGCCACCAACCGAACTCTGGCCAAACTCTGGCCGAACTCTGGCCGAGTTCTGTCAGGGTTAGGTTAGGGTTTTAAAATAGATTTTGGTGATTTTTGAAAACCTTTTTGAAAACCTTTTTGTAAACATTTTGATAGGTCATTTTAAAAATATTTTGAACTATTTTGGGGATAGCCTATTTGCCAGTACGACTCGGTGTACAACGTATTCCTAGACTCAAATAAAGTAAAAAAATTACATTGCATAGGAAGTACAGACTCAAGTAGGCAAACAGATCTTCAGTCTTGAATAGAGTGAATATCCAATCTTGCTTATGTCCAATAAGCTGAGATGTCCCAACTAGCTTTGTATATCCAGACAGAGTTTGATCAATTATTAAAATCAGGTTAACCATATGACCAATGGGCCAACACGATATGGTACTCTGTATGGATTGGTTGAGCTTGCACCATGCTAGTATTGATTGTAGAGGAGACAGAGTTCTTTTTAGGCCGCCGGGAGAGCCAGAGATCGAGTTTGCTCGAGGAGCAGCGGAGCCAGAGGCTGGATTATGTGGAGCTTTCTTGGCACGGTAGGATTTGCCACATCCGTTGATAGCTGAGTTCTCGGATGTCTTTCCCGAGGAGTTATCGGAAATGCCGCCAGACAGGGATATTGAGTTCTCTGTAGACTTGGTGCCGGACGCCGAGCCCATTTTACAGTACGTCTATAGGGTCAACAACAGCGAGTTGATAGAGCTGAAGAAGCAAGTCGACGAGCTGCAGGAAAAGGGGTTTATCAGATCCAGTTCTTTATCTTGGGGAGTGCCAGTCCTGTTTGTGCCGAAGAAGGACGGTACATCCCACATGTGTATTAATTACTGGGTGCACAACAACCTCACTATCAAGAATAGATACCCTTTGCCGAGGATCGACAATTTGTTCGATCAGCTGAGTGGATCGAAGGTATTTTCGAAGATAGACTTGAGGTCCGGGTATCATCAGCTGAAGGTGAGGCGGGATGACATTCCCAAGACTTCATTTTGGACTCGGTACGGCCAGTACAAGTTTACAGTGATGCCATTCGGGTTGACCAATGCTCCAGCGGTGTTCATGAACTTGATGAACAAGGTATTTCATCAGTACCTTGACAAGTTCGTGGTGGTCTTCATAGATGATATCTTGATCTATTCGAAGACGCAGGAGGAGCATGAGAAGCACTTGAGAGTTGTGTTAGAGACTCTAAGGATGGAGCAACTCTATGGGAAGCTTTCGAAGTATGAGTTTGTCTTGGACCAGGTCGAGTTCTTAGGTCATATTGTGACCGAACACGGGATCTCAGTGGACCAGAGGAAGATTTCAGCAGTTGAGTCTTGGTCTACGCCCAGTTCGGTTGCTGAGGTTCGGAGCTTTCTGGGTTTGGCTGGCTATTATCGAAAGTTCGTCCAGGACTTCTCGCGGATTGCAGAGCCGATGACTAGACTCACCAGGAAGGACGCGGAGTTCGTCTGGACTGATGAGTGTCAGGCTGCATTCGATGAGCTGAAGAAGAGGTTGACCTCATGTCACGCCCCAGAACCAGAATACTGGAGAGCGGGGGCAGACATAGCCAGCTACGTATATTGAAATAGAATACATCTCAACTATACGGTCACGGCTGTCTAGATATGAGGGTTTACTACAAGCCAGCAGTCTCTTAAGGTCAAGCCTATTGTCTCAATCTCAAGCAATTAACAGAGTTACAAGATATTAGAGCATCAAATAATATATATAAGGCGTCCCAAATATTACATATTGGATGATCATGAAGCTAGTCGTACAAAATGATAGGACTAGCAAGAGTTCAGTCATACATGATCAACCCTAGGATTTGTTAATCATGCTTACAGCCCGTAGGCAGACAGTAAGTAAATGTGCATCGAGCTAATAGGTGCTCGTCGGCTAAACGCCTCAAAAGAATAAATTTATATAAGTGGGTGAAACAAAAAGGAAAACCCACTCTTGGCCCGGGTTCCGTCTAGTTGTCACCATTGGGCTGGAAGCTCGGTAGATCCTCGGGAGCTGCTCCGAAATCTGGCCACACAAAACCAGCTGGGTCAAACCCCAGAAAGAGCAAGTGCCACAAAGGAGGCCACAAATAAGAACAAAAGCCAGCATATCAGAACATAAAGAATAAAAGAAAGTACAAGTAGTAAGGTACACAGGGCGATAAACGACTAGGGACGCGGAACCATTCCGGGAGCCAGGTTACAATCCTTAAACCAGACAAGGACCGGGGTTGTAACCCTTCGCCTGAATAGCTCACTGTCTCTACTCATTTATCGTTAAGATAAGTAAAACAAACATGCTCAGGATAGCAGGTACTGGAGCTAGACAAGACTTAGACAAGACTGGACACCATCCATTCACAATTGGCCAAGCAAGTACTACGGCTTACTACTTTAACTAACTAGGGTTATCACAAGCCTAATTACTAACAAGATGCGAGTGAGAAACTCCCAGTCCCAAGCCCTGCAGACTATCCAGTTATCCTTCCGCGGGTTGAGAGTTATAGGTGGGTACATTGCCCGGGAGACAAATGTACCCTTAGGTGACTTAGAGGGTGCAACACATGACAGTGTGCTGGAAATGTGCTCTACTCGTCGGCAAGCTACAAGTCCATTAAAGTGCCCAGATAACGAGATTGCCTGTGACTGGGAATTCTCCATGTTCTAGTTTGATCTAATAATTAGCCTAATCCAATTTAGCGCGAGTCCCTGGCCGTGGTACCCAGGAAGTCGCGTCCTAAACATGATGCAAGACAAGACAAGTGGATTGTACAAACAAGCAAGCAGGAACACCCACGGTGTCAAGTTGATTATACGAGTTAATTACAAGTTACAAGTCAAGTCAAGTCAGGAGTGCGCCGCCACGGGCCACTATCAAGTTATCAAGATAAATCATGTCAGGGTGCTTGTTAGGAGTGCACCACTACGGGTCACTGTCATGTCAGGTTGGTCATGTCAGGAGTGCACCACTACGGGTCACTGTCGTGTTATGCTAGGTCCTGGTCATACCATGCCATGTACAATAGACATTCCAAACATATTAAGTAAAATCAAGTTCATGAGAAAAGGCGTAAGGATATAAAATGGGCGTAAAATATCTAATACAATATCACTATATATAGGACTATAGAAGAGCCAGGCTTAAAGAAAATAAAACCAAATCTCCAAGAGCCAATGGTTTGCGCAAGGGGTCAGGGGGTTGGATTGCGCAGGAGTCAAGTGCGCCAGGAGGCCAACTGCGCAGGGTGAGCTGCGCAGGGTACCAACTGCGCAGGAGTGAGCTACGCAGGGTACCAACTGCGCAGGAGTGGATGGCGCGCAGATGGATTGCGCACATGAGGATTGCGCAGGGGTGGATTGCGCAATGGTCGATTGCGCAGGGATTACTTTGCGCATGGCTGGCTTGCGCATGGCTAGCTTGCGCCAGCGCAATCCAGCGCAGCGCAAAGCACTGGCCAAGTGATTGCGCAATCGGCCATGCGCTAAGGAGCACAGGCCGGGGGTGCGCAATCGGCCATGCGCTAAAAAGCGCAAGGCAGAGGGCTGTTCTTCCTGGCCGAGAGCAAGTCCAAGAACACCAAGAACTTCAATTCTTCATAACTTAGCCAAATTAAAACCAAATCTAGATTTTCAAAGTTCTAACTTGAGTAAAATCGAATTCTCTTCCACATGGAAGCATCAAAACATGCAAAAATTAAAGTTTAATAGATCAAAACCAAGGATTTCCAAAAATAATCCAAACTTAGATCTAGAAAAATGAAAGCTCCAAATCACAAAATGTCAAGTTCTAAAGTTGTTCTCTATGTCCTAATCTATCAAATAAACAAATAAAATTGGGTGCTTATTTGTTGGCAAGGTGCACTTGCCTAATGGGTTGGAGAGTTGTGGGAAGGAAGAAGAAGAAAATTAATGGAGAGTAAAGAGGAGAGAGAAAGTTTGGTGGAGATATATATGAGGGTGGTTGTGTTGTGTTGAGGGTAGAGTGTAGGTTAAAGTGTTCCACTCATGATGAACCAAACCAAACCAACTTCCACAAAATAAAACCAAGCCATGGTCCAAAACCCATTTACGAGAAACCAAAATCCGCAAGTCGAGAAAATTAAAATACGTGCCAAAATCAAATACGAGCATAAATACGAAATACAGGAAATGGGGGTGACAACTCTACCCACCTTCAAAGAATTTTGTCCTCGGAATTTAATCAAGGAGCTAGAGATTGCCACGACAAGCTATACTAAGCACAGACAAGCTACACTAAGCAGTTCAATCATACAATCATACAATGCAAGCAAGGAAGCGTAAGGCATAAGAAAGACATTATACCTCACGAGTCAAACAGGTAGGGATATCGCGATCGGATGTCGTCCTCACGCTCCCACGTTGACTCACCTAGAGAGTGATGACCCCAAGCAACACGAACTAAGTTAATAGTCTTGTTCTTGAGCGTCTTTTCCCTCCGGTCCAAAATAGACACGGGCCTCTCCTCATACGAAAGGTTGGTACCAACAACCAATTTCGAATGATCTAGGATATGGCTCGGGTCCGGGATGTACCGTCGTAATTGGGACACATGGAATACATCATGTACCTCACTTAGCGACGGCAGAAGAGCGAGACGATAGGACACATCGCCTACTCACTCCAGAATATCGAACGGCCCTATATACCTAGGACTAAGCTTTTCCCGTACGCCAAAACGAATGACGCCGCGGGTAGGCGAGATCCTAAGGAATATATGGTCGCCGACGGCAAATTCTAAGGGACGCCGATGAGCATCGGCCCAATGGCGCTGGCGATCCTGAGCAACTCGGAGGTGATCTCTGACTTTCCTGACCACTTCAACCGTCTGAGAAATCAGTTCTGGACCGAGCGTCTGCCTTTCTCCGACATCGTCCCATGCTAACGGAGATCTGCACTTCCTACCATACAGAGCCTCGAAGGGTGCCATCTGGATACTGGCCTGGAAACTATTGTTGTACGAGAATTCCACCAGGTGCAGGTGATCCTCCCACGAACCACCAAAGTCAAGGGTACACAACCGCAACATATCTTCGAGAGTTTGTATAGTACGCTCTGACTGCCCATCTGTCTGCGGATGATACGCTGAGCTGAACTTGAGACGAGTCCCCAAACTTTGATGAAGACTGCGCCAGAAGTACGATGTAAATCTCGTATCCCTGTCTGATACTATGCTGACTGGCACTCCGTGAAGTCTGACGATCTGCCTGAGATACATCTGCTAGCTGTGCCGTCGACTGTCCAACTCTAAATGGAAGAAAGTGTGCCACCTTGGTAAGCCTGTCCACAATGACCCAAATAGCATCTCTGCCTGCCGGAGATCTGGGTAACCCAGTCACAAAATCCATGGTTATGTGCTCCCATTTCCATTCTGGGATCGGCAAGGGTTGAAGAAGTCCAGCTGGCCTCTGATGTTCAGCCTTGACTTGTTGGCAAACCAAACATCGAGAGACATACCGGGCTATCCTCTTCATACCATTTTACCAAAAGTGTTGACGAATATCTCTATACATCTTCGTGCTGCCTGGGTGGATGGAATACTGCGAACTGTGAGCCTCTGTCATGACTTCCTGTCTGATATCTCTACTGGGTACACAAAGACGCGTGCCGTGTCGAAGTGTACCATCCTCATGAATACATAACTCTGGCCTTCTCCCTGCCTCGCACTCTGCTCTGAGCCGCTGAATCTTGGAATCTGTTAACTGTGCTGTCCGGATCCTCTCAACTATGGTGGACTGAATCTGTAGGCTGGCCATCAAGGCCACATTAGAAGGAAGAACCACTTCAATTCCCATCTTCTGAAGATCCGACAATAACTCTGGTTGCGCTGTCAGGAAATAAACTCCGGCTCTCCGGCTCAACGCATCTGCTACCACGTTGGCCTTCCCCGGATGATACTGCAAATCCACATCGTAGTCCACAAGTAGCTCAAGCCATCTTCTCTGCCGCATATTAAGAACCTTCTGGGTGAAAACATACTTCAGGCTCTTATGATCAGTAAAGATCTCCACTCTGTCTCCGTACAAGTAGTGTCTCCACAACTTAAGTACAAAAACTACTGCTGCTAGCTCCAAGTCGTGGGTCGGGTAATTCTTTTCATGATCACGGAGTTGACGTGACGCATAAGCAATTACCTTCCCATGCTGCATCAAAACACATCCCAATCCTCTGCCTGAAGCGTCGCAATAAACTGTGAATCCTCCGGTCCCATCTGGAAGGGTGAGAATAGGAGCCGTTATCAAACCTCGCTTCAACTTCTCAAATGATTCCTGACACTCTGCTGTCCAAACGAACGGTACATCCTTGCGGGTCAACTGGGTCATCGGCGCTGAAATCCTTGCAAAATCAGAGACGAACCGCCGGTAGTAGCCGGCCAATCCAAGAAAGCTGCGAACTTCTGCCACTGAGCTGGGTACTGGCCATGCCTCGATAGCCACAATCTTCTGGGGATCCACTTCCACTCCTCCTCTGGTAATGATGTGACCTAAGTAAGAAATGCGATCGAGCCAGAACTCGCATTTACTGAACTTGGCGTACAACTGGTGCTCTCTGAGAATCTGGAGGACAATTCTGAGATGCTGCTCGTGCTCTGCTTCACTCTTGCTATAGACCAGGATGTCATCAAGGAACACTATCACAAACTGATCCAAGTAAGGCATGAAAATACGGTTCATGAGGTCCATGAACACTGCCGGCACATTGGTCGCTCCAAAGGGCATAACTAGAAACTCCCAATGCCCGTACCTAGATCTGAACGCCGTCTTCGGGATGTCCTGCTCTCTGACTGATCTGGTGGTATCCTGACCGCAAGTCTATCTTCGAGAAAATTGAAGCCCCTTTGAGTTGGTCAAACAAGTCATCTATCCTCGGGAGAGGCTATCTGTTCTTGATTGTCACTGAGTTCAAGGTACGATAATCAACACATAGCCTAGACGTACCATCCTTCTTTTTCACAAGAAGCATCGGGGCTCCCCAAGGCGATCCACTAACACGAATGAATCCCTTGGTTCTAAGTTCTTCAATCATCTTGTACAAAATCTCCAACTCTGAAGGCGCCATTCTGTAGACTCGCTATGATACTGGTGCTGTCCCGGGAATCAAGTCGATGGTGAACTCGATCTCCCGCTCTGGTGGCATCCCTTGAAGTTCCTCTGGGAAGACATCTGGAAACTCTTCAACTATCCGGGGTAACTGCACTGCTGCTTCTGCCATCCGCAATACTGGAGGAGATGGCTCTACGGCGCCTCTGAAAAATGAAAACTCTAGCTCTCCGGGAATACTAAAGACAACTCTGCCAGCATGGCAGTCTATCCTAGCATAATAGTTCCTCAACCAATCCATGCCTAGAACTACATTATAGTCTGCCATAGGGAACTCTATGAGCCTAGCGAGAAACTCTCTACCGCTAACTACGATCCGACACGAGGAAAACACTCGATCTACTCCCACAAGACCATTACCAATAAGTATATTGAGCCTCACTGATAATGACTCGGGCTCCAATCCTATCCGTGTCGCGAATCGTACAGACATGAATGAATGCGATGCACCAGAATCAAATAATACAGATGCTAGAAAGGTATTGACGAGAATAGTACCTGCCACTACCTCACCTGGTGCAACTTCTTCTTCCATGGTCAACATCATAGCCTGACCTCTAGCTGCGGGTCCTCTCTGCTGGAAACCCCTCTGTCGGTTCTGTGCTGGAGCCTGGGTGAACTGCTGCTGGTTCTGCTGCTGAAAGGCCTGGGCCTGAGGCAACAATGGCCTCGGGTACTGCTGCTGCTGCTGAACTGGAGCTGGGGCTGGTCCTCTCACCGAAGAACTAGAAAGGTTGGATGATGATGGACCTCCGCTATTCGGGCAGGTCCCTATCTGGTGGTCTGCTCCTCCACAAGCCAGGCACAATTCCTGTGCCCTACGACACTTTGCCACTACATGGCCCGGCTTCCCGCAATACGAACATTCCACCGCGGAAGACTGCTTCTGCTTCTGCTGCTGCGGGTACGTCGGGGTCGAATGCTGAACCGACGTCACTGAGGCCGTCCGCCTTGGAGTCCCAATGGTTATACCCTTAGCTGCCGGGGCTGGAGCTGAAGATTGGTGCATCTGGTTGTGGGACCGCTTCCTGCCTCCGGTCCTGTCCACAATTCTCCAGGAGGTATACTCATGCCTCCTTGCTGCCTTCAACACTGCATCGAACGTCTGGTGCTCGAACTGCTCCACAGCCAATAATATCTCTAAGTGCAGCCCTTGCTGGAATCGCTGAGCCCTATCGAACTCGGTTGCCACCAAGGTGGGGGCGAACCTACTCAGCCTGGAAAACTCGGTCGCATAGCCATCGACCGTCCTGCCTCTTTGCTTCAAGTTGGTGAACCGGGTCTGCAGGTCGTACCGTGCCACCGCATCGAAGTACTTTGTCTGGAACCTCTCTCTGAACGTCGCCCAAGTGACTGGCGCTGCTAATCCCATGGCCTGAGCTGTCCACCAATCGCGAGCCAAGTCTTACAACTGTAGGCGTACCACCGCCACCTTCTCATTCTCAGGTGTCCTAGCTGCTTCTAGAACCACCTCGGTATCCTAAAGCCAAGCGTCTGCGGCAATCGCATCTTCACTGCCGTCAAAGAAGGGAGGGTTCAAGCGCTTGAAACTGTTGGCCGCCTGATTCCCTTTGGGACCTCCTCGGTTTAGTGCATCATGAACTTCCTGGTGCAAGACGTCGCCTCGACGATCTTGGGATGCAGGTAGTTCTCTGATAAGCCCTACCAAAGGTCCCTCATCCTGTCTAGCTGGTTGAGCGGGCGGAGCTGCCTGAACTGGAGGTTCCGAGCCTCCGGGAAGCATAACTCGGGAGGCTACTCCAGAGTGCTGAGCTTGATCTTCCTGGCGCTGGGGTGCTTGTCGAGCTTCCTTGGCTGGTTGGCAGGGGGAGTAATGCCGCTGAAGAAGACATAGGAAACAGTAAGGAAGGACCAGGACAGATCAATGATACAAGCGTGTGACCAGGTCAAGAATCTCAGGGATTTGAAGATACGAGCAGAGATCAAGGACGAAATATTGATTGAGACATCTATTCGGTAAACCCTCACATTTCTTGAATGCCAAGACCTGCATGGGCCACCACTTAAACCATGTCACGCCCCAGAACCAGAATACTGGAGAGCGGGGGCAGACATAGCCAGCTACGTATATTGAAATAGAATACATCTCAACTATACGGTCACGACTGTCTAGATATGAGGGTTTACTACAAGCCAGCAGTCTCTTAAGGTCAAGCCTATTGTCTCAATCTCAAGCAACTAACAGAGTTACAAGATATTAGAGCATCAAATATATATATATAAGGCGTCCCAAATATTACATATTGGATGATCATGAAGCTAGTCGTACAAAATGATGGGACTAGCAAGAGTTCAGTCATACATGATCAACCCTAGGATTTGTTAATCATGCTTACAGCCCGTAGGCAGACAGTAAGTAAATGTGCATCGAGCTAACAGGTGCTCGTCGGCTAAACGCCTCAAAAGAAGAAATTTACATATAAGGGGTGAAACAAAAAGGAAAACCCACTCTTGGCTCGGGTTCCGTCTAGTTGTCACCATTGGGCTGGAAGCTCGGTAGATCCTCGGGAGCTGCTCCGAAATCTGGCCACACAAAACCAGCTGGGTCAAACCCCAGAAAGAGCAAGTACCACAAAGGAGGCCACAAATAAGAACAAAAGCCAGCTATCAGAACATAAAGAAAAAAGAAAGTACAAGTAGTAAGGTACACAGGGCGATAAACGACTAGGGACGCGGAACCATTCCGGGAGCCAGGTTACAATCCTTAAACCAGACAAGGACCGAGGTTGTAACCCTTTGCCTGAATAGCTCACTGTCTCTACTCATTTATCGTTAAGATAAGTAAAACAAACATGCTCAGGAGATAGCAGGTACTGGAGCTAGACAAGACTTAGACAAGACTGGACACCATCCATTCACAATCGGCCAAGCAAGTACTACGGCTTACTACTTTAACTAACTAGGGTTATCACAAGCCTAATTACTAACAAGATGCAAGTGAGAAACTCCCAGTCCCAAGCCCTGCAGACTATCCAGTTATCCTTCCGCGGGTTGAGAGTTATAGGTGGGTACATTGCCCGGGAGACAAATGTACCCTTAGGTGACTTAGAGGGTGCAACACATGACAGTGTGCTGGAAATGTGCTCTACTCGTCGATAAGCTACAAGTCCATTAAAGCGCCCAGATAACGAGATTGCCTGTGACTGGGAATTCTCCATGTTCTAGTTTGATCTAATAATTAGCCTAATCCAATTTAGCGCGAGTCCCTGGCCGTGGTACCCAGAAAGTCGCGTCCTAAACATGATGCAAGACAAGACAAGTGGATTGTACAAACAAGCAAGCAGGAACACCCACGGTGTCAAGTTGATTATACGAGTTAATTACAAGTTACAAGTCAAGTCAAGTCAGGAGTGCGCCGCCACGGGCCACTATCAAGTTATCAAGATAAATCATGTCAGGGTGCTTGTTAGGAGTGCACCACTACGGGTCACTGTCATGTCAGGTTGGTCATGTCAGGAGTGCACCACTACGGGTCACTGTCGTGTTATGCTAGGTCCTGGTCATACCATGCCATGTACCAAATCTCCAAGAGCCAATGGTTTGCGCAAGGGGTCAGGGGGTTGGATTGCGCAGGAGTCAAGTGCGCCAGGAGGCCAACTGCGCAGGGTGAGCTACGCAGGGTACCAACTGCGCAGGAGTGAGCTACGCAGGTACCAACTGAGCAGGTGTGGATGGCGCAGCAGATGGATTGCGCACAGGAGGATTGCGCAGGGGTGGATTGCGCAATGGTCGATTGCGCAGGGATTACTTTGCGCATGGCTGGCTTGCGCATGGCTAGTTTGCGCCAGCGCAATCCAGCGCAGCGCAAAGCACTGGCCAAGTGATTGCGCAATCGGCCATGCGCTAAGGAGCACAGGCCGGGGGTGCACAATCGGCCATGCGCTAAAAAGCGCAAGGCAGATGGCTGTTCTTCCTGGCCGAGAGCAAGTCCAAGAACACCAAGAACTTCAATTCTTCATAACTTAGCCAAATTAAAACCAAATCTAGATTTTCAAAGTTCTAACTTGAGTAAAATCGAATTCTCTTCCACATGGAAGCATCAAAACATGCAAAAATTAAAGTTTAATAGATCAAAACTAAGGATTTCCAAAAAAATCCAAATTAGATCTAGAAAAATGAAAGCTCCAAATCACAAAATGTCAAGTTCTAAAGTTGTTCTCCATGTCCTAATCTATCAAATGAACAAATAAAATTGGGTGCTTATTTGTTGGCAAGGTGCACTTGCCTAATGGGTTGGAGAGTTGTGGAAGAAGGAAGAAGAAGAAAATTAATGGAGAGTAAAGAGGAGAGAGAAAGTTTGGTGGAGATATAATGAGGGTGGTTGTGTTGTGTTGAGGGTAGAGTGTAGGTTAAAGTGTTCCACTCATGATGAACCAAACCAAACCAACTTCCACAAAATAAAACCAAGCCATGGTCCAAAACCCATTTACGAGAAACCAAAATCCGCAAGTCAAAAAATTAAAATACGTGCCAAAATCAAATACGAGCAATACGAAATACAGGAAATGGGGGTGACACCTCAGCTCCGATCTTGACTTTGCCATCTGGGCCAGGTGGGTTCTTGATCTACAGCGATGCTTCAGAGAAGGGCTTGGGTTGTGTTCTTAGTAGCACGGGAAGGTGATTACCTATGCATCCAGGCAGTTACGTCCTCATGAGAAGAACTATCCTACTCATGATCTGGAGTTGGCCGTAGTATTTTTGCTTTGAAGTTATGGAAGAATTACCTGTACAGAGAGCGAGTTGAGATCTTCACAGATCACAAGGGCTTGAAGTACGTATTCACTCAGAAGGAGCTGAACATGCGGCAGAGGCGGTGGTTAGAGATGATGAAGGACTTCGATATATTACTGCAGTACCATCCGGGAAAGGCCAACGTAGTTGCAGATGCCTTGAGCTGGTATCCAGTAGCTATGTTCTTGACGACAAATCGTCATCTTTTGGCCGACCTGGATAGTTTGGGTATCGAGGTCATCATTCTGGACATGGAGATCCAGATGTGGGGTTTACAGATTCAGTCTGAGCTAATGGATAGAGTCAGGTCAGCACAGTATGATGATGTTACCCTGAGGAGCATCAGGGAGCAGGTGCGGAGGGTTTGCTCGACGATTTCTCTTTAGGCGAAGATGGGTCGTTGCGGCACGGTACTAGGCTGTACGTTCCGCGTGGAGAGCTTCGGGAGGACGTTCTTCAGGAGGCGCATCGCTTTCAGTATTCTATGCATGGAGCCAACAAGATGTATAGGGACCTGATAGAGCACGTGTGGTGGTATGGCATGAAGCGCGAGGTAGCTCAGTTTGTATCTCGTTGCCTTGTGTGTCAGCAGGTAAAGGCCGAGAGACAGAGACCAGGTGGATTGCTACAGCCGCTACCCATTCCCGTGTGGAAGTGGGAGCACATCACTATGGACTTTGTGTCTGGACTTCCACGATCGCTAGGAGGGAAAGATGAGGTTTGGGTCATCGTTGATAGATTGACCAAATCGGCCCACTTTTTGCCTTTCAAAGTGGGTTTGTCTTCGGGGAGTCCGGCAGAGCTTACGTTCGTCAGATTGTGAGGTTGTACGGGGTTCCGGTGAGCATAGTTTCAGACCGGGATAGTCGATTCACTTCCCACTTCTGGAGGAGTTTGCAGACTAGCTTGGGTACCTCACTCAAGTTTAGTACCGCGTATTATCCTTAGACAGACGAGCAGTCGGAGAGGACTATCCAAAATTTGGAGGATATGCTTCGCACATGTGTGCTTGATCTCGGGGGTTCTTGGGAGGACCATCTTTACCTGGTAGAGTTTGCTTACAACAACAGCTACCAGGTCAGTATAGAGATGTCGCCATTTGAGGCTCTATATGGACGGAGATGCCGTACTCCTTTGCCTTGGGACGATGTCGGCGAGAGGGCGCTTCTTGGGCCGGAGATGGTTATGGATGCGACCGAGAAGGTCAGGTTGATTAGAGACAGACTTCGGGTGGCTCAGGATTGGCAGCGGCATTGGGCCGATTGTCACCGGAGACCGTTAGAGTTCGAGGTTAGTTTCAGTTTCCTGTCGTGTTTGTTTGTGATTATTGTTTAGTTATGTGTTGAGTTTTGTCTTATGTCTAGGCTGGTGACATGTGTTTCTGAGGATATCCCCGACACGTGGCACGATTCGCTTTGGCGGCCATGGGAAGCTTAGTCCGCGCTACATCGGACCTTTCACCATCATAGAGAGGATCGGTGCAGTAGCTTACCGACTGGACTTGCCGCCTAGGCTCGAGGGAGTGCACAACGTGTTCCATGTATCTCAGCTGAGGCGGTAGGTGGCAGATCCTAGCCATGTATTGGACCATTCAGCGATACAGATGGGACCTACTCAGCTATCCGGAACAGCCAGTGGAGATTCTGGATTGCAGGAAGAAGGTGCTCCGGGACCAGGTCATACCCTTGGTTCGGGTTGCATGGAGACATCACTCTCCAGGTGAGTCTACCTGGGAGAGGGAGGACGACATGCGAGAGCATTTCCCTTATCTTTTCGAGCCCTGAGGTACAAGTCTATTCTTTTATTTTTTGTTTGTGATTTTCTGTGTTTGTTATCTTCAATTTCGAGGACAATTTTTTTTAAGGTGTATAGACTTGTCACCCTCACTTTTCCAAGATAGGGGTAAAATGGTAAATTTTTCATTTTTGAATATTTTGGAAATTTTATTTCATGAATGTTAATATTTAATGATTATAGGAGTCGGGTTCGAATTTCATCTCATTCCGACTTAATTCGGGACTCCAGGGAATTTCGACTTAAGTTGTGTTTAACACATTAATTAGCTATGGCCCACCAAACTTACCATTTAGGTCTAGGAGTTTGGACTAATCCCACATGGGTGTTTAGGCCTAATTATGTGTCACGATCCGTACCCCTTTTTTTTCGGATACGAGACGTGTCCAAGCCAGCCTACGCCGCAGTGTCGGCGGTAGAACGCTGTCACGGCCATGAAGATCAAAATCATAAATAATGCTCATACACAAAATTAATTTAATTTGCAATGATCAAGTTTTATATTTGCAGAAAAAATATAAACTTGTACAAATATTGGAATGACTACAACTCAGCTATCTAGCTACTCTCTAGGCTTTTTGTCTGCATGTACACCTGTATCTCCCATGCTAAGTAAATCCACGGCTAACCTAAAAGATATTGGTTTCCAGTCAGGAATGGAATGAGCACAATTTACTGAATGCAATTTCAATAAATGAAAATGACTATACAACAGAGGTTAGACATCAATTACATATTTTTGAAAATAAACAGAAAATACGGAAAACCAATAGCAAATAAATAGACACAAAATATTTTTCCCAACTGTTGGAAGTACCTTTGATATGTGATCAGTCTGGGATACTACACCGCGAGGTCTACGAGGTCTACTTGTACGAAAAAAACAATGTCTACGAGGTCTACTTGCAGAAAATAAACAATGTCTACGAGGTCTACTGCATAAAAATAAACACTGTCTACGAGGTCTACGGCATGAAAATAAACACTATCTACGAGGTCTAATGTATGAAAATAAATACTGTCTACGAGGCCTACTGCATGAAAATAAATATTGTCTACGAGGTCTACTGCATGAAAATAAACAATGTCTACGGTCGGAATATCACACATCCTTGGTACTTCTCATTTTCGACTCAACAATTTATAAAAGAATATAAAATCACATAACCAATGGCCAATCAATGAAATATAGTGAAAATAAATATCGAAATGCAGATAATAAACTGTACTCGCCTGTGGTCCTGTGCTGGTAAAACCGATAATCTGAACTACTCAGTGTGCCACAATAGTCAAAACTCGTACATAGTCTCCGGATGCTGAAATAAACATTACCAATGTTCTCAGAATAGTCAAAATAGCTAGAATTTCCTGTCCTTAAGTCCAATTTTGGACACATGGATAAAATGGTAATTTTTGGTCAAAACGGTGTCCGTCGTTGGACCCGCTTTGCACCGAAAAGCGTGCCAGAGTCAATGGTCTCTAAAGTCGTCAAACTACATGTCTACGGATTTTTTTTGATGACATGAACCCAACGGTATGTCCAGAGTTGGATTCTGGCGGCCCGTGCACAAAATCGCCCGTTGAGTCGGACCGTAGGACCCATAAAACGGTGATCCGTCAACTGTCTCAGAATTGGACCAAATTTGGCATACGGGACCAGAAAAATGATACGGTCCTACTGGCATAAGTTTTGTCTCGATCTGACGAGCGTGCACAAAGTAATTAGAGTTTCTACAAAGGGGCCGATACGGTGAATTCCGACAGATACGTATCAAATTCGTCGCGCACACGCGACCAATTTGAATTTCGCCAAAGCCCACACGTCCACGAAACCATTACGCACCTTTTGATACTTTCGGTTCGCAACTACGTCGCCAAGATTGGCGGGACGCACGTCGTATCGAAGGATTTTTCTAGATTTTCAGTTATTCGAAAACAAGTTTTTTATTATTTTTGAAATCTAATAACTTCCCACATATTTGATGAAATCAAGATCCGTAAAAAGGGTTTCGTTCTCGTATATGTTGTTATAATTGTCTTCAAATAGAATTTTGAGACAGTCAAGGAAAATACGGGAATTTGCCTTCTAACAGGGTGTGGACTGCTACGTGCTGTCTTGTTTCGGGTGATTTTTCTTTGACTTTGCGTCAATTTTTTGGGCTCATTGATCAGCGATATCCAACTCTATTAGTTGGGATTCATAGAGGGTTAGATGGTCTAAGTGTAGGACTTTACGGGATCAAAAACGGGTGAGTATTCGAGAAAAAACAGGGGAGGAAAGTGGGTTACCTGGTTGTCGGCTTGTGATGTGAAACAGAGTGTTCCCTGTTACAGGGTGTTTTTCGGCCATCACGCGACGGCCGACGGTGGACGCAGGTGGCTGAGGGTGCGTGCGCGGCCTTGGCGAATGTGGGGGGTGAAGGTTTTGGCTAGGGTTTGGGAGTAGATGAAAAGAAACTCCTCCCTTCTCTCGATATATATGAGCGAGTTTCTCCGCTCGGTGCACTCGATGGAAAGTAGTCAGGAGTGGGCCTGACTAAAGCTGGGCTGGGCCCTTTTATGTGTAGGCTTAGCTCGGTTTGCATGGCTGGGATTTTCCTTATTATTCATTTGCTTCCCTTTTACTTATATCTAAATGTATATACATTTACAACACATCTATATGTATATATCTCATATTTATATATATAACATGTATATATGTAAATACATTAATAAATTCTAAAAAATATTTATACGCCTATATAAAATTAAAGATAGATATATTCCTATAATTTGTATCTACCTTTCCATGTATTACTACGTATATAGTCATATATGTATATACCAATATCTATCTATATGATATGTGCACACCATATATTTTATAATACTCTCCATTAATCTAAATAAAATCTTACTATTATTTATTCTTAGAATAGGGCTTATTTATAGAAATATGTAAATATGACTGACTAAAGTAATATAACCAATAAAATAGTAATATTAAATAACAATCCCAATAATAATAATAATGATGGAATTTAATAAACCAATAATGGTGTATATACCATTTGTACAGTCTTCTAATTCCAAAATGTACAAGGGCCTATTTTTACAATTATTATTGAATATCAAATAATGATATTTATAACATTTAATTAACAAATATTCAGAAAATATTCGTTAGATTTTTAAAATAAAATACGACACAATCATACCAAAATACACCAACACGAATATCGCTGAACGTACCGCGTGACTACAAAAGCTTGGGCTTGGTCCGGGTCCAGTCAGGACTATTTTGGTACAACCGGGTCTTCTACAAATCAATAAATTAAATAATAATTAAACCATTTATAGGGGTTAGGTCACAACTTGGTCTGGTTTTTAAAGTTAGGACACACTTATGGCCGGGTCTTCCTTGGCATGGCTAATACACTAGTCAATACACGCCACTGCACTATCCGTGCCATGATTCCTAATCGTCTGGTACTTCAAAACTCTATCATGGCTAAGATCATCTACCGTAATAATAAACTAAATAATTATTTACAAAAATCTAAAAATCTCTGTTTAATTCAAAGAATAAATAAAATGTATTATCGAATTTCGGGAAGAGGGGTTACATTATGATTTTTAATTGGTTTAAACTACCCCCAAAACCCTAATAGGATTAAACCTTCATATGGAAGCAAAGGAGGGGCAAACTTGTAATTTGCCATGGAGTCAACCCTCCTTTATAGGGCTGGCCACTCCCTCCCCCTTTCTCCATTCATTCACTTCAAATTTCTCCATCTCCTTCTTCTCCAAGTATTCTTTCCAAAAGAAAGAGTAGAAACCCTTAGCAATCATCTCCAAATAAGTTTTTTTCCAAATCTTTTTCCATCTAACTCTCCCTCTACCCCAAGTGGAACTTCTATAAGCTTTTGGGAGCAAAAAGTGGAGGGGTGTGTCCTAAACAATTCATTTCGTGTCGGAGCCGTGTCGGAGGATTATAATTGGGATCCATCTCCCAATAGGTACAACCTATCCTCTATTTATATTTCTTCATCATATAATTAGTTTTGACCAAGTAAGATTGATCCCCGTGTTTGTGTCCCTATTTGTGTCAAGTTTGAGTCCATTTGGCGTGTCCTAGGAAGAGTTTTGGTTCATGGTTGTGTCCTAGTGTTTTCCTCCAATTTGGACACCCCAAGAATATTAGTTTGCCTCTAAGTGGGTTAGGCACTTTAAACTTCATGTTTGTTTAGTGTTGTGGAGTTTAATTATATAGAGTGTGTGTGTGTGTGTGTGTGTGTGTGTGTGTGTGTGTTTGTGTGGTGTGTGTGTGTGTGTGTGTTTATATTTATATATGAGAGTGTGTTGTGTGTTCCTATATATATATATATATATATATATATATATTGTGTGTGTGTGGTGTGTGTGTGTGTGTGTTTATATGTATATTATGTGTGTCACTATATAAATTAGTGTGTGTATTTATATATATAGAGAGGAGAATGAATGAAAGTGATATGTATGTTTTTGTCACAATCCTACCCAAATTGTTGGGCCGGGTCGAGTCATGTCCAGCCTACGGTTGAGATAAAGTGTAGTAAGTTGTTCTAAAGATAACAAGATAAGACTAAAATGTGCTAACAGTTCTATATGTAATAAAGAGTCGTAAATGTCCCAAACACAAAAGTCGTCTCGTATATCAATAAGATCCAAGTACAAGTCCAAAATATAAAGCTGGATACAGGTCCAGTCACAAAATACATAGTCTAATACATGACTACTCTCAAAAGTCCAAAGTAAATAGACAACTAGACGAGTTTCCCCGCAGGTACATCCTCGTAAGATAAGCCTGGTCCTCGGCAGCAACTCCATAATAGGAATCACAAAGCAACTCCTCCTCAGTAAGTATACCTACAATGTTATCCCGTCAGGACGAAAGCAAGTACTGATTCTAACAAACTAAATATACGAAAAATTAACAGAAGTGTAATAAACTGGAATCATGGCATGTCATGGTTTAATTGGTTCTTTTTAGAAATGGCAACACATATTTGTTTAAAAGTTTAAAATCGTAGCATGTATCTGATCGGTCAATTGATGAATAGGATGTACAGCGGTACATATCAAGTTTTTTTGGAATGCACATACGTGCACTAACGGCATCGGTGTATATCCATACACAAATGCGAGATCAGAACATACAGCAAGGTTACATATAGAATGTTACCGAGCGCGGTAAATATATGGAGAAGGGGGTCATGATCACGTACACTACTAACAGTTTTCCCTTAACCCGTTGTTTAAACATGTGAGAGATATGAAAACTGTCCTAAACATGGTAGAGACCGAAAGTAATACAACATGTGAAGTTTTAACTTGTTACCCCAAGGATCAGCATTTAACATTGTTGGAAATCACAGTTTATTATTATAGCAGTATGTAAAGTTTATAGAAGTACTTGCCTTTAGCAAAGAAAAGCAGTGATAGAAATGCTATAGATGCCTGGTGACTCGTCACTGTATAAATAACACATAAACATAGTTTTTATACTAAGTTAAACACTAAGACACTAGTTGTGTGATACGACTTTCTGAATGGACACCTAGCCAAATGATGACTTTAGCATAGGAGACCAATGTGGGGAGACACAATACACAAACTAACTTTCTAGGGTCTTTGTACTAGTGCAGGGGGTGGTCCAATATCTTAATAACTCAAAACAACACAAAATATTGTAAGTCGTAATTATTCAATAAATAATTCAAGCTGTACACTTTATTCCTATAATTTTTGAGATAGACAAAAAGCTCAATTTTACATAAAATAAAGTACCAAAATGAGTTCTATTTTTCCTAAAAATGAGTTCAATAAATAATTCAAACTGTAAACTTGTTAATTATAGAAATTTATACTAATTTTTTTGGAATTTATAAACCCTCATAGATATTTATTAAAAATCAGCAAACATATGAATCCTGAAAATGAGTTCTATTTTTCTATTTTTATAAAATATCAAAAGTACTTATTAAATGCTAAAAAAATTATAATAAATTATCTAAATTAACATAGTATTTAAATACAATTTTGCTCAGATTTTACAGTAATTAAAATATATATATAATTCAAATCAGCAAGTAACAATATCTGGAAAATAATTAATTATTTACTATTTTGTCTATGTATTCGAAATTGAACCGAAGTACAGATACAGGACCCAAAGTCATGAATCAAGTCCAATATGACTTGTACAGACTCTGAATGTATTAGACAAAATTGGACCCAAAAATCCATGCTAGTTTTGGACATCAATTGGCCATGATTATAAAATGAAGTAATATATAGATAAATATATTTTAAAGTGCTAAATATACAAGTCACAAATTATAAAATAACTTGTAAAATTTACATAATAATAATTAGCACTAAAATTTGTATTTGAAAATATATATATATATATTATACAATAAACACAATTATATATATAAATATTAGATATTTATATATATATATATAATATATATATATATATATAATATATAATATATATATATTAATATTTTATATAATATATTATATAATATATATAATAATATATAATATAAATATATACATACACACACACACACATATATAATATATATATATAATATATATATATATAATATATAAATACATATATAATATATAATAAAAAACAAAACAAAACAAAAGAAAAAGATAGAAAGGGGGCTCGAACTCGTCCAGGGGCAAGAAAAAAATATACATATATAATAAAATAAAATAAAATAAACAAAACAAAACAGAAAAAGAAATGTTTCACTTAACAAAATGCCTTGAGGAATTGGCTTTTGAAAATAAAACGAGAAAAAGTACAAGAAGTACAAATTTGATTCTGGGAAAGTATTGTATGGAAGTCCGATTCGTAAATGATCACTTTGTTCCTTAGACCATATGATGATGATGAAGATCACTGCTTGAAGTAGAACAAATGGAAGAACTAATCACCAGAAAGGTATCGATGCACTTGGGCACTGATGGCGAGGCCGAATGCTTTCCTACTTTGCTTCACTCTGTTCTGAAAGAAAGGTTGAAGAAGAATGCTCTGGAGAATCAAAACTCTAAGTTCTGATCTCTGTATTCTCTCCTGTCTCTGTCCCTTGTTATGAGAAAAATAAGTCTATTTATAGACTTGGGCTCTTGTGCGTAAAAACTTAGCAAAAGTTCCATCTTTACGCTAACAACTGCCATCCACGATCGAAGCCAACTTCTGCATATGTTGACATGTGTCCCATCATTTCAGTAAGAATAGGATGCATGTACACACGTTCTTCGAGAAAAATGGCATGAAAGCCACGTAGGCAGACCACGTTCCAAGCTGGTGGAGGGAATAGGGCGTAAAAATAGCCCCAATGTACTCTGAGCGTAAAGCAGTAGATTAGGCGTAAAATAGCCTTGACATAGACTTCCCGTGTAAAGTGGTTGTTAAATAACCTTGAGCGTAAAGTAGCTCAAATAGACTTTACGCACACGTCAGCTGTTGAGCGTAAAAGCTCGTATAGTCTTCGTGCGTAAAAGAAGCCATAGTGTGAGCGTAAAGTAGCTCAACCCACAAACTAAACGACAACATTGGTCTCTGTATAAAAAAATCCCTTTGTGATATATGCCATCATTAAGATCTCCATGTCAGAGTTTGCATTAAATGAGATTTGACAGCTTTGTCCAGCGTAAGAGTGGCTAATCTATCCTTGGCGTAAAACCATGGGTGTAGACCCGAGCGTAAAATGATCAGCGTACTTTAGGTAAAGTGATTAGCCTTGTCTTGGGCGTAAAGAGATTAACCGCTCTGTTTGGCGTAAAATAGATCACTTATGAATGAAATGATCCATCTCTTTGACTCTTTCTCTGAAGCACTTTTTACGCTCCTACAAGACCCCCTTCAAAGTTTTCAAATATCTCCAAAATTTGAAACACTTTGAACAGAAGCGTAAAAGTTGAGATTTGATCAGTCAGCGTAAAATTCGGGATACGCAACCGTCATCCGCGTAAAAGCGGGGATATCCAACAGTCGGCGTAATTTTCAATAGTGTCGGTCAACACTCAACCGTCACAATAATTTCTTTCTCGAGACTTTCGAATGCCTTTTGTTTCCCCGAGTTTACATTAATAATGAGCATTTTCCAAAGAGGAATATGAAGAGTTGGTTTAATTGTATAAATAAGAAGAAATTCTTCACTCTTGTCATTCATCCTCATAGTGACATGGCGCCAAAGAACGAGATTACTAACAAAGAGGCTTCGAGCTCCAGGCTTGATTTTGAGAGCATGCAACCTTTTAGAGTGCTTTGGACTGACTCCTGCAGTCTTTAGTCGCATCGATGGTGGTCCTCCAACTGCGTACGAAGGGCCAGAAGATGCAGAAGTATTTCTTAATCTGATGCGTCGCTCCGGGATTCGCAATATGCACGAACTAGGTACTTCCCTTCGTCAGCCCGACGAGGGAGAAAAAAATGATGTTTTTTGCGAATCTTTTATCTGTAGGGGGCCACTCCCCCCTTTTTATAAATAAAGTCTGATGTTAATCTCATCTGTTGGTATATAGAACTGTTCAACACTTTTTTGACTGCTTCTATGGTTGTTAATTCGCAAGAAACAAACCAACACGTGGCATCTGTCTTGTGGTTACGAGAGCCTTTAAATAGGATCTTTCCCGAAATAGACTCATACCAATCAGTTTCTTCGCCTTTATAAATAGACGAGAATGTTTCATATATTCTCATTCTCGTTCCTCTGAAGATAACTTTCTGCAATGTCGTTCTCCAACAAGTGACAATGGCAAAGTTGTCCAACGGTTTCCTTTGTACGCCCGGTCATTAGACGTAGATTCAACCATCATTAGAGCCAAACCATTTGGCTTAAGTGGTAAGTCGACCGTAAGCAAATATTGTCTTCGAATTTTCTGTTGGAAACAGGTATTCATGAGCGTAAATTCTTGACGAGCGTAAAAAAAATCCTTGCTGAAGCACTGGCGTAAAAGCCTTGCTGAAGCTCTGGCGTAAAAGTCTTGCTGAAGCTGGCGTAAAAGCCTTGCTGAAGCTCTGGCGTAAAAGCCTTGCTGAAGCACTGGCGTAAAAGCCTTGCTGAAGCTCTGGCGTAAAAGCCTTGCTGAAGCACTGGCGTAAAAGTCTTGCTGAAGTACTGGCGTAAAAGCCTTGTCATCTGTTTTTAGTTTAGCGTTTAATACGCATCTGATGATACTTCTGTTTAAAACACTTCTTCTTTGTTGTTCTCTGCAGAAGTTTGGCTGAACAGTTTTTTCAGGACCGGCATTGGTGACTTTGACGTTGTGAAGAGCGTTCTTCTGACATCAACATCAGGGAGCTCATGCGCTTTTGACGCGCAAATCAGACAACTCAGAACTCTTCGTGGGATAGAAGGGTCTTCCTCTGTTGGTAGGAAGAGCCTTTATACACGGAGAGTTGGATGGTGGAGTCAACTCTACCCCGAGAAATCGGGTAGTAGAGTTCCTTTCACGGCAGAACTAGGAATCGTATCCCAATGCTGGATACATTCCTATCTCCTCTGGAAGGCCGCCCCTAATCCACCAGTTGTATTGGCAGCAACACGTCTTCGGGCTGCCATACTCTGGGATTCTCCTCTCGTCTGAGAGAGAAGACCAGAGTTTGATTCCTTCTGTTCTGGTCGCCACAAAGGCTTGGACAGCAAGGAATTGACACCAACAACGAATCCGACGAAGAAGATCCAAAGAAGAAACAGATCTCCATTAGGCTATCGTTGTGTGTATAGAATGAAAATCCAAGAATGTAATAGATTTCCATTATAACTTTAAAAAGTCTAAGAAATGTAATAGACTTTTTGATGATATGGGAATGGAAATGATGATTTTTCTATGATCAATGATTTGTATCTATCTGGATGTAATATGGACATGATAGATAAATAAAATCTTATTTTTGTTTTAGAGTATATAATACTATCAGAGGTAATATGGACATAATAGTATATATGAACTCAAAAGAAAATTAGATTAATATCTATGCAGAGGTCAAATAGAAGTGATAGATAGGAAAAGTAAGTAGATTTAGTATTTATCCAGAGGTCATGGAAACATGATAAATAAGAATCCCACTTTCTAATCAATTGATAAAATAGAAGATAAAAAATCCCTTTCCCAGGAGACAAGAAATCAGCTTAACCAAACCTTGGTAGCTGGGACTAAGGAGACAGATGTCATGAGTATAAGTCCATCTTAATGTATGAATGAATCATGATTTTCGGGAAAAGAAAGCATTGATTCGATTCCGTAATTAAATGAATGAACCCGATAGAACGAATGGACAGTCTTTTCGGGAATGAAAAGTTGTTCTCAATCTCAAAGACCGGTTCATCAACAGTCCTCTTCTATAAATAGGCGAACTTTCTGTAATCATTTCATTCTTATTTCTACTTCCCCATTGAAAATGTCTTCCGAGGATGTACCGCAAAAGAATGAAGTCTCCAAAAATTGAGGACGTCACTGAGATGTGTCCCGTTGAGCCAACAGTGGCAGGCCCGACTCAAGTAGGCAACAGCTCTTTTACGCCCAAGCCACCACAAGATATCCTTGCGTTCTTAGTAGAGCCAGGAAAAACTCCTGAAGAAGAAGCACTGAGGATGGCCGCCTGCAAGTTTTTTATGAACTCAGGCAACAATGCCTTCGAGACATTAACTGACTATGTATTCAATAAGGGAGGCAGTGGTCCTCGTCCTTGACCTTTTGTTTTGAACAAAAATAGTAATAAAAGAAACTTTATTTTTATTCTGTCTCTTTTTCTTATACATAGTATTTCTTAAGAAATTTGCCATTGATTGGCATCATGAGCAGATCTCCATTGGGCTTTGATAACCGATAGGCGCCATTGGAAAATACGGACTCAATTACATAAGGGCCTTCCCATTTTGCTTGGAATTTCCCTTTACTTTTATGAGTCATCACCATCGGTCTCCGAACGGCTAATACAAGTTCGCCAACTTTGAATACTCTCTTTAACTTTACGATTGAAAGTTCGAGATATGCGGGCTTGATATAGTTCAATGTGCTGTTGTGCTTGAAGACGTTCTCATCCAATCCTTCAAGTTCTTGGAGTCGTAAGCGATCATTATTCTCTGTAGTTAGCTCATTAGCAATGGCTATTCGTAGAGATGGGATCTGGATTTCCAATGGGAGGACAGCTTCACATCCATAAACCAATGAGAATGGTTAAAACCAGTAGGAGTCCGGACTGTTGTTCGATAAGCCCATAAACACTCTCCAAGTTTTCATTCCAATCACGTTTATTAGAAGAGACAAACTTTTTGAGAAGTTTAATGATCGTCTTATTGAAAGCTTCGGCTAAACCATTAGCAGCTGGATTATAAGCCGTAGAAGCCAAATTCTGAATTCGATTCTTGTCACAGAATCGATAAAATGCCTGACTGGCAAATTGTGGACCATTGTCATGAATTATCCGTCGAGGAATCCCGAAGCGATAAATGACATGGTGCTTGATGAAGCTGATCACATTAGATGTTTTCACTTCGCAAGGGGAACTGCTTCTGCCACTTAGAAAAGTAATCTGTTATAGCTAATATGAACCGATGTCCTTTAACAGAAGGAGGATTAATAGGACCAATGACATCCATACCCCAAGCTTCGAAGGGCCAAGAGGCTGCTGTAGGATGTAGAAATTCAGATGGTTGATGAATAAAATCAGCATGAATCTGACATGCTTTACATCTTCTGGCATAGTCTACAGCATCTGCTATCATAGAAGGCCAATAATACCCACCCCATTCTTCGAATGCGGTCTTGTAATTTAGGACCCGGTTGATGAGCACCACAAATACCATCATGAGCTTCTCGCAGTGTTTGTTTAGCTTCACTTTCTGAGAGACAACGCAGCAAGAGTCCATCATAGGAACGACGGTATAGCATATGTAAAGATGAATCATAATAAAACCGAAACGATCGTCTTTTGATTGATGCAGCTTCTTTTGGATCTTCAGGCAAAATCCCATGAACTGCATAATCAACGAATGGAGCTCTCCAATCCTTATGCTGGGAATTTGACTCTGTAGTATAACTTTCAATGTACAAATTATTCTTGACACAGAACAAGTCTCGATCCAACAAAGTAATTGTATTTTGCCTTCGGATTGGAACAGCTAGGTCTGCAGCTAAACTAGCAAGAGCATCAGCTTCCACATTCTGAGAGCGTGGTACAAACTCAATGAAGAATCCTTTGAATGAAAGGACCAGTTCAACTACCACTTGATGATAAGGAATGAGATCAGGATTTCTGACCTCATAAGTCCCTCTAACTTGATTAACAATCAATTGAGAATCTCCATAAGCTTCTAAGAACTCAATACCCAATTGTTTTGCTACTTGGAGACGATCAATAGAGCATTATATTCTGCTACATTGTTGGAGCATGGCTCATTGAGAGAATAGGCACGGTATATGACCATTTTGTCAGGAGAAACCAAGACGATTCCTACCCCAGAGACAATATTGCCTTTAGGTCCTACTCGTGATGCCCCATCAAATATAATTGCCATATGTCATTCTTCAAAGTCAGGTTACAATCCACGACTTCATCTGGAATGTCCTCATATAATTTTGATGTTTCAGGTATAGGGTGAGCAGCTAAGAAATCGGCTAATGCTTGACCCTTTATTGATTTCTGAGGTACATAAACCATGTCATAAGGAGTAAGCAACATCGCCCAGGTGGCCAGCCTGGAGTTAAGAATGCTAGGTTTTCTCATTAATACCCGAATGGGATTTATTCTGGAAATGACATGAATAGTCTGTCCTGTCACATAATGTCTTGTCTTTTGGACGGCAAAAACCAAGCTAGACATTCCTTTTCCACAGGAGTATACCTGTGTTCAGCTTCGACCATCATTCTACTCAGATAATATTTGCCTGTTCATGACCCATGTGCAAGAAGGGCGCCAAGTGAGATCCAAGGCTCGAACATATAACAAAAATGGTCTTCCTCCTACTGGAGATACCAGAACAGGTGGATTTGTAAGGTATTGTTTAATATCATTGAAGGCTTTCTGACACGCTTCATCCCAAACAAATGATACACCTTTCTTCAATAACGGGAGAAAGGTTGGCATCTCCCAGAGAGATTGGATATAAATCTTCTGATATAAGCAATACGACCCTGAAAGCTACGGAGTTCTTCCAGATTTGAGGAGGACGTATTTCAAGGATTGCTTTAACCTTATCGGGATCAACATGGATACCCTGTGAGGTAATGACAAATCCTAAAAATTTGCCACTGGAAACTCCTAAGAAAGACTTAGTAGGGTTCATTTTCAATTGATGCCGGCACATCAACTCAAATACTGTCCTCAAGTCCTGAATGTGATCACCCTTTGATCGACTTTTAACAGCAAATCATCTACATAGCATTCAGCTATCTTCCGTAGATGTTCTTGAAAGATGTTGCTCATAGCCCGTTGATATGTGGCACCGGCATTTTTAAGACCAAACGGCATAACCGTATAACAGTAGACCCCAAGGAGTGTACGAAAAGCGGTATGTTTCACATCTTCTGGATGCATCTTAATCTGATTGTACCCTGAGAATCCGTCCATGAAAGATATGCGTTCAAAACCACATGTATTGTCTATCATGACATCAGTAATTGGAAGTGAAAATTCGTCCTTTGGACAAGCTGCATTAAGATCTCGATAATCTATACAAACTCGGACTTTTCCGTTCTTCTTCATGACAGGAACAATATTAGCAACCCAATCTGGGTGTTGCTCTTCACGAACAAATCCGCATGTGATCAACTTTTTGACTTCTGCTTCAATATCCATCATATCTGGTCTAAAGCGTCGTTTCTGTTGTTTTACATGCTTGACGTTAGAAAATATTGAGTTTATGAGTAGCAACTTTAGGATCTAGGCCTGGCATATCCTCATAACTCTATACGAAAATGTCAATATATTCTTTGATAAGTTTTATTAACTGTTCCTTTTCATCTTCAGAAAGATTCTTACTGATGAATATTGGTTTGGACGTAGTTCCATCTCCAACATCAATCTGGATAACTTCATCCTCTGTAGGTGACTGTCGCTGTTCAAAACGGAGTTCCCACTGAGTATCCATCTATTGAGCCCAAGGATCATTCTCAAATAGTTCAGATTTGTCATCAGTTTGAACCATATTGACTGAAAATACTTGTCCAAATTCATTATATGAGGAACGAGACATATCAGTTTCAATGAATTGGACTTCTTCTGAATCCAATGATTGCTAAGAGCTAAAAGAGAATTCTTCTTGTATATTGTCATAAAACATGTGGGACGGATCATATCCCAACCCATGACGAGTCTTTTGGTAAAACGGATCACCACATAATGGTAGTCGTCTACCCTTGCCTTGATTGAGACCTTGCATAGTCTTCAAATCATATTCCATGTTCTGGATAATCTTGATAGATTGTTGACTATACTTGTCAATTCAGATTCTTCCCTTATCTTTATCCTTCAGTTCATCTGCCTGAGCAACAGGGATATTTCTAGCCAGGCCAAATACAATTTGGCGCTTGTTTTTTTTATCAGACGGAACCACGAATAAGACTCTTCGTGACGTCTAAAAGTTACGCAAGCTTGTGATGAAGCGGCCACAGGTAGAAGATAAGAAGAAGATTGTAGGAACCTTTGAGCATAAGGTCCAACATCTACATGAGGAGGGAAATTTTCCTTATGATCGATGTATGAAGTTTCTTCTGACTCAATGTCGTCTTTATATTGATGACTTTGATTATCAAAAGATAAAGTCATTCTTTCGATAAACTTGACAGCCATATACTCGAAAAGGAAATCTTCATTGATATCAAAAAGTATAGAATGATTAATATTTACATCATTTATAATTTGACTGCTATGCTTCGAATTAATCATCAGTGGACCATTATCTGCCTTCTGCGTAGTTTTGCCAAGATTGACAATTAATGGTGGTTCTGGATCATTCGTACAAGAAGTACGCCCTTTGACCTTGATCATAAAAGGTTGAACTTGGCTCTTAGCAGGAATATTTGTTGATTCTCAGATGAAGTTTGAGTTCTTCCTTTAACCTTGATTATCAGAGGTTGATCATTGACAGATTGGGATTGGATTCGTCCCTTGACTATGATCTTCAAAGGTTGCTCCTCTGGCGGATCTTCATTATAGACTGATCCTCAGTGGGTGATTGATCTTCTGCCATGTCTGATATCTCATGCTCTTGTTTATAAAGTCTTGAATCAGAAAAATAGGCTTCGACACCCTTGAAGGGATTGATATCAGCGAACTCAGTCTTCACAACTCCTTGGGAATCCATATACTTGAAGCATTGGTGGAGAGTTGAAGGTACAATATTGTGCTCATGAATCCACGGTCTCACCAAAAGGATATTATAGGAGACGTCTGAGTTGATAACATAGAAAGTTGCCATGGTTCGAAGATCACCGATCTGAATCTGCAGACGAATCTTTCCCAATGGTTTGCTCTTGCCAGAGTTGAAACTGACTATCGTAGTACTAGTGTAAGTCAAATCACTAGTAGGAATCCTCAGGGGTCTTAGCATACTCTGAAGAATTATGCTAATTGAGGACCCGGGGTCAATGTAAATCTGTCAATTTAGTAGATCTATATACCCAGTGTAGCACAAAGGTCTGTCATGCTTGTTATGCTTCAACAGCATATCTTCTTATATAAAAATGATGTTGGGAATTGCTTCCATCACATTATGACATTGTGGACATGACACTGGTATATTATCAGGAGTCTTGAGTTGAGCCAAGCATGAATCTGCTTGAAGTAAAGCTTCACTCAAAGTCTCTCTGCTTTCTCTGGAAAGGCGAAGCAACTCAAATATAGATAGTCTAGCCGGAGTATTGGCCAACTGAGCCAGAATATCAAATTTGTAAGGCTTCATCACCACCCCTGACTGGAAGCTGACTTCAATGGGACGTCGAAGCGCACTGCTTTCTGTTTCCCTTTTTCAACTACAGAAGATTTAGCAGGAACAGAAGAGGGTTGAGTTGGTAGTGTCTCCACTACGTCTTCAGCTTCTTTGGAGGATCCCTCGTTGTCTTTATGGTACTCTTTTTGGATCTTGTACCAGTAAAAGTTTCTTCTTCAGACTCAGGAGAAGGAAGTACCATATTACTGGATTTTGTCTTCCCTCTCTTAGCCTTCTTCTTGTGTGGATTGTTATGAGGAACTTCAGAACCCAATCCAACAGTGGAATTTTGACTTTGAATCTGTAAAGAAAGTCGTATTCCTTTATCATAATTCAAACCTTCTGCCTTTTGAAAGTCATAACCCATCTTCTTCATGAGATGGACAGATTGTTGACTATACAAGTGAGTGGACAGCGACTTTTGGCAGGTGTTTCAACAGAGGAAGAGGAAGAAGCAAGACCTTCTGTAACCTCAGGAGAATGAAGAATAGATGTCACTGTAGCCACATGAGGAGAAAGATTCGGGATACGAGAAAAATCCCTGTCGGAGGTTTTTTATAAGCAGCGAAGACGTGTTGCGCCCGGTATAAAGGAACACTATTAATGGCGGCCACTGCTGGTGAGTAAGCTTGAGCTTAGTAGGAGGAGCTAGACTTGGAGGACAGATGTTCAGTCCTTTCAGTCTATCTTCTAAAGGAAGGCCATCCCATAGATGATCCAAGTCAGGATCTGGAATAACATGAGAAATCATGTTGCAGGTTTTGACTTTCTTACCCTTCTTGGATTTTAAGTTTTATCTTCATTTTCCAACTCAGGCACTAAGTCAGGATGTACCCACATGATTTTACCATTCTTTAGTATGAGTGGCAGCAATCCTGCATTTTCTTCTCTGGCAGGCGGGATATTCACGATCTTCATCGTCGCCTTCGGAATTAGGATAATTCCATCTGGGACTTGCTGTGGAGGAAAATCTCTGAACTGAAGAGAAACCATATTGGTTGTAACCGTATGGTCATCATTGGTTAAAGCGATAGCACCGCCATTTATCACTCCTGGATTTTCTTCCTCAGGACATAGGAAGCACTGGTAGGATGATTAATGTATCTATGATAGATACAATATTTGGGATTATCAGTTAGATTCACCTCATTAGGCCTCTTTGGCTCTGGAATCTGAAGTTTGCCACTCTTCACCAGACACTGAAATATCCCTGGGATATTACTCTCATCAAAAGAGTATTCTTCCTTTGGCCTGGAAGATTCCTGACTATTCGGCATCGTTTTATTCTTGGAAAGATTAACCATGAGGGTATCTTTTCCCTTCATATTATGATTGTCGGGGTTATTACCAGGATTACTTTTCTTTCCTCTATCATCTGAGGCGAAAATTATTCCATGTTCACGAACCAACCTACCATTGGTCTCGACAGAAATCGCTGCTATGATGAACGAAGCCCAATCTGAGAATTGGGAACCCGTAAAAACAGCGATGGATGGTCGCAGATTCATCTTGCATGTATCAATCAACGCTGAATCTGGCATACCAGGAGGCATCTTTAAAGTAGCCTGTCGGAAACATTCGATGAATGTCCGAGTATTTCTTTCTCCTTTATTTGATTTCTATCAATGAGGACATGTTCATGTCCATACCTTCTTCATAGAAGCGGGAGAGAAACATTGCCTTAAATTCGTCAAAAGACGAAATACAATTGTCGGGTAAACTTCGATACCAATCGTAAGTCGAACCCGTCAGGCACCGATAACACTTGAGTGAGAAGAGCGTCATCTTTCTATAGATGTACAGTCATAATATCAAAGTAATTGATATATTGACTGGGAGATGCTTTTCCATCGAACAAAACCATAGATTGTGGCTTCAATTTTGGTGGAAAGGGTACATCATTCCAATGAGGAGGATAAGGTTGCTTGATCCCTAACCTCTGGAGCTGATCTTTGTGTCTCAAAACTTCAAACTGTGCTTTGAGCTCACGTACTGCTTGAATGGCTTACTGGTTTGGAAGCACATTTGATTGAATGGTTGTTGGATGTACCGTAACCCCGACTGGAGGTGGTACATCTTCAGGTATGATGGGATCTGGAGATGCAAAATTTTGATTAACAGCAGGCTCTTGAATACTCAAAGTATTTTAGCCCCTTGACTATCTTGAGTTTGTGCTGCTACTGGTACTGGTGTTATTACCGTCGGCTGAGCAGTTTGCTGATTCAAAATTATCTGATGCATGCTTTGCACCATGTTAAGCATGTCTTTCAGTGATTGCTCAACGGCAGTGAGACGCTGTTCTGTATTAACGGATGAGGTCTCTGGTTCATCTCCAACAGCGTAGGATTCAACCTCTCTTGAAGATACAGAAGGATTTGTATAGAAGTATGAATCCACACTGTCAGTCTCGGACTCAAAAGATTGAGTACCCCCAGCTTTTGAATCAGAAGTCTACATTTGTCTTTGTCTTCTTGATCGAGTATTTTGATATACCCCCTCAAAAGAATCAAGAAGTCTGTTGAACTGTTGCTGACCTGGAGTTTGGGACATATTCCATCTTGGACGTCGTCCTCTGTTAGTATGAGACGCCATATTGACTGATGCATATGACAGCTCATGTTCTTGGTCTTCAGCTTGATGTTGAGGCGGATTAAAACTTAATCGATCAAAAACTGACTGTTTTGAAGCTGAACAACAACAGTTGATCACAACCTGGTGATAATCACAATGATGTTTTTCTTGGGGAAATATCACCAGAGATTGTCTATTCTTACGCTTTTGCATTAACAATTCACGTAAGTCAGAAGGAGTGGAGAGAGTAGTCTTCTTTATTATATTAGGGGTGGAGAGACGTTTAGTACCCTGTGTATAAAGAAGATTACTGGCTGCATTCGCAGAACCAAATTGTACATTTCTATGCGTTTGGAGTTGTGTGCGTAAATCTTGGGATTTTTTAGCACGAAGGACTCCATTTTCATTGCGTGTAATTTGTAGATTCAGTATAAGAAGGCTGTTGTATAGAACTGAAGTTTTACCAACATGATTTTTACGCTGTATACGTTTAGGTACATTCACGTTAGATGTGTAAACATCTTTGCGAATTTTATCTACACTGTCACGGACAGGAGACTTACCTTCACGCGTAGAGCGTAAAAATTGGTTATCTACCACGTCACAGACGGGAGATTTCCTTTACGCGAGAAGCGTAATTTGTGTGTGTCTACCACGTCACAGACTGGAGATTTATTTTTACACTCAGAAGCATTAGAATCTGCCACATTACAAATAGGAGACTCATTCTTATGCCTTGAGCGTAAAACTTGGTTTTTACCCACTGAGCGTAAAACCTGGTTCTTACGCAGTGGGCGTGGAACCTGATCATCTATACCGTCACAGACGGGAAACAAATTGTCACACTTAGAGAGCGACGTCGAAGTAAGGACTGCCTCGTTACGAACGGGAGCCCCTACGACAGGAGTGGGAAGAATTCCCTTGCTATTAGAAGCAACAGAGAGATCAGCAGCTGCTTTAGATTTAGGAATCCAAACTTTTCGTGCTTTGCGAGATTTTTGAACATTGGAGCAGCGAGAACCACCCCCAGTTCGGAGCATTTCTTCGTAGGCAGTCTGGTCAAAGTGTACAACCAGAGTCTTCTTGGTCGAACCGACTGAAACATCATATTGATCAATTGCCTTCTTGTCAGAGGAGAAGGTCGTCCCCAGCAGAGTCGCTATTTTTGTTTCACTTAACAAAATGCCTTGAGGAATTGGCTTTTGAAAATAAAACGAGAAAAAGTACAAGAAGTACAAATTTGATTCTGGGAAAGTATTGCTATGGAAGTCTGATTCGTAAATGATCACTTTGTTCCTTGGACCATATGATGATGATGAAGATCACTGCTTGAAGTAGAACAACTGGAAGAACTAAGTCACCAGAAAGGTATCGACGCACTTGGGCACTGATGGCGAGGCCGAATGCTTTCTTGCTTTGCTTCACTCTGTTCTGAAAGAAAGGTTGAAGAAGAATACTCTGGAGAATCAAAATCTCTAAGTTCTGATCTCTGTATTCTCTCCTGTCTCTGTCCCTTTGTTATGAGAAAATAAGTCTATTTATAGACTTGGGCTCTTGTGCGTAAAAACTTAGCAAAAGTTCTATCTTTACGCTAACAACTGCCATCCACGATTGAAACCAACTTCTGATATGTTGACATGTGTCCCATCATTTCAGTAAGAATAGGGCATGTACACACGTTCTTCGAGAAGAATGGCATGAAAGCCACGTAGCAGACCACGTTCCAAGCTGGTGGAGGGGAATAGGGCGTAAAAATAGCCCCAATGTACTCTGAGCGTAAAGCAGTAGATTAGGCGTAAAATAGCCTTGACATAGACTTTCCGCGTAAAGTGGTTGTTAAATAACCTTGAGCGAAAAGTAGCTCAAATAGACTTTACGCACACGTCAGCTGTTGAGCGTAAAAGCTCGTATAGTCTTCGTGCGTAAAAAAGCCATAGTGTGAGCGTAAAGTAGCTCAACCCACATACTAAACGACAATTGGTCTCTGTATAAAACAAATCCCTTTGTGATATATGCCATCATTAAGATCTCCATGTCAGAGTTTGTATTAAATGCAAGATTTGACAGCTTTGTCCAGCGTAAGAGTGGCTGATCTGTCCTTGGCGTAAAACCATGGGTGTAGACCCGAGCGTAAAATGATCAGCCTACTTTAGGCGTAAAGTGATTAGCCTTGTCTTGGGCGTAAAGAGATTAACCGCTCTGTATGGCGTAAAACAGATCACTTATGAATGAAATGATCCATCTCTTTGACTCTTTCTCTGAAGCACTTTTTACGCTCCTACAAGAAAGAAAGAGGGGCTCGAACTCGGCCAAGGGCAGGGGGGTTTAGCGCGGTCGGGTTAGCCACGGGTCAGCCCGGGTCAATTGTTAGGGTTAGGTTTTAGTTAAATTTATTAGGGTTTAGGTTAACGGGTTGTAAACCCGATAGCACAAACTTCGTGTCCTGACAGTTAAGGACACGAAGATCGGTCGAGTCCAAGTGTCCGGTTCATGCACGACAAGCACGACTCGAATTAGACGTGTCCAAACTTACCACGATATTCGTCGAGACTCGACGAGTCACAGAGGTGAATACGAGACACAACAGGACACGAGAGGCTAAAAGACATGTACGTGTCCAAGTTGAGCGTGCTGTTGATGCTGCGATAGGACGGAGGAAGCGTCGTGGTCGACGGAGGAAGGCGGCGCTGTGTTCAGGCGAGACGCGTCGAGTGGTGGTGGTTGGGGCGGTCGAAGTGGTCTGTAGGCGTCGGGCCGGACTATTTATAGGAGGGCAGGACGGTCGAATTAGGATTTGAATTAGGATTATGGTTAGGTTTTAGGCCGGGTTGTCGGGGCGATGGTCAGCCAGCCATCGTCGTCGGGGGCAGGTGGTGAGGAGAGAGAAAGAACGTGGGGGGGTGATGGTAATTTGCAGCAAGGCCCCCACAGTTTGGGGTCTTGCAGAAAAGCCCTAAGCCTATCGGTTTGCAAATACAATTTGCAAACCGTAACTAAAACAATTCATATATTTTCAAATCAATATTAAAACAAATTAACAAATTGCAATTCGATATTAAAACAAATTTAAATATTACAAAATCAATATTTTGATTTAAAAATTATTTAAAAATCAATTAAAAATTCTAGAAAATTTCCTAATAATCATTAATTCATTTTAAATATATAAATGCTATTGAAAATTATAAAAACTATTTTTAAAAATTTAGGGGCTTACAGTTTTTATATATATAGAGAGAGAATTAAAGAAGATTTAGAAAGGAAGAATAGAGAGATTTAAGTGAGAAGAAGGGAGTTAGAGAGGGTGTGAAGAGGAGGAAAGGAAGGGCAGGAAGAGCAGCAGCAAGGGAGGGCTAGGGGTTGCTGCCCCCCCAATTAAACAGCAGCAACAGCTGCAGGAATGGCAGCAGCAGCAATAGCAAAAACAGCAGCAGCAACAGCAGTTAGAGCAGCAGTAGCAACCCCCCATGGCCCCCAATTCCCCCATAAACCTATATATACACATGTATACCCCTATATATAACCCTATATACTCCTATATATACCCACTAAATTAGCCCCTAAACTAGTCCTATGTGAGAGTATGTGAGAGTGAGTGAGTGGTTGTGTGAGGGCAAGTGAGGGGGATTTTGAGATACGTAAGTCGAAACGTATCGAAACTTGAATAGGACTTAGCTAATATAAAATAGAGTTTGTGGGTAGGCTCTAAGTTAAATTCGGGTTTTATTTGGGATTTGGAGAAGGGTATCAGGCGATATCATTGAGTATCCTACGATACTCAAGATAACGGGTAAACGAATAACATGGACCGTAAGATGGGCTGAATGTCCACTTTACCTAGAGAACTTGGTAGGTAATATTAGTATAGGCTAGTATCCTACTATCCTAGGAAGCCGGGAGTGAAATTCCCAAGGGAAAGCCACTTGGCTCTAATGTTAGAGTGGTAAGGGTATATATATAATATATATATATATATATATATAATATTATATATATATATATATATATATATATATATAAAGGATAATCGGGTAATTTCAAGATACGGGATACGGGTAGTCGGTTTGACTTGAAACTTAGGTGACTTGATAGGTACACCCTACAAATGTCATATTTGAACCAATTTCGGCTCGGTTGACCCATAGTTGACTTTTTACCCAAAAGTCAATAATGAGTCAACCCTTTGTTTAAATTTGACCAAATCTAAACTAGAGTTGACCAGTTGACTAAAAGTCAACTGTTGGTCAACACTTGACCAGTTTGACCTAGGGTTGACCTAGAGTTGACCAGAGTTGACCAGGGTTGATCAGTTGACTAAAAGTCAACTATAAGTCGACTCTTGATCCCGTTTGACTTGCTTTGACTTGTTTTGACTTGCTATGACTAGAATGACCCAGAGTTGACTTATTTGACTTAGATTGACTTGACATGACTTAGTTTGACTTAGATTGACTTGACAGGACAGTGTGACTCAGTGTGACCTAGTTTGACCTAGATTTTATATCATTCATTAGAAATCATTCATAACTTTGTTAAACCTAAATTAACATGCAATATCTCATCTTTAGGTCTCTGATTACACTCTGAGCATTAATATACCCTACAGCTCAGGACAACAAGCGAGTACATTCACTGATAGTTTTTATTGTCTTGATATCTGCTATATTCGATTCAGTTGGAGTGTCTTCCTCGTTTTCCAGTCACGATAGTTCACGGACTAGTATATGTTGGATCACGACATGAGATATTGTTCCTAGATTTCTGGGTATATTGGTACATTTCATGTCTTGTTCCCTGTACTTGTAAACACCAATTTATAAGGGGACTTGCTACCCTCTTACGGAATCACGTGCCATGACGTGTCATGTCCAGATCTATTATACTATTCGGGAATGGAGAATTATTAGGGGCTATGTGATCCAAGCCACCTTGTCACTATATTTTTGTGCTCGCGCCACTCTCTCCCACATAGGGTGTAGCGAGATCCTATTTTCTTTGTGCTTACTATCCAGGTTGGCCGGCATGACCCTTCCCAGATTTTTTTGTGATTGTCGGGCCAAGTGGATAGTCTGCCCTGTAACATATCCTAAGCCGATCACATAACGCTCTAATAATTCAAGGCACATTTTATATTTACTTTATCTTATCTTATATCCTGTTCTGTTCTACATTCAGTACCTTCTTACCATGCTATGATATACAGTTACTCACATGTTCTACATGCCTTTATGTTGTACCTTGATTGGAGACTAAGTTCTGCTCGAGAGAAGGGTTACAACCCCGGTCCTTGTTTGGTTTAAGGGTTGTAACTCAGCTTCCGAACGGTTCCCAAGTCTTCCTATATCTTTGTCTTGTATTTTATTATACTGTCTCTTATAGAATTTGTCAATTCACATGGAACTGCTGTTAGTACTTGTACTTGCTCATTTTCCTGACATGATACCGTTGATATATTACAGATGATTCTGAGACAGACTGCTCAACCTATTATGGGCTCGAGCTAGATGGAGTAGTTCAGGGCCGTGGTGATAGTAGAGCCACTAGACTTTGTTCTCCCAGAGTAGTGTAGCTTAGTTGGGTTTGCCCGGACTGCGATCCAGCTAACATTATCAGACTGTAGCTTTTTATATTATATTTTGTGACCTGTGATGTCGTGTATATCTGGGCTTGTGTTGGATCTTGGACTTATTTCCTTTTCATCTATCATATATTTTCCTTCTGTGCTATCTACCTTAGTTTTATTTTGTGATTGAGACTGTATTGCTATGTCACCTCCACTCGGAGTGTATATACTGTACATGTACCTTTATACTGTTAGTCGTAGTATTTACAGACGTTATATACAGCGTTCTACCGTCGATACTACGGCGTAGGCTGGACGTACCCACGTGCTCGTGTCCATCATAAGGGTGCGGGTCATGACACACTGTTCCACCTCTGGATGTTTATTTATTATTCTCTCCAGCTTCGACGTCTAGTGTTTCCATTGATCCTACTCCTTTGCTTCCCTCTCATGGTACAACTCCTCATGTGATGCCTCCATCGCTGCATGTGAGGATCCTTCACATATTGTATGTCACTCTCATTCTCGGTATATGTATTTTTTTACATTACTCATGTACATGATTATTTGTTTATCTTAATTGTTATGATCATGTGGCTTGGCATTTTAGACTTGACATGGGTTAGACATTAGATTAGGATTAAGGTTTAGTGGAGCCAACCCCAATATATATATATATATATATATATATATATATATAATATATATTATATATATTATATATAATATATATTCTCTTCTTCTATCTCTCTCCATTCACTCACATTTATTTTCTCCACCAACCCTAGACAAGTATATCTTGCACTAATCGAGAGATTATATGCTCATTTTTGTTCTTTGATTTCTTTACATGTAATTTTTAGCCTATAATATGCATCCTTACTTTCTCTACATGTTTAGAACTTGGTGATTTTAATTTTGATGGCTAGTTTGGTGTAGATCTAAGTTTCTAATACTAGAGTTTTTTGGGTTTTCATGGAAAATATTTATCAAAACTTGTTACTTTTGAAACCAGCAATTCCATATGGTATAGGATTCAATTTCATGCAATTTTGCCTTTTATTTTACTGGATTTCGAGTCATAAAGAGAAAGTTATGGCCATGACAAGTTTCTTGTGAATCCACTGCTGAACTTGCTGTTTGGACGACCATTTCTCATCTATACGCCAGTTTTCACTATGTGTAGCTTCTTATTATACGTCATTTTCTCACCGTGTGTAGTTTTTCATTTATACGCCAGTTTTCATTGCGCATAATTTCTTATTTATACGTCAATTTTTACTATACGTAGTTTTTTATACTGTAGTTCCTACTGTGCGTAGTTTCCCATTTATACGCCAGTTTTCGTTGTGCATAATTTCTTATTTATATGTCAATTCTCACTATACGTAGTTTCTTATTTATACTCTAGTTCCTACTGTGCGTAGTCCCTTATCTATACGACAGATTTTCACTGTGCATAGTTTTTATTTATACGCCAGTTTTACTGTGCATAGTTTCTCATTTATACGCCAGTTTCTACTGTGTGTAGTCCCTCATTTATACGACAATTTTTACTGTACTTAGTTTCTCATTATACGCCAGTTTTCGCGTGTATAGTTTCTCATTGAATGCCAGTTCTCTTTCTTATTGTACGTTAGTTCCCCTTTCTTATTTTACGCTAGTTCCCTTTCTCATTTTACGTCATTTTTCATTTATGTCAGTTCCCACTGTGCGTAGTTTCTCATTTGTACGCCAGAATCATTTCTTGTACGTATTTTTACGCCAAGGTCCATTTTATGCATATTTTGCACATAATCTCTTTATATGTGTATTTTTGCACATAGGTCCCTTGTTTGTGTGCAAAATTACGTACAAACCCTTGTTTATGTGCAAAATTACGTAGAAGCCCCTATTTTGTGCATATTTGCGTAGAGATTATATTTTATGCGTAAAAAGACTATCCTTGATTGTTGGATCACGTTCCTGACTTGATTGCCTATATAGGTGTTGTACCATTCTGAGTGTACTCTTCGTGCTACCTGATCATGTCTGTTATATGTCAGTACATTACTGATCCCAGCACGGTTATGGTAAAATGTCAATAGCATTGACGTGATATGATGATTGTTGCTTGATGCATTACACTAAGGATAAATCTAGATTAGGACTCTACAAGCCAATATGGATTCATACTTGGGATATACGTACTACGGCACGACATCTAGGAGAATAAACATGTGACCACGACATGTGATTCCAAGACAAATGTAGTGTTAAACTAAGAAACTTGAATTGGTATAAGCATTGGATGGAAATGGAATCTCGAGATCGTGCATGACAAGTTACCCCAGGTCTTGTCCTGACGTGCAAGTTGGCCACTACAGATACTGTATTTCATCCACCATAGTGGAGTGCAATATTTAACTACTATACTGAACCAAGCCAACCTCTCCCTATAGGAAGGTTGGAACTGTTACTGACTTTATTTAGTCCATTAGCTTGGCAAGGGACCGACGCTTATTGTTTACTGTTCATTGTTTATTGTTCACTGTCACTGTTATATTTGGTTTGGCTAGCCCTACTTGGATACGTCACGATCTGAGAATTTCTATATATAAGTATTATTGGAATAATCCTGACAAACTATAGAGAGCTATATGATTGATTGGTCGATTGTAAATTGACTTGCTTGTGATTTGTTTCTTCTGTTAGTAGCCAAGGACATGGACTATCGTGGTGAGTGATCCAACCCATATCCGTTTGGTTGTTGGGTTGGGCCATTGAGCTACGACAAGCTATGAACCAAAGTTGTGACACAAAAGCCTATAACCTGATCATGATCATAGGACATATTTTATTATGGCACGATACGACATCTCTTGTCCTTGTTTGGTGTAGTGATGCCGCATTGCCTCGATGATAGGATATATGTCTATGCTTATGCTCCAGCCTTATTATGTATAATTGGATTTTATCTCATTCATTTGTGCTACTTTGTGGTACTTGCTATTCGGGGCCTGACCTTGCTGGTTTTGTTTGGCCAAATTTTGTAGCAGAGCATGAGGATCCAGTCTTCTCAACCATGGTGCACAATAGAAGCATGGGCGTCGGAGGCCATGAGTGGGTTTTTTCTACCACTATGATATTTTAAATTTTTGTACTTGGATTTTAGCCCCGATACCTACTTAGTCGGTTATTTTGGGCATTTTGTTCCCTTACATAATTATAATTAAATCAGACTACAGCTGACTATGGTTATGTATTATTGACTCTCTGTGCTAGCTGACATTCGTAAAGCTAGACTCATGAATCATTTTGATGAAGCGTCGGAAATGCCTTACTGCTTTGTCTTAAATGATCATTAGTTAATACTTCTTGCTTTGATTGATTGAGACATAGATTCTTTATGAGACCATAGAAGATTTGATTGTAGCATGCACCCCTTGTCTCTTGACAGCCGTAGTCGCCGTATGACGTCTTCGTACCTCATATGGGATAGCTGGCCATGTCCACCCATATTTCGATACTGGGCGTGACATTCTACCAGCCTCCACTACGCCATCATCTCCACCATCTAACTCTCCACTACAACCTCTTCGCTATTCCTAATGTACTCATCGATCTCTTGTTTGTTTTACCCTCGATTGCTTCGGTCCATCAGACAAGTTTAGTTTTGCTATATTAGTCTCATATTCTCTACAATTTTATTCTTTTTTTATTGTTATTCATACTACACGAGAGTCTAGTTCCTATCAAGAGACTATTCAGTACCCTGTGTGGCAAGAGAGTTTTAAGCATTTCAGTATACATGTACTTGGGATGTCGTTCCACTCCCAAAAGGGGTCCAACTTGTTAGTTGCAAGTGGGTCTTTAAGGTCAAGTATCGACCCGATGGATCCACAAGACTCGCCTTATTACCTGAGGTTTTACAAAGGAGCATGGAATTGACTACAATGAGACCTTTGTCGCTGTTGCTCAGATGACCACAGTTCGTACAGTACTAGTTATTGCTACCTCTTGTCAGTGGCCATTCTATCAGATGGATGTTGAAGATGCACTTCTTCACGGTTCGTTATCCAAAGTTGACTATATGCATCCTCCAGGTCTTTTTACTTTGTTGGAACATGTTTATTGCTTTCGTCGTGCTATATATGGTCTCAAACAAGCCCCCAGTGCTTGGTTTGATTATTTTTGGAGCATATTCGTGAAACATGTTTTCAGCAGTGTTCTCATGGTTATTCTTTTTTGTGGGGTCATTACTGTAAGGACAAGTTATTTTACTCTACGTGGATGACATTATTTTGACTGACGATGATTCAGCAGGGATTACAGCTACTCAGATGTATCTTAATTAGAAGTTTCAGATGAAGGATCTTGACGGTCTTCAATATTTTCTTGGACTCAAGATTGCACAAGGCAACAGAGGGATACTTGTTTCTCTGCAGAAATATACTTCAGAGATTATTTGTCTGCTGGTATTTCGGATAGTTGGACAGTTGATACTCCTTTAGAGCTTCATGTGAAGCTTTATCCCACAAATGGTGAGCTTCTCAAAGATTCTAGTCGTTACAGACGACTAGTGGCTCAACTTTGTATCTTTGTTTGACTAGGCCAGATATTTCTTATGCTGTTAGTATTGTTAGCGAGTTCATTTTCGTGCCTCACTCAGCTCAGTATAGTGCCTTACTCCGGATTCTTCGATATTTTCAGGACTCCATTACGCGCTCATTATTCATGTATTCTAAATCTACTTTACAGTTTCAAGTATTTTTATGCAGGTTAGACAGGAGATCAGACCACCAGACGATCTACTACATGATTATGTTTGTTTCTTGGTGGTTCATTGATTTCATGACGAAGCAAGAAACAAGTCGTTGTTGCATGTTCTTCTACTGAGATAGAGTACAAAGATATGGCTTGCACCACCAGGAAGATCGATCGTCCATGTACGTAGACTGCTCATTGATATGTGCATTGCTCCTACAGGACCTACGTCGCTTCACTGTGACACCAAGAGTACTATACAGATTGTAAACAATTCAGTTTTTCATGAACGGACAAAGCACATTGAAATTGATTATCACTTTGTCCGTGAGCATTTTTTGACAGATACTATTTATCGACGACATGTGACCTCTGCTGATCAGCTGGCAGATTTCTTTACAAAGTCATACCCCACACCCCAATTTCAGTTTATATTGGACAAACTCATGTTGTTTGACCCATCACGAGTTTGAAGGGGTTGTTAAGATTATATAAGATTTAGATTATATTTTTTTCTACTATGCAAATGACCTCTAGCCTAGTGGTTAAGAGAGATGCATACGGTCCAAGTGGTCGGAGTTCGAGCCCCAGTGGAGGCGAGTTCGCCACAATTACCCATTGCTTCAAAAAAAAAAAAAAAAATTCTACTATTCGAGTTCAGATTTCTATCTCTATACGGATATTGATCCGTTCTCCCTCTATATTCATAATAGTTGTATGACTTTTTATATGATTCATTAATAAAATTATATATTGTTGATTTGTTTGAATAATCAATTAAAAGTTTGGCCATTTGTTTCCGATGTGTAGATGTGAATGGGAGGATGTTCATCACAATGATTATGTAGGTTCGTCTTTCTTGGTATTTTTAATATCTTTTTCTCTAAACTTATAAAAAGTCTAAAAGTTTATATTTGAATCTTAATCGTCAAGTCTTCTAATAAAAAATGAAAAGGACGTGACCTAAAAGGCAAATTTTAGAATCAATGTTCTTCCCATAGTTTATGCTGTAAGGTGTTGGATATAAAATTGCTTCGGGTTTGCAGAGAGTTGCAATAGTAGAAGGCAGCAGCAACCATATGTTCTAGAAGTCTATTTTGCTTATAAACTTCAAATTTAATACACAAAGGAGCCATTAGTAAATAGTATGTGGTAATTGGGGTCATAAGAGCATAGTAGCTGGGACTCTCAAATACAACTTAGGGCCGAAATTTAAAAAAAAAAATAGGTAAATATAGAATGTGTTGGATTTGTATGAGAATAGTAAAAATGATAAAGTGAGCTCCGTTCTAAAGATTATGTGGTCAAAAATTGATGTGGAAAAAAAATGTAGAGTTTAGCTAGAAAGTTAGACTCCAAATTGGGACTTACTATTCTACAAAATGAGTTTCTACAATCTAGAATGTATAAATTGAGAGACCCGACCCTTACCCTAGTGAATGGAACTGAAATTGTAGAAATTGAAACTATGAATGAAACTTATCATTCTACAAAATAAGCTCCTACATTATAAATCTAGAATTTAGAAAATGAGATGAGTCTTACTAATGATGCTCTAACATGACGGGTCAGCTACTTCAAATTTAATCATATGTAGGAGGCAGACTTTAGTAAGAGCATCTCCAAAAACTCTATTGCCATATAATAGTTGTGATTCCTCATGAAACATGATGCACAAGATTATATTTTTGTTAGGTGCCAAAATTATATTTAGAAAGGATAATAAAATTAAAAAAATTCCAATACAAAAGTTTTGAATTTTTTTTTTAACTTTCAAAGACAACTTCTTCTTTCTTATTTTTTTTTAAATAATTTTTTATTCATAATTGATGATGTGAAAGTTAAGATATTGTCAAGAACTAGAAATCCAACTTACATTTGGTCACGTGAGCTTCACAATTTACTTGACAATGTATTGAAAAAAAGATACAATATGATTGAACATGCTCTAAATACTATATGGTAATGGGTCAATAAGACGGAGTCAGCTCGAGGGAAAAATGTTTGGTACTTGTATATATGCAAATTATTATTATTTTTATCTGTATGTGGACGTGCTTTAATTAGATATAAATGAAGAAATATAACATGTGTTCTAAGAACACACGTTAATATAATCCATAAATGAATAAAAAAAAAGACAATAATGCCTTGAGATGAATAACTCTGATTTACCAACATGCGAGATGTAGAAATAAGGAACAACAAAAGGTTCCTTAACGAAGTCGATGGTTTGAATATGACCTAGCGGGATGAGACACAACAAAAAATGAGAGCTGCTCTCATTTCAATTTCAGTAGGCTTGTATTTGTATTCCATAATCTTGTTATCTTCTTAGGGGACGTTTGGTATGCGGAATACTATATAGCCGAAAATTCTATATTTTCGGGAATCAAATTCCAAGAAATTAAATTTTCTGGAAAATTACATTCCCATGTTTGGTAACAATATAAATATTCCCCAAAAAAATAAAAATAATAATAACGAAAAAAAAGAACAAATATAAAAAAATCGATAAAAACGACAAAATCGGTAAAAACGAAAAAAAATGATAAAAACGACTAAAAATCGGTAAAAACGACAAAAAACAAAACGACAAAAATGACCAAAAAAGCGAAAAAATGTACAAACGACAAAAAATAAAAAAAAAATGGTAAAAATGACATAAAATCGGTAAAAACGACAAAAAACCAAAATGCGGCAAAAATAAAAAAACAAAAAAAATGGGTTAAAACGACAAAAAATTACAAAAAAAAGCGACAAAAAGGACAAAAATGGGTAAAACGACAAAAAATAATCAAAAATGACAAAAAATGGGTAAAAACGACAAAAAATCACTTAACGACAAAAAAAGGTAAAAAGGGCAAAAAATGAAAAAAGCGACACAAAGGACAAAAAATGGGTTAAAAACGAAAAAAATGGAAAAAAACGACAGAAAATGACAAAAAAAACGATAAAAACGACAAAAAAAGAAAAAATGTTCAAAACTAATCAAAATTGATCAAAAAAGAAGAAAAAAATTTAGACAATTTTTTTTTGTCCGGACAAAAAAAAATACCCACTTATTCTCAAGGGATAAAATTCACATGTTTTGTGGGTAAACTATTTACCAGGTTATTTATAATTTCCGGGAATAAATTTTTATAAGCCAAACAAAGTGGTAATAGATTTCCATCTTAAATTTTTTCGGGAATAAAAAAAATACCGCGTACCAAACGCCCCCTTATAGTTCAGTTCAAGGTTCACCCAGCCAATCAAGATTACAAAATATTTTTTATTTTTATTTTTATTTTTATTTTTATTTTTATTTATGTATCAAGTTTTTTCTTCTATTGGTGGATGAGATAGAGGCTGATAGGCAGGGCCGGTCCTATAGTTTATGGGGGCCTAGGACAAAATTCAGAATTTAGACCCTTTTTCTCGCATAAATAACTTCTTCTTTTTTTAGCATTTTTTACAAGCAAAATCAACAATTAAGCTATCATAAGCTAGTTTTTCTAGCATATTTTTTTCAATAGATATCAGAGTTTATCTTTGATCTTGTGACATAGTTGATCTTAAATAAAATTTTATTAATTTTAGTTTTATTTCCATATTGAAATTTGCGTTAGCTTTTCTGTTGTTTCAGATTGGGTCTTTGTTTTAATTTTTTATGATATATCTAGTCTATTTTAAAATTATTGAGCCTTCCAAAATTGAGGGCCTAGGACGGTCGTCCACCTCGTCCGTGCCCTGGACCGGCCCTGCTGATAGGAAAAAGAGAGAAAGGCTTAAAAAAACGTCTCGGTATCTCATAGATCTCTGTGGGTCCCACTAAAAAATTGATCTAAGAAAACATAATCCCAGATAGATACTTGACATGTCCCCTATCTTTTCGGTCCATCACAAGGAAAATAAAAATCGAGATTTGCTTTATCAGGTATCAAACGGGAACTGCGAGCAAATATCCTTCAGTAGTATCAATACAGTTACATATATCCAGGGTCGGCCCAAAGGGTGGGCGAGATGGACGATCGTCCTAGGCCCCTCAATAGGCAAGGCCCCCAAACAGGAATCAATGTTACTTACAAGCCTAGTCATTCCTTGTAATTGGAAGGTATAAACAAGCTTACACCCACTTAACAAGTACGCGTAATGACTTTAGTATAAAGGTGGCTCAAATGAGGCCAATACCCACTTATATATTAAGCTTTAGTAATTAAAATTGTAGTAGCAAAGTTTGAACCATAGATCGAGAAATGCATTGAGAGAGCTATTATCACGAGACCAACTAATTTACATTTTCAGTAAGATTACTCAACTAGTTTTTTTTTATCATTTTTTATATGTTAATTTTTAGAAAATTGCTAATTGAGAAAATTAGTATCCGAGAAAAAAAATCAATAAAATTCATTTGGGAAGAACCGAATGTTTTCCATTTATCCGTTCAAGTAGTCTCACTTTCAAATCCAGTCCTAGACTCCAAGATTTCTCGAACCGGCCATGCATATATCGTAAATGCATGAATGTGATGTATCAAAAAATTTGCAGATCCTAATGGAATATGTAATAAAGCTACTTTGTCACCTACTGTTACTAACTCACAATCTCTCCAAGTTATGTAAGTACTTGTTGCAGCGGGAGCTGTTACTCCATGTGCTAAAGCATGAGTGTACATTTTGTACCTATTGAGCAAAGATGGATTGTAATTGTATAGCGATATCTGAAAACACGTAGAGAGATGAGTATGAAAAAATGGACGTTCAAAAGTGGAAGAAAAAATGGAGAGATATGCGAAGATTTTAGGAGAGCTCATCCAACTACCCTTCAAAAAAGATAAGCATAAGTTATGATTTTAAAAAACAATAATTAAATAATACTTATATATTTATTTTTAAACTTTTTTTTCATCTACTTTTTGGCCGTCAAAAAAAGTAAAGAAAAAAAAACTTTATATTTATTTTACTTTTCTCCATTTTTCTCCCTCAAAGTTTTCTTTTTCTCCGCCCCACGCCACCCCCACCCCCCACCCCCACCCCCAATAGTTCCCAAACACACCATGACTCTACCAGAACTCCAAATTTTACATGTAGGTTTTGAAAAAAAAAAAAAGGAAAAAAAGAAGAAGAATAACCGTAGCCTGCCCAAAAAAGAAGGATTTAGCTAGCAATTCTCAATATGATGAAAAACAAGTGCGGATTCAGAAATGTATACTAGGGTGGGCTAGAACAGCTTGGGGTGGGCTGGGTGCAGACTAACTCTCACAAAAAAAAATCAAATATATATATATTCTCAGAGGCCGGTGGTTCCTTGGGCGGATATCCTATGGGCTAAAAGTTGCGCGGTTAAAATGAAGCTTTGTGCATATAAGGCCATTCGCAACAGACTTCTAACTAGAGACCGGCTTGCCAGATTTGGTGTCCAAGTGTCTCATAGGGGCTGCATTCTTTGCTGCCGTGAAGAGGAGTCAAGGGACCATTTATTCTTCAAATGTGATGTTTCGAACTTTATCTGGAAACACTGTTGTGACAAAATTGGATTACAGAGAGTTGACGCAGAGGGATTACAGGCTATAACAGATGCTATCCTGACACTGAAGACCCAGAGGCCAGATGTGTATAGCATTTCCAGAGCTTATCTTCTATCATCTATTTGGCATATTTGGCGTGAGCGGAATCGGAGGATATTTGATGGCGATTGCATATCTACCCAAGGGATTATTAATAACCTAGAATATGATATACAATGTATGAGAATTCCAGGAACAACTGGGTGATATTTATTGCCCAGGTTGGGAGTAGTATGTATTACTTGTAAATTATTCTTTATCAATAGAAGTACCCATTCGCTTCAAAATATATATATATATATATATATATATATATATATATATATATATATATATATATATATATATATATATATATAGAAAAAAGAAGGAATTTTTTTTTTTGGTGGGCTGGAGCCCACCCCATCCTCTACTTGGATCCGCCCCTGATGAAGAAATCCCCTTATGTTTATTATTTTTCTTCTTAAAAACAACAACAAAACTAGGGCTGCAAATGAGCCAAGCCGTTCGCGAGCTGCTCGAAGCTCGGCTCGATAAAAGCTCGTTTGAGCTCGGTTCGTTTAGTAAACAAGCTGAGCTCAAGCTTCATTTCCGAGCTCGTTTAATAAACGAGCCAAGCTCAAGCTTTGAAGTACTCAGCTCGTTTGAGCTCGCGAGCTGGCTCGTTTATGAGCTTAAGAGCTGGCTCGTTTAGAAGCTCGCTTAGGAGCTTGTTTAGAAGCTCGTTTGTTCTTTGTTGAATTATATATATATATATATATATATATATATATATATATATATATATATATATATATATATATATATGTGTGTGTGTGTGCGAGCGCGCGCGCGCGCGTGCGATATTTATATGTCCTTATTATTAAGGAACATCTTTAATTAAATTTTTATAAATAAATTGTTAATATTACAAGTACTTGAATTCAAACCTAACTAAATTGAAATCAGACTCGTTAAGCTTGAAATCAAGCTTAATGAGCTTGAAATAAAGTTGAGCGAGCTTGAAATCAAGCTTAATAATTTTGAGCTTATCAAGCTTGTTTATCAAGCCAAGCTCGAGCTCAAACCAAGCCAAGCTCAAGTTTAATATAAACAAGCTCGAGCCAAGTTCAAGCTCTACAATAAAAATTTTATTAAGCTCGAGCTCGAGCTTGAGCTCGATTAATTATAGTCAAGCCAAGCTCAAGCTTACAAAAAGCTTGGCTTGGCTCGTTTTCAGCCCTAAACAAAACTGATTGGTATCAAAAGCTAATTTTGAAGTTCGCCTTCTTCTTCCCTTTTTATTTAAATCGCACTACGCAATGTGTTAGCAAGAAAAGTTAATATAATACATTTGTTCGAACATGTTTTAATGCTTTAGACCAAAGAAGCATACAACATTATAGAGAATGACATCCATGAAACACTCGTTTCAAATTTGGACAAGAAAGTTTTAATATAACTTTTGTATGAAGTGCTTTTCTAATAATCAAAATAATAATCCTTATGGGTTCTTCATGATATCTTATTTACTATTGTATTCATATCTAATATCAATAGCTAAAATTTAAGTTTAATTTAAATTTTTAATTAAAGCAAAAGATTATATGGTTGATTTTAACTTTAACGTGTAGTAATTTCCATCTCTTTTAATTCAAATGAATTTCAAAATTTACTTGTAGACTTGGTCAGAAAAAAAAAGTTGAGGAATGCTTGAAGCCTGCAAAAGAGAGAGTTTACTATCCACTTATAAGAGCTACCAATTCTCAATTTGATTAATAATATTAATCCTGGTTGGTAACAAAAGTTTATTTTAAATTGGCTTGTTCTTTTGAAAATCATCCTACCAAACAGTCCAAAAAAAGAGAAATACATTGTTGGATCATGCTTGAAGGCTTTAGACCAAAAGAACGAATAAAACATAGAGAATAATATCCAAGAAAGAATTATTTCAGACTTTGGACTAAAAGTTTTAAGATAATTTTTGGGAAAAAGAACAAAAGTTTCCCAAATAATCAAATTAATAAACATTGTGGATTTTCATGATATCTTATTTACTCTACTGTCCATATTTGAAATAAACAAGCAAATTTAAATTTAAATCTATACTACTATATATTGAAAAACTATATTAATTTTACTATAAAAATTTTATTTTTAAATATATCCTTGCATACGTTTATTAATTAAAATTATTCACTAAAATTAATAGGGACATGTAGGTAATTACAAAAACTGTATTTTGGGCATCCTAAATAGTTTTACAGGTATGTATAAAATAATATATATATATATAATAATATAACAATATTGATATAATAATAAATTTAGAATAATTAAGACATATGTCTTTTAGTATTCCTAAGTAGTCTTAATAAAAATAAGAATAATTACAATAGCTATTTTTTAGTCTTTTTAATATTATTTATGAAATACGTGCAATGTACGTGCATATATACTAGTATATTATAACGTAAATTTTCATACAAGCATCACATTTTAAATAAACTATGGAGGAAGAAATTAGTATAAAAATTTGTAAACAATGTATATACGCCTTCAGTAAGGACGTTTTGGACCTTTTGGTTGGTTCCAGAGCATTTTTAATTTTTTTTCTAGTATTATTAAAAAAGGACATACTAAGTCCGAAAGGTGGCATTTTGGTTATATATTTTTTTAATATTTTTATAAGTTTTCTATACATAATAAAGCACTTGTAAATTTAAACAACATATAAGTTTGTTGTAGCTTAGTTGGTTAGAATATATATTTATGGGCTTAAGGTCTTAGTTCAAATTTGATTGGATGTAACGTATTTTTGTTTTTGAAGTCGTGAATTAAAAAAAAAAACATTACTTCCACTTAATAAAAAAAATACAATGTTTTTTCGAGGTGTCTTTTTCTTTGTGCCGACGAATAACGCCGGGAGGGGGAAGACGGATTCGAATCGTATTCATCCCCGAAGGACCCTTCGGTGTACCCAACGGACTATATCCTCACGGACAAACAAAAGTACTACATCTATTGAGATTTGAACTCAAGACTAATATTCTAACCAACTAAGCTGCAACAAACTTATGTATTAGTTAAATTTACCAATAGTTTATTTTGTATATAAAATTTATAAAAATATTAAAAAAAGTTTAAAACGTCGACTTTGCTAAGGAAGTATTGGACTTAGTTGAAATTTTTCTTTTTTTTGTAAACACGCATAAGTAAAGACGTTTTGGACATAACAATTCTGACACTAACAAAAGCGTCCTTACTAAAGCGTATATGTTCTTTGTTTGAAATGTTTTCAAACTATTTTTTCCTTCGTAATTTTTAAAATTTTAATGTTCTGTATGAAAAATTTCGATATCTATTCTACTATAAAATGCCGAAAGTTAGAGTTCATAAACTTTTTTTTTCCCAAAAATACCCTTTTGCATGTCTATTCCAATAAAAAAATATATATATTCATTATGGTAGTTAGGTACTAACAATATCTAGCTTTTAGTATTTCAATATATTAGTTTTGTCTTTTGCTCTTTTCAAGTATATATGAAGTTAATTAAAAGACAACTTTAAGTGTCTTTTGCTCTTTTCAAGTACATACCAATTAAGTTAATTAGAAAACAATTAAATTACGTGCAACACACGTGCATATTTACTAGTTATAATTAACAATAAAGCTAGTTTGGTAGAATCTATCCGGATAGAGAGGAATAGATTTGGTATATTTTTATGGATGTGTATAAATTTTGTCTTAGGAATTTTACTTTCAACAAAAAATCTTTAAGTTTTGAGAGTAGCCGTTAATTATTTATACAAGAAGTTTAATAGAAATTTGGCTTGGGCTCGATTCGTGTTTGTTCGTGTCACGCCCCAACCCGAAATCCATCCGAATCATTGTCCTCGCAGGGGGCGTGATGTCGCACGAGCCTGGAGTTGCGCTCGTGCAAGGCAAGATGACAAGTTCTCAAAATGGTTATCTTAAATTTGATATTAGCAAAAGAAAGAAAACATAGTATACGAAACAATTCTCTTTATTGGTAATGAATTGCAACACTCAAGTTCTCTCTTGCCCACAAAGGATTTCACCGTTCCATACATCATGCCTTCTATATCTCGGTCACATCAATCCTGTTGCAAGTTCAAGCGTCAATGCGATCGCACGCTTCAAATGCTACGACATTCCATGCCTCTGCGCGATCAAGCGAAGCTTCGCCGCGAGGAATCCATTTTCTGTACCCTGTATGAAAGCTGGTGGGGGATCAGTACGTTCGTCCTCGCATGTACTGATGCAAAGACCTTCTTTCTAAACTGACATTTTAGTATTTATGTTCAATCATGCAACTTAGCTTATGATCTTGCTATATTCTCCTTAGGGTCGATTTCATGGCATATTCGAAAGCAGTAAAGCATGTTATCATGGCAAGCATGTTATTCGAATTGAATAGGCAAGCAATGTCGTATTTGTTTTGTGGCACGACTTCTTACCTGCATAGACGCACTCGCCCTTCCACCGATGCAAGGTGAATACGTCACATTCCTTCACTGTCATATTATAAGTGCTCTCTATGCAGGATCTATGTGTGCGGGACACATATGTGCCTGCACTTTCAATCCATCGTTCCTTAACTATATGAAGGTCGTTGGCGTATTCGTGCCAAAATGGACTAAAGACGTTTCTCTTTCTCTTTTTCTTTTCTTTTCTTTTCTTTTCTTTTCTTTTTTTTCTTTTCTCTCTTTCTTTTCTTTCTTTCCTTTCTTTCTTAAATTGGGTAGCCCGGCGCCTCTCATAGTGGGTTGCTGTCCCAATTACGTTGACCTACCGCTGTATACCATCATTTACGGCTTTTAACATTTCGCTAAGCGGTCGCTAATCGTCTTACGGATGTGCGCCTATCAAACATTATATCCCTCCTAGGCCGAACGGTCCCGGTACCCCGACGCATCTGTTCGGAGGGAATGTTCCGTGCACGAAAGATTATCACAATTATCTCAAGTCCATTCGACCATGCAACGCACTATTATTCAAACAACCAAACATAGTCTTGAGTCCGAGACTCAGACTTTATCATCTCGTATTTCTTCCATTAAATTTTTATGTTCTTATATTTCATACTTCGTTTCAATGTTCAATGGCATCATGCCTCAACTCAATGTTCGTCAACCGAACGACCCGAAGGTCCTGAACACCTTTCGAGGCATCATGCCACATCTGACAGTTCCGTCACCTACATGCCACAACTGTTCTCTTTGCAACGAAGCTATTTTTTATGATCTCGTCCACGTAGGCACGCTTTGACACATTTATCATCTTTTTCTTTGCGTCGTGCACTTGATGCACGCATCGAAGTCGTATTTTTATGTTCTATGCCTTAGTGTTCAATGTTCGTGGCTTGCGTGCTAGGGCACTCGTCTTTAAAATCTTTCAATGTACTAGCCTTTCTAACTCATACGTGAAGGCACGGGATGACTCGTGCACGAAGGCACTCGCCGAATATAGTTATCCCATGTTCTTGCGACTTGCGCACCGAGGCGCTCTCCTTTGCGATATCTAATGTTCCATAGCGACTCGTGCATTTGATGCACGTTTTATTTCAATTTTTCTAACTAGTGTTCAACGTACACTATAATTTATCTTTCGATTGGACCACGCCCGTGGCGTCGATAGGTTAACTTAGCATACAATGATACATTCTTACTTAGGCATGAAGGAGTAAAAAGAAGAGTCAATCCTCCTACCTTAAGCGATACGCCTTGTTGTTTGCTGAGCTGATACGACTCGATTTTATATATTTGTTGCACGACCAAATCTTCTGACTTAGCCATTCGGATACTTCTTATTTTATTGAACTACTCGATCAATTCTGACCTACTGTGCCGAAGTCCCAGCCCGTTGTAAGGCGGTGGTTTGGGTTTTGCGGACCCGTTGTGAATGAGACAAAATGTTGACCTCTAATATTTCAGCGTAAATAGGTAGCCTGCACATGAAATTAACTAAAATCAATACTTGCATCGATTCGGACTTGCGCCTTGGTCGATTCGATTTCTTAGAATTTTCGAGCCGATTCAACGCACTTATCTTTCGGGACAATGCAGCGCTTTGCATCGATTTAACTCGATGCATTCTTTGGGACAATGCAACTCTTCGTATCGACTTAGTTCGATGCATTGCTCGGGACAATGTAACTCTCGTATCGATTCGCATCGATACATTTTATTCGGTCAATGCGACTCTTTGAGTCAATGTCTCAGTGTAATGCACCGTACGGAGCGGGGCATTACAGAATATACCACTCAAAATAAGGTTCGTCCCCGAATCAAAACCAACACTTTGATTAAGTATTTTATAGATCGTTCCACGATCTCGTCCCACCAATATTGTTCAATTTCACACTATCTTGCAAGCTTTTCATTAACATTTCAAAGTCTTTCCTGCAGCTCGATTTAAATTTTGTATACAACTCGATTTGGATTCGTATCTATATTCAAGGCATCCCAAAGATATATGTATTTCGACCAAGTCCAGTGGTAGCAAATTGGAACAAAGCTGACAGGTAATTTCAATCCTATGCTTGCCATCTCGTACTCCCTATCGGACTTATCTTTAGCAACTGTTCTCAAAATTTTATCGCGTACGTATATTCGATACATACGTGATTCATTCAATAGGTCACTACACGCGACACGATTCAAAATCGCATTTCTCAATTCGTATGTTTCGTATGGACTATCAATCTTATACGTTGTGTCGGGCCGTCGCACATCCGATTGCAATGATCCTTCGCACGCATTGCGTTCAAATTGCCGTCCAACTATTTTGGAAGTCTGGCTATACAACTCATCTCGATACGATTTCCTTGTTGACTTGTAAATGCATTAACATTCAGGACTATGCCCGCTAGGTTACTTACCTAGACACCGTACTTAAATTCTCCCGACGCAACTTTAAATTAACATTGACAAAGACCATAATCTATCCGACACAAAAGTTTACATCGAGGCGACGGTGCTCAAGACAACAATCGCTTTGGCTCAAAGTCTCTATGATGCATCTTACGTTCGATCCTAACGAGTAGGAATTTACTAGCCAAATTTCCAACTTATCCTTCTCACAACATCGAATATAATTTCGATTCACGCAAGCTCAATTGCAAGGTAAATCTAAATCTAACGACATAACTCGTAAGTCATTCTCTTACCACTCGCGCTCGTACATAGCACGATTCTTAAAATCTCCTAGACTTATCATCAACATGTACCATATTATATTTGTTATCGATGCAATTTTATATGCAATATCGCACGGGTCATCTTACGGTCTACAACATTCAATTTGATTTGGCGGTCAAGTCTTCTAGGGTCAGCTGCCCTGAAGCTACGCTCGATAATTGTGGATCATTAACGAAGGACAGTTTACTACGAACCATGCTATATCTTTTTTCAGAGCCAAATCATGTTCCGACGATTTCTATGTGACTACCCAAATTTTGGACAAAACTGTTTCGATCAGCGCAACTGATGCGCAACTATCCTCCGAGTAAAGTCATGCACTACCGTCGATGATTCTATAATTTACGAAGCATCTACTCGCATTGAGTTCGAGTCTATCTTATTTGCGGTCGACACACGAGATACTATACGCATCGAACAATCGTCGATGACTTATAGACTCGTCTTGATTAATCACAAAGTTCATGATCAACCAGTTCGTGTTGACACAAAGTCACAGTCAACCAAATATTGACTACATTGACCAAATAATACTTGTATTAATTCAATACGACACACGACGACTGCATTCAGTTCAAGACAGATGACAGCTCAGTCTTCAGCTCTCAGTGTGTTCTGGAGTCTGTATTTTATGATTTCATTGAGTCTAGATTTATGTACTCTGAGTTATGCTGAGCTCTTGGAACTTAGTCTACAAGCCTACCCAAAATCCCAAGCTCCACCAAAACCAAATTGCCCACAAGTCCCTCTTAGGACCATTCTGTGCTCTGGAGACAGAGTTCGGGCCGAACTCTGCCTCCACACAGAGTTCGGGCCGAACTCTGTCCCCTAGAAATCAGGAACCCTAATTTTAGGGTTAGCTGTTTGCTAGCTGTCCAACGGCCAAATTTTTGAATTTCCTTACCCGAATTCTGGCCGAATTCTGTCCCTAAAATCAGTATAAATAGGGCATGAATTCTCTCATTTTGAATCACTCAATCTTCTCTTCTCTTCTCTCCTACAAGCTCTATAAGCCATACCCTTCTCATCTACTAGCCACAAGCCTCCTAAGTCTCGAGTGCTCAGCATCTCTCATTTAGGATTCTTGTGCAAGAGTGAAGAAATCGCTTGGACAATTCCAAGCAAATTGCCACTGCGATTCTCTGTAAGAAGTTGACGTGCTCTTCTGAAGTAAAGGCACGGGTTGTAAGCTACTATTTCACAAATAGTGGATTTAATCCTGAGCTAGAGTTCTCAGGCCTGGACTAGTCCTCCACGAGGGAAACCAGGTTAAAATTGCTGTGTTTGCGTATGCTCTCTTGTCTTTCATTTACATTCCGCATTTTACTCTGATTATTCATTGTTAGTGAAAGAGTTAATTTTTAATTGGTCATTATACATATATACTCTATTCACCCCCCCTCTAGAGTTGCCAAACTGTTCTTCAATTGGTATCAGAGCTCTGTTCTCTTTATAAGGACTAACATCCTAAGAGCTGATCCATGGCAACCACACAATCCTTGATCTCCAATCATGGTGAAGGTCAGTCCACTCATAGGCCTCCCCTATTTGATGGGACTAACTACACATATTGGAAAACAAGGATGAGTTTTTATCTGAAGTCTCTAGACTTTGACCTGTGGACTGTCGTAACTGACGGTTACAAAAAGCCCGCCAGAATAGTTGTCGATGGTGACCTCATTGAGAAGCCACACGACAAATATTCTGTCGAGGAGAAGAAACAGGCAAGTCTAGATGCTAGGGCTATTAATGCTTTATTCTGTGCTATAGACAGGAACGAGTTTAACAGGGTCTCTACATGCACCACTGCTCATGAAGTATGGAGACTTCTGGAAGTGACGCATGAAGGAACCACTCAAGTCAAGGAATCAAAGATAAGCCGTCTCACTCAAGAGTACGAAGCCTTTAAGATGAAGCCAAATGAGACGATCACTCAAATGTTTACAAGATTCCTCGACATCATCAACCCGTTATCCTCGCTTGGTAAGCAGTACTCAAACCATGAGAAGATCCGCAAGCTACTCAGAGGGTTACCAAAGATTTGGAACCCTAAGGTGACAGCCATCATAGAAGGAAATGATCTCACAAGTATGTCTATGGAGACTTTGATGGGCAAGCTCATGACTCACGAGCTTGACCTCAAGGACTTCGAAGAGCCTGCTCCGAAGAGCAGGGAGATAGCACTCAAAGTCCATCGACGAAAGGTTGATCACGATGAGACTGAAGACGATATCTCAGATGATGAAGACCAAGCTCTCATGGTACGTAACTTCAAGAAATTCCTTCGCTTCAATCAAAAAAAGAAGGAACCACAAGAAGACGATGAAGAAGAGCCAACTTGCTATGGTTGCAAAAAGACTGGACACGTCAGAAGAGACTGTCCGCTCTTAAAGAAGAGCAACCGGTATGAAAAGCCCTACAAGAAGAACTCATCAAAAAGATATGCCAACACAAGCATCTGGCATGAAAGCGAAGCAAGTGACTCCGAGGAAGAAAAGAACTCTCCTCAAGACAAAGCAAATGTTTGCCTCATGGCAAATTCCACCAAGGTATCAAACGAAACTTTAGATGACTTCTCTTTTGATGAACTTGGCGATGCTTTCACCGATTTACTTGATGATCACAAAAAGGTTATCGGTAAATACAAGCATGCCAAGGACAAAATCAAAAGTCTAGAAGATGAGATACAAAGAATTTCCTTGCTTCTTAATAATGTTAGAAACACATCTCCCACAAATGACACTGATGAAGTATCCAAGCTTAAATTAAGCTTACATGATGCTGAAGCACGCATTGAGCAACAAACTCAAGACATCACTACTCTCAACACATTGCTTGCTGAAGAAAAGAGTAGACACAAGATTTCTATGACTAAGATTTATGGCTTAAATATTAAGGTTGATGAATTACAAGCTGTTTCTAAAAGATTAGAAATCAAATTGGGAAAACAGGTTGCTAAACCTCAAACCCAATCACATGAGCACAACACCACTCATGCTAGTCAACCACATCACCCTCATACAGCACATAACCATGCATTTATATACACAAACTTTCACAAACCGCATGCACGTAAAAATACTCCCCATACTCATCATATTGCACAAAGACACAACCAATATCACTCTACACATAGACAAAGTCATCATACCATACCTCATCAACATGCCATGCCACGTAGACAAAATCATCATGTTATGCCACATAAGCAAAATCATCATATCATGCCACAACATCACACTATGCCATATAGACAATTTCAGCATGCCACTCCTCACAGTCAATATCATCATGCTATGACACACAGACATAATCATCATGTAACTCACTCTAAGCATAGTCATCATTACCATGCTAACTCTCCAAATCATCCTCATCCTGTTGCTCATAGATATCATTCTCATGCTCCCAGTATAAATAAAAAAGCCATCTGTACTTACTGTGGAAAACATGGACACATCTCACCACAGTGTAGAATTAGAAGACTGGTAGACAAGAAAATATATGCTTGGTTTCCAAAAACTAACTTTTCAGGACCCTCGAGAAAATGGGTACCAAAGGTCACATCTACTCTTGATGTAGGTGGACCTTTCCTCCTCAACTGAGAGTAAGTGGATTCTCGATAGTGGATGCTCGCGACATATGACGGGAGACGCAAATCTTTTTGCATCACTATCGATGAAAAGAGAAGGATACGTATCCTTCGGTAACAATCTCAAAGGGCACATAATAGGTAACGGTATCATTGGTCATCCTCCTTCTCCTGTTATAAAGGATGTCTGCCTAGTGACCGAGTTAAAGCATAACCTGCTCAGCATTAGCCATCTTGCTGATCATGGATATGATATTAACTTTGGACAAAACTGTTGCTACATCTACGATAGGTCAACAGGAGACATTGCTTTTGAAGGGAAAAGAGAGGACAATATATATATTTTCTATCTCTCTATAAATACTAACAATGCAGGTAGATGTTTATATGCCCACAAAGACGAACGACTACTTTGGCACCAGCGTCTCGGTCATGCCAACATGGATGCTATATCCAGGCTTTCTACCAAGAAGCTAGTGAGAGGATTGCCTGACATCACATTCAAAAAGGACACGGTATGTGCCGAATGTGAACTAAACAAGGCAACTAAATCCTCATTTCATTCCATCAACTCTGTAAGTACTACTAGACCCTTGCAATTACTCCATATGGATTTATTTGGTCCTAGTAGAATAGCTAGCCTTGGTGGCAAACTATATGCTTTTGTTATTGTTGATGATTTTTCGAGATTTACTTGGGTTTTCTTTCTCGCTAATAAGAGCGATGCTATCTCTGTTTTCAAAGTTTTTGTAAATAAAGTTCAAAACGAAAAAGGCTACATGATTACTCAAATCCGAAGTGATCATGGAGGCGAATTCGTAAATTCAGATTTTGAAAGTTTTTGTAATGCAAATGGTTTTGATCATGAATTTTCTTGTCCTAGAACTCCTCAACAAAATGGTGTTGTGGAGCGGAAGAATAGGACTCTTGGCGATATGGCTAGAGTCATGTTGAATAAATTTTCTCTTCCGAAATATTTTTGGGCAGAGGCTGTAAGTACAGCATGCCACATTTTGAATAGGGTGCTTATTCGTCCCATTTCGAAGAAAACACCCTATGAGCTTTGGTTTGGGAGAACCCCAAATGTTTCTTATTTCAGAGTTTTTGGCTGCAGATGTTTTATCCTTAACACCAAAGATAACTTAGGCAAATTTGATGCCAAAGCTGACGATGGTATCTTTCTTGGTTATGCTGCCAAAAGTAAGGGATATAGAGTTTTCAATAAACGCTCACTTATTGTGGAGGAGTCAACTAATGTGACTTTTGATGAAGATAACAGTGCAGTAAGTACTCTTGATGATGATGTTGTGCCATCAACTTCCTCTACTCCAATGAATACTTCAACTGAAACTAATTCTCTGGAGGGTTTGCCTAAAAAATTCTCATTCAAACCTTCTCATCCAGAAAATTTAGTCATAGGTGAAGTTTCACGTGGAGTTACTACTAGATCATCATTAAGAGACTCTGTTGCTAGCACTGCCTTCATTTCACAAGTAGAGCCTAAAAACATTTCTGAAGCTTTTACTGATGAATTTTGGATCTCTGCTATGCAAGAAGAACTCAACCAATTTGAGAGAAGCCAAGTATGGGAACTAGTTCCTAAACCGGCTAATCACTCAATAATTGGTACCAAATGGGTGTTTAGAAACAAAGTAAATGAAGATGGTTCAGTCACACGTAACAAAGCTCGTCTAGTAGCTCAAGGATACAACCAAGAGGAAGGTATCGACTACGATGAGACATATGCTCCTGTTGCTAGACTAGAATCCATTCGGATGCTTTGTGCTTTTGCCAATCATCAGAACTTTAAATTATTTCAAATGGATGTTAAAAGTGCTTTCTTGAATGGCTTTATTAAGGAGGAAGTTTATGTCAAACAACCCCCTGGCTTTGAAAATCATAAATTTCCCGACCACGTGTTCAAGCTAAAGAAAGCGCTTTATGGCCTTAAACAAGCTCCCAGAGCTTGGTATGAAAGGCTAAGCAGCTTCCTGCTTGAGAAAGGTTTTTCTAAAGGGAAAATTGACACTACACTGTTTATCAAATCTTTCAAAGACACCATTCTATTAATTCAAATTTATGTTGATGATATTATTTTTGGATCTACTGATGAAACTCTTTGTCAAGAATTTGCCAAGTGTATGCAGACAGAATTTGAGATGAGCATGATGGGAGAGCTCAACTACTTTCTTGGCCTGCAAGTAAAGCAACTGACAAATGGAACTTTCATCTGTCAATCGAAGTATACCAAGGACATGCTGAAGAAGTTCGACCTTGACAACGTCAAACCAATTAGCACGCCAATGGCTACTTCAACCAAACTCGAACCAGATGAGAGCGGCAAACCTGTTGATCAACGTAAGTATCGAGGTATGATAGGCAGCTTACTTTATTTAACTGCTTGTCGCCCCGATATCATGTTTAGTGTTTGCCTATGTGCTAGATATCAAGCAAATCCTAAGGAATCTCACATGACTGCGGTTAAGCGTATCTTTCGATACCTTAAGGGTACGGTTACAGTGGGCCTATGGTATCCCAAGTCAACATCATTTGACCTCATCGGTTACTCTGATGCTGACTTTGCTGGATGCAAGGTCGACCGTAAAAGTACGAGCGGCACGTGTCATTTATTAGGAAAGGCTCTAGTCTCATGGTTTAGCAAGAAGCAGAACTCTGTCGCACTATCCACAACAGAAGCTAAATATATAGCAGCTGGGCGTTGTTGTGCACAGATTCTGTGGATGAAGCAAACCCTTGAAGACTATAAGTTATCTTTCATGCATATTCCTATATTCTGTGACAATACTAGTGCCATAAATTTGACTAAGAACCCTGTCTGTCACTCACGCACTAAACACATTGAGATCAGACACCACTTTTTGCGTGATCATCAGCAAAATGGCACGATTAACTTAGAATTTATTGACACTGATCATCAGCTAGCAGATCTCTTTACTAAGCCACTATCCGAAGAGCGCTTTAATTTTCTTTGTCGTGAACTTGGAATCTTAGATGAAGCAGTCATAAATTGAAACTTACCTGCGTAAATATCGAGTATATTGTGATTCCTTTACGAAGAATTTGGTATGGGTACAAGCCGAAAGGGCCCTTCTGACAACAAGGCGTAAAAGCCTAAGCGACACGGTGCACTAGTCTTCAGGACTACCGCTAGCTGGGATCCGGCCCCTGCAGCTAACCCATGGCAAATTTGGACTATTGAACTGCAGTATATGTCCTTATTTATTATATGGCTTGTTTCGATTTAATATTGCCTAATCGACATTTTCTAAAAGTTCATTCTACTTTCTGTATACCTCTTATTTGCATTCAACACTCTTTGTTTTCCCCGACTATCATTTTGTTTATTTATTAAACATTTTCTTCCTGACTTTTGCCTATTTTCAGTTCTGGACTATTGAACCAGAACTCGGGCCGAACTCTGCCCCTATCAGAGTTCGGGCCGAGTTCGGTACCTAGGTTCCAGAATCGGGATCTGGCTCCACCGTTGGATCTTTTCTAATCCTATGGTCAATATTTCACCCGACCATAAGACAAAACCCTACTTTATGTCGGGATTCTACCTCTCTCCTTCACTATTACCACCTTTTCTCACCTATACACACTCTTTCCTTAAAACCCTAACCCTAGTTTTTGATCCAGAGTACCCCATTGCTTCTCAAATCAACAAAAAGGTGTCTCCTCTCCATTCTCCTCCATTGTTCTTTACCTGTTTGAGGTATCATTCATATTTTCTATCTTCTAGTTAAAATCTTTTAAATGGCTCCTTGCTTGTTCAATCGTGGGAAGAGGATTCGAATTGAGAGTATTTCCTCTTCAGATTCTTCTCCATCAATTGAACAAATCATTGAACTACCTCAACCACCTCACCCTTTGTTCAATCCACCTCGTCCTCTACATCCTTCCACTTATGACAATAGACTTTTTGTCTCACTTGATGCATCAAACAACTGGTTTAGTGACTTTCGGAATCGTCAGGTATTCACAGGACATCCTATCAATTTTTCAATATTCTCTCAATATGATTCTTTATTCCATGACCTTTATATTGATGAACTAATCACTACATCTTCTGCTATTTATCGTCATGCCATTCAAATGTTCTACTGCAACTTAACCTTTGATGATCTTCGTATTTATTCCCGAGTTGTTGGTATCGATATCTCGTTTGATGACTTTGAATTAGCAGAATATCTTGATCTTCTTGAGCCAAGTTCTTGGGAAAGGCTTGTTGATGCTCGCTCGTTCCATTTTCCCAACGGACTTTCTCTTGAAAGCTTCAAGGACGATCTGTGCACTCCTTACACACGTCCTCGAAAGCTCATGACAAAATATCTCAACCCATATTTTTCTGATCTTCATTGGATCATTTCTAACACCATTCTACCCAAGATCGGTTCCCCTGATGAAATCACTTATCTTGAAATTTCTGCTCTTTATCATCTTCACTTTGGAATTCATTTCAATCTTCCACGTACTATGATGGACTGGATGATTCGCTGTAGGAGGAAACCACGAGCTTTGGTTTATCCTCTGTATCTTCCTATGATCTTTCGTGCTTTTCATATACCACCTGTCCGTTTCTGCCGGCACCTACCTTTTTATCTCCGGCACGACTCCTTCAGCCTGTTGCTGCTACTGATTTGTCTGCTGATGAGGAGCCTGACGCCCCTTCACTCGGTCAGACTGCACCTCCTACCACTTTGAATTCACTTCAGACTATGCTTCGCGATCGTTTTGCTATTGAGGATGATCGCTGGACGCAGCATGATTACCGTACCACTCTGCAGATTAGTGCCCTTGGGAACTCTCTGCATGATATGCGGTATTCACTTGCTCGTCATCCTGATCTGCATGTGCCTATTGAGCGGGATCCAGCGCGCGCGGGTTATCGCATTGATGATCCGTGGGTCATGCAGTATATGGATCCAGATGATACTTTTGTGGATCTTCAGATGTTCCAGGACCTTTTCGTTGGATCTTTCCCTGGTCCATCAGATGTTCCAGGACCTTCTCGTGCTCCATGATGGAGATTGGCTACTATCTGCTGCTGCTGCTACTGCTGATGATCTTAGTTACTTTTGCTTTCAGTTATTTAGTTTATCATGGATTTATGTAGCTGGTTTTATGTACTCTGTTTATGAGTTGGCCACTTGGTTTGGTGGATGACATTATCTATCTTTATTATCATTCTCTGTCAGTGCTTATTTTGCTTAAAATTATACTGTTTCTTCTCTTAGTGTGGTTGCATTACTATTCATTGCTTCTTATATTGCTAACTGCCAAAAGGGGGAGAAAACATATGTATATTTTTGTTTTGGGAAACTATTACTGGTTCTATGCATTCGTATATCTGTGTATATCTGTGCTTCTTGCTCTGGAAAATATTATCTATCAGATCACAGGTACTATGCATTTTGTACGGGGGAGAGCTATAGTTTCTAGCTCGACACCGCTCATGATTTATGGGGGAGCTATTTTCGCTTAGCTCAGGCATCGTTTATGGGGGAGCTATGGAGCTATATTACAATCAACTGTGTCCAGGTATGAATATTGAAATATACATATATTATTTTGTCAATTATCAATATGGGGGAGATTATTGACACAAAGTCACAGTCAACCAAATATTGACTACATTGACCAAATAATACTTGTATTAATTCAATACGACACACGACGACTGCATTCAGTTCAAGACAGATGACAGCTCAGTCTTCAGCTCTCAGTGTGTTCTGGAGTCTGTATTTTATGATTTCATTGAGTCTAGATTTATGTACTCTGAGTTATGCTGAGCTCTTGGAACTTAGTCTACAAGCCTACCCAAAATCCCAAGCTCCACCAAAACCAAATTGCCCACAAGTCCCTCTTAGGACCATTCTGTGCTCTGGAGACAGAGTTCGGGCCGAACTCTGCCTCCACACAGAGTTCGGGCCGAACTCTGTCCCCTAGAAATCAGGAACCCTAATTTTAGGGTTAGCTGTTTGCTAGCTGTCCAACGGCCAAATTTTTGAATTTCCTTACCCGAATTCTGGCCGAATTCTGTCCCTAAAATCAGTATAAATAGGGCATGAATTCTCTCATTTTGAATCACTCAATCTTCTCTTCTCTTCTCTCCTACAAGCTCTATAAGCCATACCCTTCTCATCTACTAGCCACAAGCCTCCTAAGTCTCGAGTGCTCAGCATCTCTCATTTAGGATTCTTGTGTAAGAGTGAAGAAATCGCTTGGACAATTCCAAGCAAATCGCCACTGCGATTCTCTGTAAGAAGTTGACGTGCTCTTCTGAAGTAAAGGCACGGGTTGTAAGCTACTATTTCACAAATAGTGGATTTAATCCTGAGCTAGAGTTCTCAGGCCTGGACTAGTCCTCCACGAGGGAAACCAGGTTAAAATTGCTGTGTTTGCGTATGCTCTCTTGTCTTTCATTTACATTCCGCATTTTACTCTGATTATTCATTGTTAGTGAAAGAGTTAATTTTTAATTGGTCATTATACATATATACTCTATTCACCCCCCCTCTAGAGTTGCCAAACTGTTCTTCAGTTCGTTCATTCTCGTATTGTTATTTACAAAAAAAAAAATTTGATAGCGCGAGGCACACTCCATTTTGTATTCTCACATCGTGCTCACGTTTTCTTACGTATCGATCTCGATACGTCATATCAATTTTGATATCGTAAGGGTCAACTTTGATTCTGTTTCAACGTCGACAACTTGCATTACATATGTCCAAGTTCACCACAAACATTTTCGTACGTCTTGAATCGTTTCTCGATTCGTTGCATTCCGTTATGCTTTGATCGCGTAACCAAGTTACCGATTATCCAATATCGAACTCTCGAGTTATACGATCACGTCCTTTAAGTTTTTGCGTGTTTCAGTTGTACTTAAATGAGTTTCGTCGTAACGTAACCAACTATCTCTTAGGCACTATTTAACCGCATCAACCAACTCTTCACCGAAGTCGCACATCGTGCGATCCGATTATAATTTGTCTCGTCCAACATTTCTATCGAGATCGCAAGTCATGTGACTCGCTTGTAAGTTCAAGTTTTCCTTTTCCGTCGATCCGATTATTGCCTCAAGGCATAATCGTTTTGTTAGTCTCGGTCGTCCGACCGACTTATAATTTTCGTTCAACGTATCACAAATTGATACGAGTCCTGCCTTATCGTCCCAACCGATTTTCGGAGAACACTTGCATCGACATACCGTCATACAAATTTCCAATCGAGTTTCGGTGCTCTTCCGTCCGTTGCGGACAAACCTTCCACAATTCTCACAACGCGTCGATGTAATTCATCACACAAGCAGAATCAAGTCATTCATCGCATCCGTGGTATGGCATATACCACTCGAAAATCAAGTCATTTCCCTCGCATCATACTCGGTATGAACCAACAATCTCTATTTCGACTTACGATTTCCACAGTAATCATGCTTGATCACAACCGTAATTTTTGATTAATCAAATCTGACACAACTCGGCCAATGTTTTTATTTGCCAACATAAGTTCAGTGTACAACCGAACAATTCATTCTATCGATTTATGATTTCAGTCCCTTCCGTTGCATCTCGTGCAATAATTTATTCTCGATATCCATTGCACTCCGTGCAGCGATTTTATTTTGACCTGCATTGCACCACGTGCAACAATTTACTTCCGATACGCATTGCACATCGTGCAACGACTTATTCTTGACGTCTGTTGTACCTTGTGCAATAATTTATTCCCGACTTTCAAAGTCATGCTCAAATTCGTTCGACACATTCGATATTGACTTATCACTTTCATTGCGACGTACATTCGCAATCAACTCGTTGCACTTGCTGCAACGTATTATTAAGTTTTCGCATTGGTGCAACCAATATTCACAATCCATTGCACTTCATGCATCGTTTCATTTCTCATTCAACATGTTATATTGCAACAACAACATCTCAAATCGTATTTCACAATTTGTTGCACTTACAGCAACTAACATTTCACGGCTCGTTGCATTCAATATAACAAAACGTTTCACGACTTTCTCCGCAACATCATGTAAATTCGAAGTACTTGCGGTAACGTTACCCGACTTTGTATTAGACTTATTGTATGGAACATCCAGTGCGGTATCGAGTAGAGTCAAGAGTGATTCGATTGGTGGTGGACAACTCTTTGGAATTAAAACAAAGCAAACGTCCAGAGGAACTTGAGCCTAGAGCTCTGATAGCAATTTGTCACGCCCCGACCCGGAATCCACCCGAATCATCATCCTCGCAGGGGACGTGATGCCGCACGAGCCTGGAGTTGCGCTCGTGCAAGGCAAGATAACAAGTTCTCAAAATGGTTATCTTAAATTTGATATTAGCAAAAGAAAGAAAATAGAGTATACGAAACAATTCTCTTTATTGATAATGAACTGAGATTACAAAGGCTTTCAATAGCCCAACTGAATTTGCCAGATTGGCTACAACACTCAAGTTCTCTCTTGTCCATAAAGAATTTTACCGTTCCATACATTATTCCTTCTATATCTTGGCCGCATCAATCCTGTTGCAAGTCCGAACGTCAATGCGATCGTACGCTTCAAACGCTACGGTGTTCCATGCCTCTGCGCGATCAAGCGAAGCTTTGCCGCGAGCAATCCATTCTCTGCACCCTGCATGAAAGCTGGTGGAAGATCAGTACGTTCGTCCTCGCATGTACTGATGCAAAGACATTCTTTCTAAACCGACATTGTAGTATTTATGTTCAATCATGCAACTTAGCTTATGATCTTGCTATATTCTCCTTAGGGTCGATTTCATGGCATATTCGAAAGCAGTAAAGCATGTTGTCATGGCAAGCATGTTATTCAAATTGAATAGGCAAGCAGACAAGCAATCTCGTGTTTGTTTCGTGATGCGACTTCTTACCAGCATAGACGCACTCGCCTTTGCACCGACGCAAGGTGAATACGCCCCATTCCTTCAATGTCATGTTATAAGTGTTCTCTATGCAGGATCTATGTGTGCGGGACACATACGTGCCTGCACTTTCAATCTATCGTTCCTTAACTATATGAAGGTCATTGGCGTATTTGCGCCAAAATGGACTAAAGGCGTTTCTCTTTTTCTTTTCTTTTCTTTCTTTTCTTTCTTTTTTTTCTCTTTTTTCTTTTCTTTCTTTCCTTTCTTTCTTTTCTTTCTTTCTTAAATTGGGTAGCCCGACACCTCTCGTAGTGGATTGCTGTCCCAATTACGGAGACCTACTGCTGTATACCATCATTTGCGACTTTTTAAATCTCGCTAAGCGGTCGCTAATCGTCTTACGGATGTACGCTTATCAAAGATTATATCCCTCCTAGGCCAAACGGTCCCGGTGCTGTCACCCTCAAAATTCGTGTTACGTATTTTCGTATATGTGTACATATTTCGGGTCTGTATTTTATTAGTCATGGTTAGCTAGCCATGATTTTATTTTTAGTATGTTGCATTGGCATGGTTATTTTGGCATATCATTGGTTATGGCTTAGCTTGGTTCGGTTTAGCTTAGTTTGGTTTGCTTTTGGGTTCATCATGAACCAAAAGAAAACCCCTACCTACTACCACCATCATCATTTAAAACCCAGCCCCCTTTCTCTCTCATCTTTACTCTTCATTTATTTCTTCATCTTCTTCCTCTTAACTTCTCCACCTACCAAGCGAAGCTTAGGCAAGTGCAACTTGCTTCATGGAGAAACTCCATTTTTGTTGTTCTATTGTCTTCCTCGCGAGATTCTAAGATACTTTAGAACTTGGCCTTTTTCATTTGGATGGATATTTTCTTGTATATCTAAGTTTATATTATTTTCGGTTTTCTTGGATTTGGTCTATTAAACTTTATTATTTTTATGTTTTGATTATTCCATGTTGTAGAGAATTTAATTTTACCCAAAATAGACCTTTAAAAAGTTGGATTTCGACTTGTTTTGAGGAAGTTATGGCCAAAAGTATTTTTGGTCATTTCTATGTTCATCTGTCCGCATGTCGCAGTTGGCCGCATATGGTGTCGCAGTTGGGCCGCATAAGCCGTATGTCGCAGTTGAGCCGTATATGATATCACAGTTGAGCCGCATAAGGCACATGTCGCAGTTGGCCGCATATGATGTTGCAGTTGAGCCGCATGTCGCAGTTGGTCGCATATGATGTCGCGAAGGAGCCGCATAAGCCGCATGTCGCAGTTAGCCGCATATGATGTCGTAGTTGAGCCGCATGTTACAGTTGGCCGCATATGATGTCGCGAATGAGCCGCATAAGTCACATGTCGCAGTTGGCCGCATATGGTGTCGCAGTTGGGCCGCATAAGCCGCATGTCGCAGTTGGCCGCATATGATGTCGCGAATGAGCCGCATAAGGCACATGTCGCAGTTGGCCGTATAAGGTGTCGCAGTTGGGCCGCATAAGCCGCATGTCGCAGTTGAGCCGCATATGGTGTCGCAGTTGGGCCGCATAGGCCGCATGTCGCAGTTGGCCACATATAGTGTCGCAGAATAGGCCGCATAATGCCTATTTTAGCTATTTCTAACGGTTATATGTCCTAATTGACCGAATTGTGGTTCGAATTTCTTCCAACTCCCAACGTAAAAGTTGTAGATCTTTTCCTTGGCATCAAGAATATGTCACTAGTTATTTTATACAAGTTTCTCTTATTTATGATAATGTAAGAATAAAATACGATAGTGGCCCGCTGTGGCGCACTCTTGACAAATAAACTGACATAATATATCTCGACATACTGTTACGACAGCTAGCCTGACATGACAAGTATGAAAGATCTGGACACCGTGGACGATTGTGTTTGTATAAATAAAATGGTACTGTCTTACATCATGTCTAGGATGGGGATCCCTGAGTACCACGGTCAGGAGTACCTACTGAATTCAACTAAGGCTAATAACTAGAATAATCCACTAGTCATGAAGAGATTTTCCAGCTACAGGCAATCCCGTTATCTGGGCGCTCGAGTGGACTTGTAGCCTACCGACGAGTAGGGCACATTTCCAGCACACAGTCACGTGTTGTATTTTTTATAAACGGACATTCGACCCGGATAACCTGGATGGTCTGCAGGGCTTGTGGCTGTTGGGATAATCTCATTGCATCTTGCTAGTAACTAGGCCTGTGATAACCTTAGTTAGTTAAAAGTATCAAGCCGTACTCTTGATTGGCCGTGATTGATTAGATGGAGTTTATTCCAGCTTAGTCTTATCCCGATCCTATGCAAGATTGTGACATGACATGATTATTAATGCTTGCCTTAACAATAACGATCGGGGGTCCAGTTCTGTTCAGGCGAAGGGTTACAACCCCGGTCCTTGTTTGGTTTAAGGGTTGTAACCTGGCTCCCGGAGTAGTTCTGTGTCCTCTCTTTGTTTATTGTCTTATTGTAATCCCATGCCATGTTCGTCATGTTTTATCTTACCTTAATAACATGATTAATTATGCTGGCCTTAGCAATAAAGATCAGGGGTCCAGTTCTGTTCAGGCGAAGGGTTACAACCCCGGTCCTTGTTTGGTTTAAGGGTTGTAACCTGGCTCCCGGAGCAGTTCTGTGTCCTCTCTTCGTTTATTGTCTTCACTGTACCAATAGTATTTGAGACAGGTTTCTATTCAGGTAAAGGACTGCAACCCCGGTTCTTGTTTGGTTTAAGGGTTGTGACCTGGCTACTTGAATGGTTTCTTCGTACTCAATTTACTGGTGTTATGTCTACTATTATCAGTTCTTTATTTATTATTTATCTTTAATATTCTATTATGATATGCTGGTTTTAGTTCCTAAGTGAAGCCTCCTTTGTGGCACTTGCTCTTTCTGGGGTCTGACCCAGCTGGTTTTGTGTGGCCAGATATCGGAGCAGCACCAGAGGATCCACCTGTCTTCCAGCCAGATGGTGACCACCAGGCGTAACCCTGGCAACGAGTGGGTTTCTTTTTGTCCTCTCACTTTATTGTAAAAATTATTCTTTTGAGGCGTTTAGCCGGCGAGCACGTGTTAGCTCGTATTGTACCTTTATTTACTGTCTGCCTACGGGCTATAACATGATTGACAGATCCTAGGGTTGATCATGTATTACTAAACTCTTGCTAGTCCTAACATTTTGTAACGACTAGCTTCATGATCATTCAATATATAATGTATGGGACGTCTTGCTATTATATATTTGGTGCTCTGACATCTTGTAACTATTATTGCTTGCTTAAGATTGAGACAATAGGCTTGTTCATGACCATAGGAGACTGTTGGCTTGTAGTTAAACCCTCATGTATCTAGACAGCCATAACCGTATAGCGAGGTGGGTTACACTTTAATATACGTAGCTGGCTATGTACGCCCCCGCTCTCCAGTATTCTGGTTCAGGGGCGTTACATGGTTTTAGTGGTAGCCCATGCAAGTCTTGTAAATCAAGATATGTGAGGGTTTACCGAATAGATGTCTCAATCAGTATTCGCCCTTGATCTCTGCTCGTATCTTCAAATCCCTGAGAATCTTGACCTGATCACATGCTTGTATCGTTGATCTGTCCTGGTCCTTCCTTATTGTTCCCTATATCGTCTTCTTCAGCGGCATTGTTTCTGGACCTGTCGATCAGCAAGGCGGAGCACCTCCCGTGGACCAGCCGCAACCTGGAGATCAAGCCCAGCATTCAGGAGTAGCCTCCAGAGTCGTACCTACCAGAGAAGAGCCACCAGTTCAGCCCGTCCAGCCTACATAGCCTGATGATGGCACTTTGGTGGGTCTCATGAGGTCCCTATTAGCTTCCCAGGATCGTCGCGGAGATGCCTTGCACCAGACGGTGACAGATACTTTGACCAGAGGAGGTCATCAGGGTAATAGCGCGGCCAACAGCTTCAAGCGCTTGAACCCTTCCTTCTTCGACGGCAGTGAAGATGCGATCACTACAGATGCATGGCTTCAGGACACAGAGGTGATTCTAGAAGCAGCCAGGACTCCACAGAACGAGAAGGTGGCCGTAGTGCGCCTGCAGTTACTAGATCTTGCCCGTAGCTAGTGGGCAGCGCAGGCCGATGGATTAGTAGCCCCTATTTTATGGGCAGTATTCAGGGAGAGATTTCAGACCAAGTATTTTGATGCTGTAGCTCGGTATGATCTACAGACGAGGTTCACCAATCTGAAGCAGATGGACAGGATGGTCGATAGATATGCGGCCGAGTTCTCCAGGCTTAGTCGGTTTGCTTCCACCTTGGTGGCGACCGAGTTCGATAGAGCCCAGCGGTTCCAGCAGGGGCTCCACCTAGAGATTTTATTGGCGGTGGAGCAGTTTGAGCATCAGACTTTTGATGCAGTATTGAGAGCAGCCCGGAGGCATGAGTATACCTCCCAGAGGATCGTGGATAGGACCGGGAGTCGGAAGCGATCTCACGGCCAGATGAATCAGTCATCAGCACCAGCCCCGGCAGCCAGGGCCTTGACCATTGGAGCTCCGAGGCGAGCGGTCTCAGTGACGTTGGTTCAGCATTCCACCCCGACACACCCTCAGCAGCAGAAGCATAAGCAGTCTTCCGCAGTGGGATGTTCATACTGCGGGAAGCCAGGGCATGTGGTATCAGAGTGTCGTAGAGCACAGGGTTTGTGCTTGGTTTGTGGTGCCCCGGACCACAGGGTTGGGAAATGCCGGAACAGGAGAAGTTCATCGGCCTTCTCTAGTCCTTCAGTTAGAGGACCAGCACCAGTCCATCAGCAGCAGCAGCAGCTGCAGTACCCGTTCCCGAGGCCATTGCCGACGCAGGCCCAGGCATTCCAGCAGCAGAGACCGCAACAGAGACCGCAGCAGTATGTCCAAGCCTAAGCCCTGATCCAGAGCAGGTAGAGGAATTTTCAGCAAAGGGGATCCGCACCCAGAGGGAATGGTCAAGTACTGGCTTTGACCATGGGAGAGGAAGGAGTTGCACCAGGTGAGGTGGTGGCAGGTACTATTCTCGTCAACACCTTTCCAGCTTCAGTATTATTTGATTCTGGTGTCTCGCATTCATTTATGTCTGCATGATTCGCGACACGGATAGGATTGGAGCCCGAGTCATTATCAGTGAGGCTCAATATACTTACTGGTAATGGACTTGTGGGAGTAGATAGAGTATTTTTCTCGTGTCGGATCGTAGTTAGCGGTAGAGAGTTCCCCGCTAGATTGATAGAGTTCCCGATGGCCGATTATGATGTGGTCTTAGTGATGGATTGGTTGAGGGACCAGTATGCTAGGATAGACTGCCACATTGGCAGGGTTATTTTTAGCATTCCAGGCGAGCCGGAGTTTTTCTTCTTCCGAGGCAAAGTTGAACCTTCTCCTCCAGTGTTGCGGATGGCAGTAGCAGTAGTACAGTTACCTCGGATAGTCGAAGAGTTTCCAGATATTTTCCCAGAAGAGCTTCCAGGGATGCCGCCAGAGCGAGAGATCGAATTTACCATCGACTTGATTCTCGGGACAGCCCTAGTGTCAGAGAGAGTCTACAGGATGGCGCCGTCAGAGCTGGAGATATTGTACAAGATGATTGAAGAACTCAGAACCAAGAGATTCATTCGTGCTAGTGGATCGTCTTGGGGAGCCCCGATACTTCTTGCGAAAAAGAAGGATGGTACGTCCAGATTATGTGTAAATTATTGTACTTTGAACTCAGTGACAATCAAGAACAGATACCCTCTCCCGAGGATAGATGACTTGTTTGATCAACTCAAGTGGGCAGCAGTATTCTCGAAGATCGACTTGCGATCAGGATACCATCAGATCAGAGTCAGAGAGCAGGACATACCGAAGACAGCTTTTAGATCGAGATATGGGCATTAGAAGTTCCTTGTGATGCCATTTGGAGCAACCAATGCGCCAGCAGTATTCATGGACCTCATGAATCGTATCTTTATGCCTTATTTGGATCAGTTCGTGATTGTGTTCCTAGACGACATCCTGGTCTGCAGCAAGAGTGAGGCGGAGCATGAGCAGCATCTCAGAATCGTCCTCCGGATTCTCAGGAAGCACCAGTTGTATGCCAAGTTCAGTAAATACGAGTTCTGGCTCGATCGCATTTCGTACTTGGGTTATATCATCACCCGAAGAGGAGTTGAAGTGGATCCCCAGAAGATCGTGGCCATTAAAATGTGGCCGGTACCTAGCACAGTGGCAGAAATTTGCAGTTTTCTTGGCTTGGCCGGCTAGTACCGGCGATTTGTTTTAGACTTTGCTCGAATTTCAGCGCCATTGACCCAGTTGACCCGCATGGATGTGCAGTTTGCTTGGATGGCAGAGTGCCAGGATTCTTTTGAGAGGTTGAAGCGAGGCTTGATGACGGATCCTATTCTCACGCTTTCAGATGGAACCGGAGGATTCTCAGTGTATTGTGATGCTTCGGGCAGAGGTTTAGGATGTGTTCTGATGCAGCATGGGAAGGTAATAGCTTATGCGTCATGACAACTTCGTGATCAAGAGAGGAATTACCCAACCCATGACTTGGAGCTGGCAGCAGTAGTGTTTGCACTTAAGCTTTAGAGGCACTACTTGTATGGAGATAGGGTGGAGATCTTTACCGACCACAAGAGTCTGAAGTATGTGTTCACCCAGAAGGATCTCAACATGCGTCAGAGGAGATGGCTAGAGCTGCTTGTGGATTATGACATCAACTTGCAGTATCATCCTGGGAAGGCCAACATTGTTGCAGATGCATTGAGCAGGAGAGCTGGAGTTTATTTTTTCACAGCGCAGCCGGAGTTATTAGCCGATCTTCAGAAGATGGGAATAGAAGTTTTCCTTCCTACCAATGTGGCATTGATGGCTAGCATGCAGGTTCAGTCCAGCATAGTCGAGATGATCAAGATGGCGCAGTCGGCAGATTCCAAGCTTCAGCGGCTCAGAGCAGAGTGTGAGGCGGGACAAAGACCAGAGTTATGCATTCATGAAGACGGTATACTTCGACATGGTAAGCGTCTTTGTGTACCCAGTGGAGATATCAGACAGGAGATCATGGCAGAGGCCCACAGTTCACAGTATTCCATTCATTCCGGTGGCACGAAGATGTACCGTGATATCCGCCAGCACTTTTGGTGGAATGGCATGAAGAGGGAGATAGCCCGGTTTGTCTCTCGTTGTTTAGTCTGCCAACAAGTTAAGGCTGAACATCAGAGACCAGCTGGACTACTTCAACCATTGCTAATTCCAGAGTGGAAATGGGAGCATATAACCATAAATTTTGTGACTGGATTGCCTAGATCTCCGGCTGGCAGAGACGCTATTTGGGTTGTCATAGACAGGCTCATGAAGGTGGATCACTTTCTCCCGTTCAGAGTTGGTCAGTCGACGGCTCAACTAGCGGAGATGTATCTCCGGCAGGCTGTCAGATTGTACGGTGTACCAGTCAGTATCACCTCGGACAGAGATTCCAGATTTACGTCGCACTTTTGGCGTAGCCTGCAAGAGAGTTTGGGAACTCACCTCCAGTTCAGCTCAGATTATCACCTGCAGACAGATGGCCAGTCAGAACGTACGATCCAGACTCTTGAGGATATGTTGAGGTCTTGTACACTCGATTTCGGTAGTTCGTAGAAAGATCACCTGCACCTGGTAGAGTTTTCGTACAATAACAGTTTCCAAGTTAGTATCCAGATGGCACCGTTCGAGGCATTGTATGGTAGAAAGTACTGATCCACGCTAGCATGGGACGATGTCGGAGAGAGATAGATGCTTGGTCCAGAAATGATTGCTCAGAACGTTGAGGTGGTCAGGAGAGTCAGAGATTATCTTCGAGTTGTCCAAGATCGCCAGCATCATTGGGCCGATTCTCATCGGCGCCCACTTGAGTTTTCTGTCGGCGACCATGTATTCCTGAGGATTTTGCCTAACCGTGGCGTCATTCATTTTGGCATGCGGGAAAAGCTTAGTCCTAGGTATATAGGGTTATTTGACATTCTGGAGCGAGTAGGAGATGTATCCTATCGTCTCGCTCTTCCACCATCGCTATGTTAGGTGCATGGCGTATTCCATGTATCCCAACTGCGACGGTATATCCCGGACCCGAGCCACATCCTGGATCATTCGAAATTGGTTGTTGGTACCAGCCTTTCATATGAGGAGAGGCACGTGCCTATATTGGACCGAAGAGAGAAGACACTCAAGAACAAGACTATCAAGTTAGTCCGAGTTGCTTGGGGTCATCACTCTTTGGGTGAGTCAACGTGGGAGCGTGAGGATGATATCCGATCGCGATATCCCGACCTGTTTGACTCGTGAGGTATAATATCCTTCTTATGCCTTACACTTCGAATCCTTGCTTGCATATTTGATTGCTTGATTGATTGCTTAGCTGTAGATTGCATCTGATAGTGTAACTTGTCCCGATACCTCTAGCCTCTTTAATTAAATTCCGAGGACAGAATTCTTTTAAGGTGGGTAGAGTTGTCACCCTCGAAATCCGTGTTACGTATTTTCGTATACGTGTACATATTTTGGGTCCGTATTTTATTAGTCATGGTTAGCAAGCCATGATTTTATTTTTAGCATGTTACATTGGCATGGTTATTTTGGCATGTCATTGGTTATGGCTTAGCTTGGTTCGGTTTAGCTTGGTTTGGTTTGCTTTTGGGTTCATCATGAACCAAAAGAAAACTCCTACCTACTACCACCATCATCATTTAAAACCCAACCCCCTTTCTCTCTCATCTTTACTCTTCATTTATTTCTTCATCTTCTTCCTCTTAACTTCTCCACCTACCAAGAGAAGCTTAGGCAAGTGTAACTTGTTTCATGAAGAAACTCCACTTTTGTTGTTCTATTGTCTTCCTCGCGAGATTCTAAGATACTTTAGAACTTGGCCTTTTTCATTTGGATGGATATTTTCTTGTAGATCTAAGTTTATATTATTTTCAGTTTTCTTGGGTTTTGATCTATTAAACTTTATTATTTTCATGTTTTGATTGTTCCATGTTGTAGAAAATTCGATTTTAACCAAAATAGACCTTTGAAAAGTTGGATTTCGACTTATTTTGAGGAAGTTATGGCCAAAAGCATTTTTGGTCATTTCTATGTTCATCTGTCCACATGTCGCAGTTGGCCGCATATGATATCGCGAATAAGCCGCATAAGGCACATGTCGCAGTTGGCCGCATATGGTGTCGCAATTGGGCCGCATAAGCTACATGTCGCAGTTGATCCGCATATGATGTCGCTGTTGAGCCGCATAAGCCGCATGTCGCAGTTGGCCGCATATGATGTCGCAAAATGAGCCGCATAAGGCACATGTCGCGGTTGGCCGTATATGATGTCGTATTTGAGCCGCATGTCGCAGTTGGCCACATATGATGTCGCGAATGAGCCGCATAAGCCGCATGTCGCAGTTAGCCGCATATGATGTCGCAGTTGAGCCGCATGAGCCGCATGTCGCAGTTGGCCGCATATGATGTCGCGAATGTGTCGCATAAGCCACATGTCGCAGTTGGCCGCATATAGTATCGCAGTTGGGCCGCATAAACCGCATGTCGCAGTTGGCCGCATATGATGTCGCGAATGAGCCGCATAAGGCACATGTCTTAGTTGACCGTATAAGGTGTCGCAGTTGGGCCGCATAAGCCGTATGTCGCAGTTGAGCCATATATGGTGTCGTAGTTGGGCCGCATAGACCGCATGTCGTAGTTGGCCGCATATGGTGTCGCAGAATAGGCCGCATAATGCCTATTTTTGCTATTTCTAACTGTTATATGTCCTAATTGACCGAATTGTGGCTCGAATTTCTCCCAACTCCCAACGTAAAAGTTGTAGATCTTTTCCTTGGCATCAAGAATATGTTACTAGTTATTTTATACAAGTTTTTCTCATTCATGATAATGTAAGAATAGAACACGATAGTGGCCCGCTGTGGCACACTCTTGACAAGTAAACTGACATGATATATCTCGATATGCTGTTACGACAGCTAGCCTGACATGACAAGTATGAAAGATCTGGACACCGTGGGCGATTGTGTTTGTACAAATAAACTGGTACTGTCTTGCATCATGTCTAGGATGGGGATCCCTGAGTACCACGGTCAGGGGTACCTACTGAATTCAACTAAGGCTAATAACTAGAATAATCCACTAGTCATGAAGAGATTTTTCAGCTACAGACAATCCCGTTATCTGGGCGCTCGAGTGGACTTGTAGCCTACCGACGAGTAGGGCACATTTCCAGCACACAGTCACATGTTGCATTCTTCATAAACGGACATTTGACCCGGATAACCTGGATGGTCTGCAGGGCTTGTGGCTGTTGGGATAATCTCATTGTATCTTGCTAGTAACTAGGCCTGTGATAACCCTAGTTAGTTAAAAGTATCAAGCCGTACTCTTGATTGGCCGTGATTGATTGGATGGAGTTTATTCCAGCTTAGTCTTATCCTGATCCTGTGCAAGATTGTGACATGACATGATTATTGATGCTTGTCTTAACAATAACGATCGGGGGTCCAGTTCTGTTCAGGCGAAGGATTACAACCCCGGTCCTTGTTTGGTTTAAGGGTTGTAACCTGGCTCCCGGAGCAGTTCTGTGTCCTCTCTTCGTTTATTGTCTTATTACAATCCCATGCCATGTTCGTCATATTTTACCTTACCTTAATACCATGATTAATTATGATGGCCTTAGCAATAAAGATCAGGGGTCCAGTTCTGTTCAACCCCGGTCCTTGTTTGGTTTAAGGGTTGTAACCTGGCTCCCGGAGCAGTTCTGTGTCCTCTCTTCGTTTATTATCTTCACTGTACCAATAGTATTTGAGACGAGTTTCTATTCAGGTGAAGGGCTGCAACCCCGGTCCTTGTTTGGTTTAAGGGTTGTGACCTGGCTACTTGAATGGTTTCTTCGTACTCAGTTTACTGTTGTTATCTCTACTATTATCAGTTCTTTATTTATTATTTATCCTTAATATTTTATTATGATATGCTGGTTTTAGTTCCTAAGTGAAGTCTCCTTTGTGGTACTTGCTCTTTCTGGGGTCTGACCCAGCTGGTTTTGTGTGGCCAGATATCGGAGCAGCATCAGAGGATCCACCTGTCTTCCAACCAGATGGTGACCACCAGGCGTAACCTTGGCAACGAGTGGGTTTCTTTTTGTCCTTCCACTTTATTGTAAAAATTATTCTTTTGAGGCGTTTAGCCGGCGAGCACGTGTTAGCTCGTATTGCACCTTTATTAGCTGTCTGTCTACGGGCTGTAACATGATTGACAGATCCTAGGGTTGATCATGTATGATTAAACTCTTGCTAGTCCTGATATTTTGTAACGTCTAGCTTCATGATCATCCAATATGTAATGTATGGGACGCCTTGCTATTATATATTTGGTGCTCTGACATCTTGTAACTATTATTGCTTGCTTGAGATTGAGACAATAGGCTTGTTCATGACCATAGGAGACTGTTGGCTTGTAGTTAAACCCTCATGTATCTAAACAGCCGTGACCGTATAGCGAGGTGGGTTGCACTTCAATATACCCGGGCGGTGGTAAACTCTTGGTTCCGCGATTCAGAGGTGATATGCTATCAGGTACTCTACCTTATCTCGACACCAGGGTAACTACGATCAAGGAGGACCACTAGCCATAGTTTCAGGAATGTTCTATAACCTATATTTTTTAACCTAATTTCAACTCTAGGGGTCGTGCTTCGCCAGTGCGCTACTGGCTGCAGTGAATCTATAGTCTCCATAATTCAAATAAATGGCGACAGTGCGCTGCTGTCCCGCCATTATGAGTTAACTAACATTCCTTTAACTAAAATCTGTAAAAATTCCTGGGCTTCTAGAGATTCAAACAAGTCGACTATGTAATAAGGCATAAATATTTGTCCTATCAGTCACAATCTTTAAAATAAAAGATTTAATCATGGAGGAAGTAACTGAAGACAAAAGGATTACAAACATTCTAGTATCTATTCTATTTATATTCAAACCTTTGAGGAAAACTTTGAATCGAAACTAACTTGAGCTTCATCTATGGATAACATAAAAATAACTCTTAGGACAAAAATAGGAACTAAATAGGCAATTTGACTAAGATATGAAGATGATATCTAAGAGGCAAATGGAAGGAATTAAGTAATTTATATAGGTTAGATCATCAATTCTATGAAGCCCTGTCTCACAAAATGAATAACCTATCCACATTGGATCATATCGTCATATCAAGAGAAAATAGTGTACTTATGGAGATATGACAAACTATCAAAATCCATAACCCTCCTCTACATTGCATGGCACAGACTACCCATCGAAAAATTTGTATAAGAGACTCCTAGCCCTAGTCACTCTCCTAAATTAAATTAATCCCTAACTCGTGAATGAGCATTTCTTAGTCGCAGGCTCGCAATAGTACGACTAACTTGAGTACTATCACGAGTTCGCATGATTTACAAAGACTGACCTGCATGGGCCACCACAAAAACTTGTCACGACCCGTACCCATTTTTTTAAACGGATACGAGGCGTGTCCAAGCCAGCCTACGCCGCAGTGTCGGCGGTAGAACGCTGTCACGGCCATGAAGATCGAAATCAAAAATAATGCTCATTCACATAATTAATTTAATATACAATGATCACAAGTTTTACATTTGCAGGAAAAATATAAACTTGTATAAATATGAACGACTACAACTCATCTATCAAGCTAGTCTCTAGGCTTTTGTCTGCAAGTACTCTCGTATCTTCCATGCTAAGTGAATCCACGGCCAACCTGAAAAATATTGGTTTCCAGTCAGAAATGGAACGAGTACAATTCATGAATGCAGTTCCAATATATGAAAATGACTATATCACAAAGGTTAGCCTTTAGACATATGATTCATAAAATAAAATGAAGAAAGACAATAAAACTGAATAATAAGAAACAGAAAATGAAATACAATAAAATACTCACCAACTGACCGACTGAAGTACCTTTGATATGTGATCGATCTCGGGACAATTATGCGACACGGTCTACACGGTCTAAAGTTACACGGTCTAACAGTTACACGGTCTACAGAAATATTGTAATAAAGAAACATTGTCTACAAAATAATAATCACGATCTACACAGTTTAAAAGCAGTAATAATCACGATCTATATGGTCTACAAGATATAAGTGCAATAATAAATCACTGTCTACACTGTCTACTTTGTAATAATAAATTACTGTCTACACTGTCTAAGGTCAGATCACACATCGTTGGTACTTCACCTCCCGACACAACAAGGAACAAAATCACATAAAACTGAAATCACATATCTATCGAATAAACCCTGATGCATAGAAAAGATCAATACTAAAAACAAACAATAAACTGTACTCGTTTGTGGTCCTCCGCTGGTGAAACCGACAGTCTGAACTACTCAATGTGCCACAATAGTCAAAACCTGTACAACAGTCCTCGGAAGCTGAAATAAATATTACCAATGTTCTCAGAATAGACAAATTAGCCAGGATTTCCTGTCCTTAAGTCTAATTCTGGACACAGGACAAAATGGTAATTTCGGGCCAAAACGGTATCCGCCGTTGGACCCGCTTTGCACCGAAAAGCGTGCCAGAGTCAACGGTCTCTAAAGTCGTCAAACTACATATCTACGGATCTAATTTTTCGATACGAATCCAACCGTATGTCCAGAGTTGGATTCCGGTAGGACGTGCACAAAATCTCCCGTTGAGTCGGATCGTGGGGCCCGCAAAACGGTGATCCGATCAACTGTCTCGGATTCGGACCAAACTTGGCATATAGGGCCAAAAAAATAATACGGTCCTGTTGGCACAAGTTTCGTCTTGATCTGACGAACGTGTAGAAAGTAATTGAGAAATTTGCACAGAGGCCGATACGGTAAATTTCGACGGATACGTATCAAATTCGTCGCGCACACGCAACCAATTTGAATTCCGTCAAAGCCCACACGACCACGAAGCCGTTACGCACCTTTCGTTGCTTTCGGTTCGCAACCATGTCGCCCGGATTGGCATGACGGACCCCATGTCGATAGATTTTTTATGTTTTTGAAACAGATTTTTCACAATTTTCGGAGACGGATAATTTTGCAGATAAACTATGAAATCACAAACTACAAAAAGGGTTCTGGACTCCTATATGTTGTTAACAAATGTCTTCAGGTAGATTTTGGAAATCATGCATGGTTTGGAAGATAATCAAGCGCAAAGTAGGCTAATTCGACTGTTTTCTGTCTTGTTTTTGAACAAGTTTTTGGGCAACTTTGGGCTCGATTTACGACGCGTACGGGGAAACTTAAATCGAACTAATTGAAGAGATTAAGAGTTGGATAGGTTGTTAATGTACCCGAAGTGACAGATCGAGCAATGATCGACCGTGCGCCGAGAAAACGGGTTACGAAGTCGCTTCCCAAGCCACGGCTGCTGTCGGTGCTCTGTTGCTGGCACTCCCCTTGCGCACGGTTTCAGCCGGCCGACCGTGGCTCTCCGGCCAGCGGCGGCGCGGTGGGGCGGCGCGCGCAGCTGCCCAGGGGGGTCGCAGGTCCTTGGGTTAGGGTTTCGACTTTCTCCTCTTGTTCGATCTTACTATGTATATGCTTCGGATCGACTGAGAGGGGCTCCTCTCGGTTGGGCAAGGCCAATGAGCGCGGGTTTTGGGTGAAGCTTTTGGGGAGATTTGTTAGTAGCTCATGGGCTGGTCCACTGTTGTTAGTTTTGGTTTCCCCCTTTGCTTTGTTAGTACAGTATATGTACATAGCCCATATATATATATATATATATATATATATATATATATATATATATATATATATATATATATATATATATATATATATACATTCACATGAAATATATATATATATATATATATATATATATATATATATATATATATATATATATATATATATATATATATATATATATAAGGTACTACTTGCAATGTATAAATACATATACCCTTATATATATTCTCACACATATTTATAAAACATATATATACTCATATGCATACATAATCCCTTCCAAAAATGCCACAGAAATCTTAATAACAAATTAGCATAAATTCTTAAAATCAAACAAATTTTCTATCATACTCTCCAATAATATAAAATAAAATCTAAATAATTTATAAGTTATTTTATATATTTCTTTCTCTAATAATACATAATTTTTCTAATATACAAGAAAATATGTATACACATATATACTTTCTAATAATTGAAAAATAACTACTTTCTAATATTTGCAACAATATATATAGGAAAATAATATATGTTCAATTAAGAACTACGTCGCTCATAGTATATAATTAACTAAAATCGTATAAAATTTCCTAATCCATTTCTAAAGCCAAAAATAATAGTGATGATAATAATTTCACCAATTATTCTAAAAATAGAATTAATTCTTCGAAATAAAACTAAAATTTTGAAAAATAAATTTAAATATATATAAAAAAACTTTGGGCATTTAGGGAGTTTACATCCTACCCAACTTATAAAAATTTCGTCCTCGAAATTAAAATAATCCTTAATATAATATAAAAAAAACACAATAGGATTTAATACAAGGGGCAGGTACGTCAAATCATATCTCAGTCTCTGAAACGATGTAAGGGGTTATCGTAGGAATCCCAATTGATGTTTATATTCTATGAGGTAAGATGTTCTCGGCGCAAGTCTCTACCCAACTTATAGGAAATTGGCTAACCGTGAAAATTGCCGTTACTAGACTTCTGAGAATGAATTGTCAAAGAAGAGGCACAAGAATATTGGACGCTTCTAACTACAGTTACGGATTCTAAGTGAGCCTAGATATTGCCATGGTGTCCTTGGTCAACAACTTCAAATAAACTATTCCAATTAACATCATTCCTACAGGGGTCACACTTCGACAAGATAATAACCATACCTTGTTCGAATATAGCTTAAGGCGTGTCGGTTCAGTATTCGCCCTACATGGGTAACTAAGAGATGAGAGTCTGCAGGAAACCTTCTCGCATAATTTGAATTAAAGACAAGGCATTATTAGGTATATTCTTTTAAGACACGATGACTAGCATGTGAGGGTTGGTCTTTTGGTGTGGTGTAGGAGGTATGGGTTTTCTTGGATGAGATGCATACATCATAGATGTGACGCATCTTGCATGGATCCCGGTTATTCTGTTCACTTAAGGGAATGGGTCGATAATTGCGGGGTTAATTAAGAGTGGATCAAAAAGGCCTCTAGGGTTTGTTCTAAGGGAACATGTATCATACATATGGTATAATAGAAATAGAGTGCAGAGAGGTGTGTTTGAGTGGGACATGTATGTCACGTGTATAGTTTAACTGGTCTAGTTCATGAGGTTGAAATTTGTTGGAGAGAAAATGCTAGTGTTGTGCTTCAATTATCAAAGCCATGGTAGAGATCATCGGATGATACGGATAGGAGTGGACACTATGAACTACTGTTTATTAGTTCAATTGGAACACTACTGTTTATTAGTTCAATTGTGTCACTCCCCAATCCTGGAATACGTATTTTAATACGTAAACCAATAAATTATATTTATCTTGAATTTATACGATATTTATTATGCAGTATTTCTTCATGCATTTCCCAAAAATATTCGACAAAATATTATTTCCTAATTTATTTTCTGCATTCGGGCCTACAGTTTTGGCTCATTTGCGTAACCTATTCTTGGTTCACCAATGGTTCATCATGAACCCTTTGGTTCATCATGAACCCATGGGTCCAAGATCTTTATATATAACTCATCTCATTCTCTCTCCTCTCATTTACTTCCTCTCATTTATTTCCTCCACCAACCAAGGCAAGTACCAACTTGCTCAAGAGATGGATCCATAATTTTGTCAATGATTTCTTACAAAACTATTTGCCAAAACATGTTCTTCTCCTCAATCTATACTAGTTTAGAACTTGGAAATTTCTATTTTGAAGCTTTGATTTTTGTAGATCTAAGTTTTAATCATTTTCGGATTTCCTTGGTCTTGATCTATTTTCGTTGGGGTTTTGTGGGTTTTGAAGCTTCCATGTGGAAGAGAATTCCATTTCACCTAAGATAGAACTTTGGAAATCTGGATTTGGAGTTCGGATGGCCAAGTTGTGATGTTTTGAAGCTTGGGTTCAACCATGGTGTTCTTGCTGTTTGGAGAAGACAGTGAGCAGTGTACAGAGCTGTTTAGCGTACGCAGACTTGAGTACGCTTCCTGTTGGAAGCGTGTCTCCTTGAGCGTGCATGACTTTTCACGTACACTGCTCCCTTGAGTGTGCGTGACTTTTCACGTACATTGCTCCCTGTAGCGTGCGTGACTTTTCACCTACGCTGCTCTCTCAGCGTGCGTGACTTTTCACCTATGCTGATCCCCTGACCCCCTTGCTTAACCATTGGCTCTTGGAGCTTTGGTTTTTATTTCTTTAAGCTTGGCTCTTCTATAACCCTGTATTTTGATATTTTATTAGATATTTTATGCCTATTTTATATCCTTACGCCTTTTGTCCCGAGTATGATATGAGCACTAATGTGACCCCGAAGAACAAAGTGTTCCTACCCGATACATGTACCTGAATGTCCCAGTTCTTGTTCATGCTCGACAAATGACTCGTAACTCCACGTGGCGTTTTGCAATGATGCATTACACTAAGGAGGGTAGAATATGTTGACATACTGATTGACATGGATCCTCTTTGGGGTACTCGTACTAAAGTATGACTTTAGGAGGATAATCATGCAGGCCACAGCATGTGAGTCCAAGATTTCACCTAGGGTTAAATTAGGCAACTAAAAATACTAGATGCATGGGAGGGCAAAATCTCGAGATCGTGTTACACCAGCCGCCTTGAGATATTGTCTCTACGCGCCGGCTGGTCTCCACGGATACTGTGTCATCTGCAACGAGTGGATGACTGTATCCGATTAATTCCTGCTATATATTATATGTCTTGGCAAGGTGGCCTTACGAGGGACCTGTGCTCAATGACACCTGTCTATGTGAACCCCTGGGTTGGCTAGCCTTGCTGGAAAGATACGATATGAGGAGTTTGAAATAACATGATGCGAGGATAACCTCGTCCCACTAGAAACTCGTAGACTTGATTGGCCGCGAAAACGACTTGCGTGTATCTTATTACCTTCCGTGAATAACTAAGGGAAGCGGATTGTCATGGTACGTGATCCAACCCATGTTCTTGTTTGATTGTTGGGTTGGTTATCGTACTATGACAGGCTGTGGACCGAAGTTATGAACGGAAGACTTATTCTGGTTGTGAAGTGCTACTTCTGTGAATGACTGAGGAACATGGTCTATCATGGTATATGATCCAACCCATGTTCTTGTTTGATTGTTGGGTTGGTTATTGTGCTGCGATAGGCTACCGACCGAAGTCACGATCAGGAGATTTTATTGTTTATACCCTTTTGACTTATGTGAAAGTTATAGAGTACGACACGTCCCGACTCCATGCGGCACCTTTTGTCCTTGTTTGGTTGTAAGGGTGCCATATGGGTTCGAGGATGTTGCGCTACCCTATAATAGTTGTATAAGTATTACTATTATCAATCATTCTATTATCTGGGTTTTTAATCTTAACTCTTGTGCCCCTTTGGCGGTACTTGCTATTCGGGGCTGACCCCGCTGGTTTTGTTTGGCCAGATCTCGTAGCAGAGCCAGAGGACACGATCTTCCTCCCTGACATCCATGGTGCATACTAGGAGCATGGCGGTTCGGGGACTCGAGTGGGTTTCTTCTCCACCACTCCTGCTTATATTTTATGCGGTATTTAGCCACCGGCACCTGTTAGCCAGATTATATGATATTTTGTGTCAGTATAGAATTGTAAATAAACAGACTGCAGCTGTGTATAATTTTGTACTCCTGACTCTCTGAGATAGCTAAATTATAAAGCTAGTCTCTCATGATCATTTTGATGAAGCGTCAGGGACGCCTTACTGCTTTTTCTTTAATGTTCATTTCATTGCTGATGAGACTTGATTGATTGAGACATAGAACTCTGTGGGACCATAGGAGACTTGATTGTAGCATGTACCCCCTAGTCTTTCGACAGCCACGATCGCCGTATGATGTTACGTACCTCATATGGAGTAGATGGCCTAGTCCGTCTCCGTATTTCGGTACTGGGGCGTGACAAGGTTTTAGTGGTGGCCCATGCAGGTCTGTTTTTTCAGACTTGTGGGGTATTGCGAATTATTAGGAGTCTCAATCAAAACTTGTTTCCCTTGAAATTCTATTTCGAATTCTCTGTCCTTGCCTTGATCTCTAACCTGACTTGCATCCTCGAAATCTTCCTCGTTCGGACTTGATAATCTTATATCTTTCTCTATAGGGGTGCTTCATTCTCAGTAGCGGGTGAGGCCCAAGAGGAAGAGCAGCGAGAGGATGGCTCGACTGGGCACCAGCAGAGGAGAGAACCTTCCCCAGAACGGACACGAGCAGAAATGGAACCAGAGGCAGGGCAGCCGCCGGTTATTGAAACTCCTGCAGCACCAGCAGCGACGGCAGTACCAGATGCCGTAGCACTCCTAGAGATCATTCGGGGGATTCTTGTCACTCACCAACAGCAACAGACTCAGCAGCAGGAGCAGAACGTGTTGCTGAACCAAGGGATTCAGTTAGCTCTTGAGAGGAGTGCCGGGGTTGACTCGGGAGCATCAGGAAGGTTCCGTCGCTTGAATCCGAGGTATTTTGATGGCATGGAGGATGCCATCACTACGGATGCATGGATTCAAGACATTGAAGCCATTCTTGTGGCAGCCAAGGTTCCAGATGATGAGAAGGTTGATCAGGTCAAATTAGTACTTCAGGATCTTGCCCGCGACTGGTGGGCATCAGAAGAAGTTGGTATAAGACGCCCTGTTCGTTGGACCACCTTCAGTGAAAGATTCAAGGCCAAGTATTTTGGCGTAGTAGCTCGATATGAGCTCCAGCAGAAGTTTATCAGTCTCAAGCAAGCAGGCAAGACCGTAGATGGGTATGCAGCAGAGTTCTGCAGATTGTGCCGTTTCGCACCAGCAATGGTGGCAACGGAGCCAGAGAAAGCTATGAGGTACCAGCAGGGACTTCATTTAGAACTATTACAGCTTGTGGAAGGACACGACTACCAGACGTTTGACGCTGTTTTGACGGCCGCTCAGAGGCACGAGCTTACCCAGCAGAGGTTGGCATCGAGGACAGGAGGTCAGAAGAGATCTCATTCCCAGGTTGGAGGAGGAGCAATGCAGCGAACGTCGGCACCAGCACCCGGTGTACGTATTCATGATGCAGGAGCGCCGCGGAGGACGGTCGTGTCAACTAATACAGCGCCAGTTCGGCATCAGCAGCCGAGGAACCAACAACAGCGTCAGGGAGCACCCCAGGGCTGTACATTCTATAGGAAGGCAGGGCACACGAGGGAGGTGTGCCGGTCAGCGAATGGCTTATGCTTGAGGTGTGGTAGTTTAGACCACCGCATCTCCACTTGTCCTGTGATGCAGAGGCCAGGAGGGCCAGTTCAGCAGTTTCCAGCATTGCCAGCTCCGATGGCAACCCCGAGTGGAGGGCCAGTATTAGCAGTAAGGCCCCTAGCCCAGCGTCTACCAACGCAGGCTCAGATGTTCCGCCAGGCACAGGAAGCCAAAGGCCCTCAGAGGCAGCAACAGCATGGTCGAGGAAGGTCGCAACAAGGAGCTCAGCGGGGCCAGGGACAGGCTCTCACATTATCCTTGGAAGAGGCTCTAGCGTCTAGTGACGTGGTGGCAGGTAAAATTCTCGTCACCTTATTTCCCGCTGTAGCATTATTTGATTCAGGCGCTACTCATTCATTCATCTCTGCACAATATGCTACACGGATTGGATTAGAGTTTGAGGCATTACCGAAAAGGATGGATATACTCACCGGTAATGGGCTCGTAGAAGTTAGTAGAGTGCGCTTTTCATGTCCGGTGGAGGTGTGTGGGCATTTACTGCCCGCATTATTGATTGAATTCCCTATGGGGAATTTTGATGTCGTTCTTGGCATGGACTGGTTGAGAGACAGTCATGCGACAATTGATTGTAGAGGAGGTAGGGTCATATTCAGCGTTCCTGGGATGGAGCAGTTCATCTTTACTCAAACCTTGAAGAATCAGGCCGGAGGCGTCATCTCAGTAGCAGTGTCAGAGCCAGGACAGATTCCGAGAGTGGTCGAAGATTTCCTCGACGTCTTCCCTGATGAGCTTCCAGGGATATCCCTAGTCAGAGAGGTAGAATTTAGCATTGAGTTGAACCCTGGAACGAGGCCTATTGCAGACAGAGTTTACAGAATGTCGCCGTCAGAACAGGATAAGTTGTATCAACATGAAGAAGAGTTGAAGTCTAAGGGATTCATCCGAGACAGTAAATCGCCCTGGGCCGCGTCAGTGATTCTAGTTCCTAAGAAGGATGGGTCGACGAGGATATGCATCAACTACCGCAAGCTGAATGCAGTAACAGTGAAGAATAAGTACCCACTACCAAGGATTGATGACCTGTTTGACCAGTTGAGCAAGGCCAGCGTCTTTTCCAAGATCGATCTTCGGTCAGGATACTATCAAGTAAGAGTCCGGGAGTAAGACATACCGAAGACAGTATTCAGATCTAGATATGGGCATTATGAGTTTTTAGTAATACCCTTTGGACTAACCAACGCCCCCGCAGTATTTATGGATTTAATGAACCGCATCTTTCTGCCGTATTTGGATAAATTTGTGGTGGTGTTCATAGATGACATTCTTGTCTATTCCATCAGTGAAGAGGAGCATGAGAAACATCTTAGGACTGTCTTACAGACATTGAGGGAGCATCAACTTTATTCGAAGCTCGTCAAGTGTGAATTTTGGTTAGATCACATTTCGTTCCTGGGGTATATAATTTCTGGGACAGGAGTGTTAGTGGATCCGAAGAAGATTGAGGCCGTAGAGCATTGGCCAGTCCCGAGAACGGTTGCAGAAGTGCGAAGTTTCTTAGGATTAGCTGGTTACTATAGAAGGTTCATGGCGGACTTTGCCAAGATCTCTGCGCCCTTAACGCGTTTGACGCACAAGAATGTAGAGTTTGTTTGGTCAGCTAGCTGTCAGGCATCATTTGAAGAATTGAAGAAGAGATTGATCTCAGCCCCGATCTTGACGCTTCCAGTAGGAGCGGGAGGTTTTATATTATATTGTGACGCATCTGGGAAGGGTCTTGGATGTGTATTGATGCAGCACGGAAAGGTGATAGCATATGCGTCTTGACAGCTTCGAGACCATGAGAAGAATTATCCGACTCACGATTTGGAGTTAGCAGCTGTGGTGTTTTCACTCAAGTTGTGGAGGCATTATTTATACGGGGATCGGGTAGAGATCTATACTGATCATAAGAGTTTGAAATACGTATTCACGCAGCAAGATTTGAACATGAGGCAAAGAAGAGGGTTAAAACTGCTGAAGAATTTTGATTTAGATCTTCAGTATCATCCAGGCAAGGCAAATATAGTTGCAGATGCACTGAGTAGGAGAGACAGTGCCTTTATCTTGACCTCGCAGAAGCATATTCTAGAAGACCTTCAGAGTATGGGAATCGAAGTAGTTTTGCCAAGGGATATAGGAAGAATGACCAGTATGCAGATTCAGTCAACCTTAGTAGAGAGGATAAGGGCAGCACAAGCAGAAGATCCATAGATTCAGAAGTTGCGGTCGGAGTGTGAATCAGGCCGTAGGAAGGAGTTAGTGATTCATGAAGATGGTACGCTCAGATTTGGAAACAGACTCTGTGTACCGAGTGGAGACCTTCGACAAGAAGTTATGTCCGAAGCTCATAGTTCTATTTACTCCATTCATCCAGGAGGAACGAAGATGTATCGAGATATCAGGCAGTTCTTTTGGTGGAATGGCATGAAAAGAGAGATAGCGAGATTTGTATCCAAGTGTCTGGTATGTCAGCAGGTGAAAGCCGAGCAGCAGAGACCAGCAGGATTGCTACAGCCGCTTCCTATCCCAGAATGGAAATGGGAGCACATCAGGATGGATTTTGTGACCGGTTTACCTAGATCCCCGGCTGGCAAGAATGCAGTCTGGGTAATAGTAGATCGACTCACGAAGGTCGCTCATTTCCTTCCCTTCCGAGTTGGACAGACTACTGAACAGCTAGCAGAAACGTACATGAAGCAGATAGTAAGACAGCACGGTGTTCCGGTTAGTATAGTATCAGATCGGGATACGCGGTTTACTTTCCATTTTTGGCGGAGCTTACACCAAAGTTTGGGAACCAAGTTAAGATTCAGTACTGCTTATCATCCACAAACTGACGGGCAATCAGAAAGAACCATTCAGACATTAAAAGATATGCTACGGGTGTGTACCTTAGATTTTGGCAGATCTTGGAAGGATCACCTTCATCTAGTGGAGTTCTCCTATAACAACAGCTATCAGGCTAGCATTCAGATGTCCCCGTTCGAAGCATTGTACGGAAGGAAGTGCAGGTCCCCTTTGGCATGGGACGACGTCGGAGAACGGAAGTTGTTGGGGCCAGAGATGATCACGCAGACTGTGGAGATAGTTAAGTTGGTCAGAGAGCGCCTTCGAGTTGCACAGGACCGACATCGTCATTGGGCAGACCAGCATCGTAGGCCTCTAGAGTTTAGAGTTGGCGACCAAGTATTTCTTCGGATTTCGCCTACTCGGGGTTTCATCAGATTTGGAACCCGGGGAAAGCTTAGTCCAAGATACGTTGGTCCTTTTAAGATTCTCGCTCGGGTAGGCGATGTGGCTTATCGACTTGCCCTTCTGCCTTCGTTAACTGGCATACATGATGTGTTTCATGTGTCCCAATTATGTGGGTATGTCCCGGATCCGAGTCATGTCCTCGATCATTCTGAGTTAGTCGTTGGTACCGACCTAACTTACGAGGAACAACCCGTGTCTATTTTGGACCGACGAGAGAAGGTACTCAAGAATCGGACGATAAGCCTTGTCCGTGTTTCGTGGAACCATCACTCTTCGGGAGAGTCAACCTGGGAGCGCGAGGACGAGATCAGATCTCGGTATCCGCATTTGTTTGACTAATAAGGTATATTTTTGTACCTTATTGACACGATTCCTGTCACGACCCGATCCCAATATTCTGGGTCTAGTCGGATCATGCCCAGCCTGCACCGTTGTTGAGACGGCGGCAGTAAGCTGTTCAGTAGCAGGTAACCATACAACAACACTATAATTTGTCACAACTCAACATCGGAAAATTTAAAACTTTATTAAACTTTTTCAATGAAATGAAAGATACAACTTAAACCATTTCTACATACATCAAGAAGAAAAGAAAACTCTAGGCAAACAGCTCATCAGTCTCGAATTTCTCGTCTTGGGATCGCGTAACAAAGCCTCATCAGTGATACCTAAAATGTTGGGTCTCCAGTCAGGAGGGAGCAAAGTACAATTACGAATATCCAATAATTCAAATAATAATTTGAAATTTGCAATGTTAAACAATTTGAAATACTTTAACAATATTTTTCACAATTCTACAATTGAAAACAATGTGATTTGAGTAGGTAACGAACTATGACCGGCTTGGGATGATTCAATTATATCCTAATGATACGGTCCGGCCTATCCTCGTGTATAGGAGGAATCAGCTCGCACAATCAATGATGCAATATAGGGGTATTGGTCATAGACGCTACACTACTCCCCCAATATCCCGAGTAAATCAGATTCAATCAATGAGTCAATATTCGAACTCTAGGAGAGAGTTCCGTGTAGCAATGTGGTTTAAAATTGCAATAAAACAATTACTAGATAAATTACCAAATAGACATAACTGCACTTGCCTTTGTATTAGAATGACTGGAAAGACGAGTCGGTACCGAGGAGGAACGTCAGGTGTAACTTCGAGTTCCTACAGTTGAGAACTCGACTTAGATCCTTTGTATAACCAGGCTAAGTGTGCTAGTTGCAATCTCTAGTAGTAAGTCCTAGTCAGGTTTTAGTTGTTATTAAGCTACAGCTATCGTTTACGTCGCCAACTATGTGCGTTGATTAAACCGATTAATTGATTATTTGGAAATAACAACGAGAACCGATTATCTTTGGAAAACTTTGTATTTTGTAATATCTATAAAAATATAATTTCTTACAGTGATAAATCATGAACTAGTTATCTTACTATTATTTTATTCATTTATTTAAGTTCTTAATTAATCATATGATTACGTTCTAACTGCGATTATACGTCTAATCAAAATACCACCCAAGATCAACATCCACCCAGAAAAATAAAGTAAAACCTACGCTAAACAATACATGGGCACAGCTAAACATCCTAGAGTGGGCTTATGCCCTGTACAATTATTTTTACATCAAATAAGAGGAAAAGATCTAATTACTAAATAAAGTGCAGTAAATAAATGACTATAATAAATAGCCTAAATATTAAATAAAATAATTTAAAATAAATGTTTAAGAGTCTCAGACTCGGTCTATCATCAAAATCCAGCTAATACCACAACGCCCGGTCGGACCGGTGCATTTGCATTTCGCCAGGGCCCACAGACCGGTACGGTCGTCGCCCGAAAATCAGTTTAAAATTCATTTCCGAAAACCAATTTTAAAATCAATTAAATATAGTTTTGTAAAAATTTGGGCAGTACTTCCTCTATTTTGGGACAAACCCAAAACTGGGAAATGCGCCACAGAAAATCTGTAATTATTCCAACCCAATAATAATTCCGCAAATATATCCACCAAAATATTTCCAAGCCACCAGAAAATAATTCCCAATCCACAGAACTTCCCGACATATCCGGGAATCCCATAATCAAACCAAACCACACAAAATCCAGCAGATAAAATCATAGAAATATGCTAACGCAGCTAACCGAATAAAATACGCAGCTAACCGGATTTCCCAAAGGGAAATCGGGGACCGATTCTCATCATGGACTCTACGGGAGGGACGAACTACTGTGATTAACAAGAATTTACCAAATTCCGTTGGCGGGGAGCCGCGGGAAAAACTTGGAGAAAAACCGAAACAAAGTTCGGACAGCAGGTCACAGATCTGGACAGCAACGCCTCGCGACAACAGGGTCGCCCACGCACAGAAGAGGTACGGAAGAGTCTGCGGGAGAGGGGATCCGCGGGAGAGGTCTGGAAGCCATGCGCAGAGTCGCACGGAGGCGGCAGCACGCCGGTAGGGCACGCGACCACGGGCGAGGGGGCCGGTCGGCTCGGCGCGGGGTCGGCAGAACCGCGCGCGGGGAGGAGCTCCGCCGGGGGCGCTGTTGGCCGGCGAACGGCGGGGAGCCGCGGAGGGGGTCGGCCGCGGGGTCACGGCTGCGGGCGGCGGGGAGCCGCGCGGTCAGGAAGTCCGCCGGGGGAGGGGCGCGAGGGAAGCCGCGCGGTGGTCGGCGGTCACGAGATCGCCGGAGAGGGGTTAGGTGGAGATCGGGTTTCTCCACAGAAGGAGAGTGAGGGAGAGATTTGAGATTTTGGTTCTGTGAGAATGGTGAGAGAGAGAGAGATTTTGTTTGTTTTGAGAGTTCCGAGAGTAGAGGGAATACGTGGGAGAGGGTTCTGTTGTTCCTCAGAGAGAGTGTTGAGAGTTTTGTGAGAAAAGCTCTGTGAGTGTGAGAGTGGGAAATGAGGAGATATAATAAAGGGGTGGTGTGTGCTGAACGTTTGAGAAGGTGGGGGGTTAGGTGTGTGCTGGAGAGCAAAGAGAGGGGAGAGAGTTAAGGAGGAGTTGGGAATGTGAAACGAGGGGTTGTGAGGAGTTACGGAAATGAGGGGGTGAGTTTTGGTTCAAATTGGACCAGCTCAAATTCAATTTTTTTTTAATTAATTAAAACCAAGTCAAATTCAGGATTAAAAAGAAATAGGAAGAATGGGCTCAGGCCTGGGTCTGGGCTCAAAATCAAAAATCCAAGTTGTCATAATTAATTTCCAAATTCTTTCCATCCAAAAATATATAATAATTATAATATTAATAATAACAATAATTTTGAAAACGTTTTATTAATAATACAAAAACTCTATTTAAATAATTAGCTACAAAATACTGGGTTTCACAATCTTCCCTCCTTAGAAAATTTCGTCCTCGAAATTTAAAGTAAGGTAGGAAAGACAAACATGTACGGGTACTGCGCCCGTAACTCAGGTCCAACCATAAGGATTTCCAAGGCAGTCGTGGATGAGACGGTTTAGGGACAAGTTTTATGATATTATCCATACAGAAAAATACAAAGGCGAACCAAAGTACACGAGGTTGATCAGACCATCATGCACCGGTCCTGATTAGACAATATATTAGTGGGTGCACCCAATAAAATACTGTCATGATCAAGCTTGATAAAGAGATAGCTTGCAAAACTAGGCTAACTTCGTCAGCATCAGTCAAGTTTAGAACAAAAAGATAAGAAAATAGGAGTTTAAGTGATGGCTCAAATTATGATCTTCTTCTTAACTCTGACTAGGCTTGCAACTGGTTTCTCTGGCACTGAAAGGTTGAGTCCAAACTTCATCTCTGAATTATCCAAAATGTGACTCGGATCCGAAATGTAACGTCTGAGCTGTGACGTAGAAGACGTTGCACACCCTCAAGATTAGCTGGTAGAGCTAACTGGTACGCTACTTCCAACTCGTCTTAAACTTCAAATGGCCTGATGTACCTGGCCTCAATTTCCAGCTTCGTCAAAACTGATTGTTCCTCTGGTAGGAGAAAACTTCACCAAATGCAATTTGGTCTTCCCAAGACCTACCAAATTCCAAGACGCAAAAGCCCAATACATCTTCAAGCATCTGGATTGACCTCTCTGCTTGCTCGTCCCGCGGTACTCCATAAATCCGGTAGATGTGCTTCTCGTACAATGCTGCCCACTTCTTAGTGGATAACCAACTTTGAAGGAAAATAAAGTGTGCTGACTTAGTTAGTCGGTTTATAATAATCCAATTGGTGCCCTTCCCTCCTTAGGAACAAGGCAATCCTTACTCAAAGTTCATTGTTATATGCTTCTACTTCCACTCCGAATTGTCCAGCGGCTGCAACAAAATTGTTGTTCTCTTGCTAAATTTCTCATGTTGACAACTTCACATCTAACCCTATACCTGGAATTGTCCTTCTTTATTCCATAACACCAATCAATGGAGGCATATTCCGATACATCTTATTAGCTCCTGAATATATGGAATACTGCGACTGGTGCATTTCTTTCATCAACTCGTTCCTCCGTTTGTCAGCCGATACGCAAAGTCTCGTACCTTTCTTCAGAGTTCCACTGCTGATCAATTTAGAAACCCTCAAGTGTTCCTGCCAACACTTGATCTCTAAACTTGCAAAGTGCCTCGTTTTGAAACTACGTTCTCTTGATTTTTGTCCCTCAGCCTCGAACTTCATCAATACTGAATTAGCATCCAGCTCCGTCCTTCTATCTCCAGGTAGTATAACCTCCAGTCCAAACTTCTCGATGCAGGTCGATGTCGAAAACCTTCATCTGCTTCAACCATCTTCTTAGTCTAACATTCAGCCCTTCCTGAGTGAAGATATATTTCAGACTTTGGTAGTCCGTACATATTTTCACTCCCTTTCCATAAAATCATGCTTCCATAGCTTCAAAGTAAAGATAATTACAGCAATTCAAATTAGGTGTGGGATGATTCTTCTCATGAGTCTGTAGTTGCCTACATGTGTAAGCAATTACTTTCCCATGTTGTTGAAGAACGCAGCCCAGTCCTTTTCCAGAGGCATTACTGTAAATTGAAAACCCACCGGTTCCCGCGGGTAGCGCAAGGATTGGTGTAGTGGTAAGTCTCTTCTTCAGCTCCTCAATGCCGCCTGGCAAACTTTCGTTCAGATGAACTCTTCATTCTTCCAAGTGTGCTTCGTCATTGGCTCAACAATCTTGGCAAAATCCTTCACGAACTTCTGATAGTAGCCGGCCAAGTTCAAGAATCTTCCGAATTGAACTTGGGGTATATCACTCTTCAACAACATCTATCTTCCATCGAAATTTCTTCTCTTGACAACATGGCCACAAGTTACCTTGTCAACAATCCACGTTCAGATAACTTACTATAAATTTCTTTTTTCTCAAAGTTTCCAAAACTTCCTCAGGTGTTCTTCATGCTCTTCTTCAGTCTTCAAATATATCAGAATGTTATCTATGGGGAAGATAAACTGATTCAAATACTCATAAAAATCTCTGTTCATGAGATTCATGAACACAGCAGAAGCATTTGTCAGTCTAACGTCCTGACCAAAGAAAACTACCCATACTTGGTGTTTGAACGCCGTCTTGGAAATGTCCTCTTTCCTGACTTTGATTTGATGGAAATCAAATCTTAAGTCAAACTTCGAAACACCCTAACTCCACACAACCAGATCAAACAGATCCTCGATCTAGACAGAAAGTACTTGTTCTTTAGTGTCTGGTAATCCATGCACATCAGTTGTTCCATCCTTCTTGGGCACAAACAAGATAGGTGTTCCCTAAGGTGAAGTTCTATCTTGGATAAATCCTAGAGCCTTCATTGATCTGGTCCTTCATCTTCTATGAACTTCGAGTCTGCATCATGCCTTTGTAGGAGGCAAGGTCTGCTAGATAGGAAGAGAGTCTCTGGATTGTGGCCTAACAGGTGTTGCTGGGATATGAGCTCTGGTTTGATGGAAAGATAAGGGGCAGTCCTTTACCCGATGTTCAGCAGATCCACATGCCAAACATTGTCCCAATCTCTTGTGGCAACTAACGGTCTGATGACCAGGCCTCTTACAATAGTTACAAGCCCATAGCTTCTTACGACAAGGCTGCCGGAAAGTAGAGTACTTGATGGGACCCAAATATCTTCTAGATTCAAGGGTATCCTTCCTAGGACAAAAGTTCTGCTCTAACTTGGTTGGGGTAACTAAGGCTACGTCATGACGTTCTTCATGTCTTCTTTCGTGATATTCTTCTGTTCCTGCTGGGCTTTATCTTGAGCTTTCTGGAACTCCAGGATTTCTTGAAATAGGACAATCATTTGGAAGATGATTGCTGGTACTAGTGGAGCAACAAAAATGAATACTCCACCAAGGAAATGCAATTCAGTTTGAGATGAGGTAGGAATTGCCAGTGTAGGAAAAACTTCACTGGATGCACTATGAGGACGGTCAAACAGCCGCGAGGGAAAGGACCCTGGGCTTGGTTGAGGAGATAGGGTATGATCCGGAGATGACACCTCATCGCCAGCAGGATTTGGTCAACGGTCATTTTCTGGAAGGTTTAGGACGCACACAAGCAAGGTAGCCTACCGGTCTATAATCAAGCAAAAATATTTATTTATATATAAATCGGACCTATGTTGTGACAAATCAATGTTCTAGTGTTCTAATTGTTTCTAGGTATGTTTTCCTAAGTTGTTGTTCTGACCTGCATGGGCCACCACTAAAAACATGTCACGACCCGATCCCAATATTCTGGGTCTAGTCGGATCATGCCCAGCCTGCACCGTTGTTGAGACGGCGGCAGTAAGCCGTTCAGTAGCAGGTAACCATACAACAACACTATAATTTGTCACAACTCCACATCGGAAAATTTAAAACTTTATTAAACTTTTTCAATGAAATGAAAGATACAACTTAAACCATTTCTACATACATCAAGAAGAAAAGAAAACTCTAGGCAAACAGCTCATCAGTCTCGAATTCCTCGTCTTGGGATCGCGTAGCAAAGCCTCATCAGTGATACCTAAAATGTTGGGTCTCCAGTCAGGAGGGAGCAAAGTACAATTACGAATATCCAATAATTCAAATAATAATTTGAAATTTGCAATGTTAAACAATTTGAAATACTTTAACAATATTTTTTACAATTCTACAATTAAAAACAATGTGATTTGAGTAGGTAACGAACTATGACCGGCTTGGGATGATTCAATTATATCCTAATGATACGGTCCGGTCTATCCTCGTGTATAGGAGGAATCAGCTCGCACAATCAATGATGCAATATAGGGGTATTGTTCATAGACGCTACACTACTCCCCCAATATCCCGAGTCAATCAGATTCAATTAATGAGTCAATATTCGAACTCTAGGAGAGAGTTCCGTGTAGCAATGTGGTTTAAAATTGCAATAAAACAATTACTAGATAAATTACCAAATAGACATAACTGCACTTGCCTTTGTATTAGAATGACTGGAAAGACGAGTCGGTACCGAGGAGGAACGTCAGGTGTAACTTCGAGTTCCTACAGTTGAGAACTCGACTTAGATCCTTTGTATAACCAGGCTAAGTGTGCTAGTTGCAATCTCTAGTAGTAAGTCCTAGTCAGGTTTTAGTTGTTATTAAGCTACAGCTATCGTTTACGTCGCCAACTATGTGCGTTGATTAAACCGATTAATTGATTATTTGGAAATAACAACGAGAACCGATTATCTTTGGAAAACTTTGTATTTTGTAATATCTATAAAAATATAATTTCTTACAGTGATAAATCATGAACTAGTTATCTTACTATTATTTTATTCATTTATTTAAGTTCTTAATTAATCATATGATTACGTTCTAACTACGATTATACGTCTAATCAAGATACCACCCAAGATCAACATCCACCCAGAAAAATAAAGTAAAACCTACGCTAAACAATACATGGGCACAGCTAAACATCCTAGAGTGGGCTTATGCCCTGTACAATTAACTTTACATCAAATAAGAGGAAAAGATCTAATTACTAAATAAAGTGCAGTAAATAAATGACTATAATAAATAGCCTAAATATTAAATAAAATAATTTAAAATAAATGTTTAAGAGTCTCAGACTCGGTCCATCATCAAAATCCAGCTAATACCACAACGCCCGGTCGGACCGGTGCGTTTGCATTTCGCCAGGGCCCACAGACCGGTACGGTCGTCGCCCGAAAATCAGTTTAAAATTCATTTCCGAAAACCAATTTTAAAATCAATTAAATATAGTTTTGTAAAAATTTGGGCAGTACTTCCTCTATTTTGGGACAAACCCAAAACTGGGAAATGTGCCACAGAAAATCTGCAATTATTCCAACCCAATAATAATCCCGCAAATATATCCACCAAAATATTTCCAAGCCACCAAAAAATAATTCCCAATCCACAGAACTTCCCGACATATCCGGGAATCCCATAATCAAACCAAACCACACAAAACCCAGCAGATAAAATCACAGAAATATGCTAACGCAGCTAACCGAATAAAATACGCAGCTAACCGGATTTCCCAAAGGGAAACCGGGGACCGATTCTCATCATGGACTCTACGGGAGGGACGAACTACTGTGATTAACAAGAATTTACCAAATTCCGTTGGCGGGGAGCCGCGGGAAAAACTTGGGGAAAAACCGAAACAAAGTTCGGACAGCAGGTCACAGATCTGGACAGCAACGCCTCGCGACAACAGGGTCGCCCACGCACAGAAGAGGCGCGGAAGAGTCTGCGGGAGAGGGGATCCGCGGGAGAGGTCTGGAAGCCACGCGCAGAGTCGCGCGGAGGTGGCAGCTCGCCGGTAGGGCACGCGACCACGGGCGAGGGGGCCGGTCGGCTCGGCGCGGGGTCGGCAGAACCGCGCGCGGGGAGGAGCTCCGCCGGGGGCGCTGTTGGCCGGCGAACGGCAGGGAGCCGCGGAGGGGGTCGGCCGCGGGGTCGCGGCTGCGGGCGGCGGGGAGCCGCGCGGTCGGGAAGTCCGCCGGGGGATGGGCGCGAGGGAAGCCGCACGGTGGTCGGCGGTCACGAGATCGCCGGAGAGGGGTTAGGTGGAGATCGGGTTTCTCTACAGAAGGAGAGTGAGGGAGAGATTTGAGATTTTGGTTCTGTGAGAATGGTGAGAGAGAGAGAGATTTTGTTTGTTTTGAGAGTTCCGAGAGTAGAAGGAATACGTGGGAGAGGGTTCTGTTGTTCCTCAGAGAGAGTGTTGAGAGTTTTGTCAGAAAAGCTCTGTGAGTGTGAGAGTGGGAAATTAGGAGATATAATAAAGGGGTGGTGTGTGCTGAACGTTTGAGAAGGTGGAGGGTTAGGTGTGTGCTGGAGAGCAAAGAGAGGGGAGAGAGTTAAGGAGGAGTTGGGAATGTGAAACGAGGGGTTGTGAGGAGTTACGGAAATGAGGGGGTGAGTTTTTGTTCAAATTGGACCAGCTCAAATTCAATTTTTTTTTTAATTAATTAAAACCAAGTCAAATTCAGGATTAAAAAGAAATAGGAAGAATGGGCTCGGGCCTGGGTCTGGGCTCAAAATCAAAAATCCAAGTTGTCATAATTAATTTCCAAATTCTTTCCATCCAAAAATATATAATAATTATAATATTAATAATAACAATAATTTTGAAAATGTTTTATTAATAATACAAAAAATCTATTTAAATAATTAGCTACAAAATACTGGGTTTCACAATTCCATGCTTATCTGCACCTGCTTGTTTTGCACTTTGTGATGTATGATAATAACTGCTATGATAGTTAACTTGTAAATGATTGTGCCTTGCTTGTCCTGATTTTACTATCCTGTCTTGGCTGGAATTCTGAGGACAGAATTTTTCTAAGAAGGGTAGAGATGTCACTCCCCAATCCTGGAATACGTATTTTAATACGTAAATCGATAAATTATATTTACCTTGAATTTATACGATATTTATTATGCAGTATTTCTTCATGCATTTCCCAAAAATATTCGACAAAATATTATTTCCTAATTTATTTTTTGTATTTGGGCCTACAGTTTTGGCTCATTTGGGTAACCTATTCTTGGTTCACCAATGGTTCATCATGAACCCTTTGGTTCATCATGAACCCATGGGTCCAAGATCTTTATATATAACTCATCTCATTCTCTCTCCTCTCATTTACTTCCTCTCATTTATTTTCTCCACCAACCAAGGCAAGTACCAACTTGCTCAAGAGATGGATCCATAATTTTGTCAATGATTTCTTACAAAACTATTTGCTAAAACATGTTCTTCTCCTCAATCTATACTAGTTTAGAACTTGGAAATTTCTATTTTAAAGCTTTGATTTTTGTAGATCTAAGTTTTAATCATTTTCGAATTTCCTTGGTCTTAATCTATTTTCGTTGGGGTTTTGTGGGTTTTGAGGCTTCCATGTGGAAGAGAATTCTATTTCACCCAAGATGGAACTTTGGAAATCTAGATTTGGAGTTCGGATGGCCAAGTTGTGATGTTTTGAAGCTTGGGTTCAACCATGGTGTTCTTGCTGTTTGGAGAAGACAGTAAGCAGTGTGCAGAGCTGTTTAGCGTACGCAGACTTGAGTACGCTTCCTGTTGGAAGCGTGTCTCCTTGAGCGTGCGTGACTTTTCACGTACACTGCTCCCTTGAGTGTGCGTGACTTTTCACGTACATTGCTCCCTGTAGCGTGCGTAACTTTTCACCTACACTGCTCTCTCAGCGTGCGTGACTTTTCACCTACGCTGCTCCCCTGACCCCCTTGCTTAACCATTGGCTCTTGGAGCTTTGGTTTTTATTTCTTTAAGCTTGGCTCTTCTATAATCCTGTATTTTGATATTTTATTAGATATTTTATGCCTATTTTATATCCTTACGCCTTTTGTCCCGAGTATGATATGAGCACTAATGTGACCCCAGAGAACAAAGTGTTCCTACCCGATACATGTACCTGAATGTCCCAGTTCTTGTTCATGCTCGACAAATGACTTGTAACTCCACGTGGCGTATTTGTACTGATGCATTACACTAAGGAGGGTAGAACATGTTGACATACTGATTGACATGGATCCTCTTTGGGGTACTCGTACTAAAGTACGACTTTAGGAGGATAATCATGCAGGCCACAGCATGTGAGTCCAAGATTTCACCTAGGGTTAAATTAGGTAACTAAATATACTAGATGCATGGGGAGGGCAAAATCCCGAGATCGTGTTACACCAGCCGCCTTGAGATATTGTCTCGACGCGCCGGCTGGTCTCCACGGATACTGTGTCATCTGCAACGAGTGAATGACTGTATCCGATTAATTCTTGCTATATATTATATGTCTTGGCAAGGTGGCCTTACGAGGGACCTGTGCTCAATGACACCTATCTACGCGAACCCCTGGGTTGGCTAGCCTTGCTGGAAAGATACGATCTGAGGAGTTTGAAATAACATGATGCGAGGATAACCTCGTCCCACTAGAAACTCGTAGACTTGATTGGCCGCGAAAACAACTTGCGTGTATCTTATTACCTTCCATGAATAACTGAGGGAAGCGGACTGTCATGGTACGTGATCCAACCCATGTTCTTGTTTGATTGTTGGGTTGGTTATCGTACTATGACAGGCTGTGGATCGAAGTTATGAACGGAAGACTTATTCTGGTTGTGAAGTGCTACTTCTGTGAATGACTGAGGAATATGGTCTATCATGGTACATGATCCAACCCATGTTCTTGTTTGATTGTTGGGTTGGTTATTGTGCTGCGATAGGCTATCGACCGAAGTCACGATCAGGAGATTTTATTGTTTATACCCTTTTGACTTATGTGAAAGTTATAGAGTACGACACGTCCCGACTCCATGCGGCACCTTTTGTCCTTGTTTGGTTGTAAGGGTGCCATATGGGTTCGAGAATGTTGCGCTACCCTATAATAGTTGCATAAGTATTACTATTATCAATCATTCTATTATCTGGGTTTTTAATCTTAACTCTTGTGCCCCTTTGGCGGTACTTGCTATTCGGGGCTGACCCCGCTGGTTTTGTTTGGCCAGATCTCGTAGCAGAGCCAGAGGGTACGATCTTCCTCCCTGACATCCATGGTGCATACTAGGAGCATGGCGGTTCGGGGACTCGAGTGGGTTTCTTCTCCACCACTCCTGCTTATATTTTGTGCGGTATTTAGCCACCGGCACCTGTTAGCCGAATTACATGATATTTTGTGTCAGTACAGAATTGTAAATAAACAGACTGCAGCTGTATATAATTTTGTACTCCTGACTCTCTGAGATAGCTAAATTATAAAGCTAGTCTCTCGTGATCATTTTGATGAAGCGTCAGGGACGCCTTACTGCTTTTTCTTTAATGTTTATTTCATTGCTGATGAGACTTGATTGATTGAGACATAGAACTCTGTGGGACCATAGGAGACTTGATTGTAGCATGTACCCCCTAGTCTCTCGACAGCCACGATCGCCATATGACGTTACGTACCTCATATGGAGTAGCTGGCCTAGTCCGTCTCCGTATTTCGGTACTGGGGCGTGACAAATTGGAACCCTACGTTCTTAAAAAGGCTTGCATATACACTTCAGCAATTTTCTATTCTCGAATTTTAATCCAAGACACGGTTCTATGATAGAAGGGATTTGGAGAATCAAGGTTGCGATCTTCTACCGAGGTTACCTAAACACCCAACAAGGGATAAAATGCAATACGAGGATCGTATCAAACTTCCAACTAGATGGAAGAATGGTTACGAATAGATTCCCAGTTTGACATCCCATTTATAGGACAGCGTATGGTGAGTTCAAGGTTCTACTCACTTACAAAAAATTGGTTATCATAGGAAGCACACTAATAGGACTCCTAAAGGATCCAACTTTTAAGAAGATGTATGAGGATATGGGTTCTTCTGTTCGTAGTCACGGCTCTATAGGAAGCCAAGGTACTGTTTATTTGACATTGCTCATATATTGATCATGTGTCATCAAACAGTAGGAAGGATCTTGGTTAAACATAACCGAAAATAAGTTGGTATATCGGGATTCATCCCTTCTATAACGTAGGCCATGAAGAGACGGTTTAGCAATTTATGGGAGGAGGGTTAGTGGACCAATTGAAAAGGACTACATAATAGGTGTAGGGACCTATTTCATAAAGTTTGGTTTAATAGTCCAAATATGGTGGCATGGATAGGTTAAATAGGTTCTGCAAGCCGTGAAGATGCGCCTCCCGTGACTTTTATGGTTGAGAAGACAAAATTGAGTGGCACACTAAGGACATGTACGTAGTGGGCTTCAAGTAATTCACAACCATATATTGGGTCGAAAGGTTCGAGTCGAGGTTGAGGCTCTAATGGGAGTCGGGAAGTATACGAGTATTATGATAAGGGTTATATCTAATCCTTTTGACCTGAAAGTCGTACCATAAAAATAGGGTACAAGGGGGCGTGTTTGAGTGGGACGTGATACACCTAGATAAATGTGGACTCGTCTAGATCTTGCATGTAAAATTTGTTGGAAGGTAACAGCTGGTCTCGTGCTCCGAATATTAATGACACGGTCGGGAACCCAAAATGATCTAAAGGAAAAGTGGGAGTCCATGGGACACTAATTATCATCCTTAATCAATCGGAAAACCTCACATATCCCAAAATTCTAGAAGGCTTACAGTCTACATACCTTAGAAGCTAGGACGTGATTTTAGGAATAATGAGGTCAGAAGAATTTCAAAGTCTGGATACTGTACCCCGACTCTTGTTGATAAAGAATAAGGCACGGCGTAACGGAATACGGTAGATATAAGTCAAGTTAAGGATCGTTCCTCAATAATTGGAAAACAAGTGTGTATAATAACACATGGTCGATAAAATAGAATGACCTACTCGTCCACAATATACGAGAGTTTTCGACGGGGTAACCAACTCTAAGGCACATCCTACGAAAAGTTTTCTAACAACTGAGTCGTGAGTTTCTATTTGTATCAAGCCTGCCCGACTATGGTCACAAGGGTTCTAGGGGTATGGGCTTAAGGGTTGCTAGCTAAAGCAAGCTTCAAGCAATAAATTAGAGACTCACAACAAATTGGTTTCTTGAGAATATATAGTATCTTAGGTTGGCATTTCAACTAAGGGTAAAGCCCTACTCATTCTCAAATTCAGATGGCTTGAAAGTCTCAATAATAGTTTGAGGGTCGAGGGGAGAACGAGTAACTCAATCACATGACTGGCCGATGGTAGCTACGCTTGTGTATACCACTATCATAGCCATGGGGATTCTCTGTATCTCTCTACCATCACGAGCTCTCGTCTTTCCAAATCGGAGAAAGACTAAAACGATAAAGAGTTCAAGGGAGATGTTACGGAATACAATTTCGTGATTCAAAGGCGAATGTATAATTCAAGAGGAATTGTCAATGCAGTCGCGGATGAAATCCTAGAGACATCTACATCTCAATCCACGTAGGTTAATAAGAGGGAGAGCGAACCGGGTGCACTACGGTTGATCAGACCGTAATACATCGATTCTGATTAGGCAATATGTTAGTAGGCGTCCCCACTAAACATGTCTTGAATCAAGCTCGAGAATAGGGTGAGCTTGCAAAACTAGGCTGTAATAGCAGCATTGGTTAAGATAGTCATGATACAAGTATGCGAGATTTTTGAAAGAAGGCACAAGTAGTTCGAGTTTTGTGAGAATCAAACCTTACCTGGTGTTCTTGCTTATACGGTCATTCTACTATCCTCTATAGTATCATAACTTGTAATCATGTCTGAAGTTATTTCACCGAGAGTTATGCCTCGTCCGTATACCCAGACGGTGGTAAACTCTTGGTTCCATGATTCAGAGGTGATATGCTATCAGATATTCTACCTTATTTCGACACCAGGGTAACTACGATCAAGGAGGACCACTAGCCATAGTTTCAGGAATGTTCTATAACTTATATTTTCTTAACCTAATTTCAACTCTAGGGGTCGTACTTCGCTAGTGCGCTACTGGCTGTAGTGAATCCATAGTCTCCATAATTCAAATAAATGGCGACAGTGCGCTGCTGTCCCGCCATTATGAGTTAACTAACATTCCTTTAACTAAAATCTGTAAAAATTCCTGGGCTTCTAGAGATTCAAACAAGTCGACTATGTAATAAGGCATAAATATTTGTCCTATCAGTCACAATCTTTAAAATAAAAGATTTAATCATGGAGGAAGTAACTGAAGACAAAAGGATTACAAACATTCTAGTATCTATTCTATTCATATTCAAACCTTTGAGGAAAACTTTGAATCGAAACTAACTTGAGCTTCATCTATGGATAACATAAAAATAACTCTTAGGGCAAAAATAGGAACTAAATAGGCAATTTGACTAAGATATGAGGATGATATCTAAGAGGCAAAGGAAAGAAATTAAGTAATTCATCTAGGTTAGATCATCAATTCTATGAAGTCCTGTCTCACCAAGTGAATAGCCTATCCACATTGGATCATATCGTCATATCAAGAGAAAATAGTGTACTTATGGAGATATGACAAACTATCAAAATCTATAACCCTCCTCTACATTGCATGGCCCAGACTACCCATCGATAAATTTGTATAAGGGACTCCTAGTCCTAGTCACTCTCTTAAATTAAATTAATCCCTAACTCATGAATGAGCATTTCTTAGTCGCAGGCTCGCAATAGTATGACTAACTTGAGTACTATCACGAGTTCGCATGATTTACGAAGACTGACCTGCATGGGCCACCACAAAAACTTGTCACGATCCGTACCTATTTTTTTAAACGGATACGAGGCGTGTCCAAGCCAGCCTACGCCGCACTGTCGGCGGTAGAACGCTGTCACAGCCATGAAGATCAAAATCACAAATAATGCTCATTCACATAATTAATTTAATATACAATGATCACAAGTTTTACATTTACAGAAAAAAATATAAACTTGTACAAATAATAACGACTACAACTCATCTATCTAGCTAGTCTCTAGGCTTTTGTCTGCAAGTACCCCCGTATCTCCCATGCTAAGTGAATCCACGGCTAACCTGAAAAATATTAGTTTCCAGTCAGGAATGGAATGAGTACAATTCACTGAATGCAGTTCCAATATATGAAAATGACTATATCACAGAGGTTAGCCTTTAGACATATGATTCATAAAATAAAATGAAGAAAGACAATAAAACTGAATAATAAGAAACAAAAAATAAAATGCAATAAAATACTCACCAACTGACCGACTGAAGTACCTTTGATATGTGATCGGTCTCGGGACAATTATGCGATACGGTCTACACGGTCTAAAGTTACACGGTCTATAGTTACACGGTCTACAGTTACACGGTCTACAGTTACACGGTCTACAGAAATATTACAATAAAGAAACATTGTCTACAAAATAATAATTACGATCTACACAGTTTAAATACAGTAATAATCACGGTCTACACGGTCTACAAGATATAAGTGTAATAATAAATCACTGTCTATACTGTCTAAGGTCAGATCACACATCGTTGGTACTTCACCTCCCGACACAACAAGGAACAAAATCACATAAATCTGAAATCACATATCTATCGACTAAACACTAATGCATAGTAAAGATCAATACTGAAAACAAACAATAAACTGTACTCGCCTGTGGTCCTCTGTTGGTGAAACCGACAGTCTGAACTACTCAATATACCACAATAGTCAAAACTCGTACAACAGTCCCCGGAAGCTGAAATAAACATTACCAATGTTCTCAGAATAGACAAATTAGCTAGGATTGCCTGTCTTTAAGTCCAATTCTGGACACAGGACAAAACGGTAATTTCAGACCAAAACGGTGTCCGCCGTTGGACCCACTTTGCACCGAAAAGCGTGCCAGAGTTAACGGTCTCTAAAGTCATCAAACTACATGTCTACAGATCTAATTTTTTGATACGAATCCAACCGTATGTCCAAAGTTGGATTCCGGTGGACCGTACACAAAATCGCCCGTTGAGTCGGATCGTGGGGCCCACAAAACGGCGATCCGATCAACTGTCTCGAATTCGGACCAAACTTGGCATACAGGGCCTGAAAAATGATACGGTCCTGTTGGTACAAGTTTCGTCTTGATCTGACGAACGTGTACAAAGTAATTGAGAAATTTGCACAGAGAACGATACGGTAAATTTCGACGGATACGTATCAAATTTATCGCGCACACGCAACCAATTTGAATTCCGTCAAAGTCCACATGACCACAAAGCCGTTACGCACCTTTCGATGCTTTCGGTTCGCGACCACGTGGCCCGGATTGGCATGACGGACCCCATGTCGATAGATTTTTTAAGTTTTAAAAACAGATTTTTCACAATTTTCGGAGACGGATAATTTCGCAGATAAACTATAAAATCACAAACTACAAAAAGGGTTCTGGACTCCTATATGTTGTTAGCAAATGTCTTCAGGTAGATTTTGGAAATCATGCATGGTTTGGAAGATAATCAAAAGCAAAGTAGGCTAATTCGACTGTTTTTCGTCCTATTTTTGAACAGGTTTTTGGGAAACTTTGGGCTCAATTTACGACGCGTACGGGGAAACTTAAATCGAACTAATTGAAGGGATTAAGAGTTGGATAGGTTGTCAACGTATCCGAAGTGAAAGATCGAGCAATGATCGGCCGTGCGTCGAGAAAACGGGTTACGAAGTCGCTCCCCAAGCCACGGCTGCTGTCGGTGCTCTGTTGCTGGCACTCCCCTTGCGCGCGGTTTCAGACGGCCGATCGCGGCTCTCCGGCCAGCGGCGGCACGGTGGGGCGGTGCGCACAGCTGCCCAGGGGGGTCGCAGGTTCTTGGGTTAGGGTTTCGACTTCCTCCTCTTGTCCGATCTTACTATGTATATGCTTCGGATCGACTGAGAGGGGCTCCTCTCGGTTGGGCAGGGCCAATGAGCGCGGGTTTTGGGTGAAGCTGCTGGGGAGATTTGTTAGCAGCTCATGGGCTAGTCCACTGTTGTTAGTTTTGGTTTCCCCCTTTGCTTTGTTAGTACAGTATATGTACATAGCCCATATATATACATGTGAATGTATATATATAAGGTACTACTTGCAATGTATAAATACACATACCCTTATATATATTCTCACATATATATATATATATATATATATATATATATACTCATATGCATACATAATCCCTTCCAAAAATGCCACAGAAATCTTAATAACAAATTAGCATAAATTCTTAAAATCAAACATATTTTCTATCATACTCTCCAATAATATAAAATAAAATCTAAATAATTTATAAGTTATTTTATATATTTCTTTCTCTAATAATACATAATTTTTCTAATACACGAGAAATATGTATACACATATATACTTTCTAATAATTGAAAAATAACTACTTTCTAATATTTGCAACCAATATATATAGGAAAATAATATATGTTCAATTAAGAACTACGTCGCTCATAGTATATAATTAACTAAAATCGTATAAAATTTCCTAATCCATTTCTAAAGCCAAAAATAATAATGATGATAATAATTTCACCAATTATTCTAAAAATAGAATTAATTCTTCGAAATAAAACTAAAATTTTGAAAAATAAATTTAAATATATATAAAAAAAACTTTGGGCATTCAGGGAGTTTACACTTTACGATATCCAATGTTCCATAGCGACTCGTGCATTTGATGCACGTTTCATTTCAATTGTTCTAACTAGTGTTCGACGCACACTATGATTTATCTTCCGATCGGACCACGTCCGTGGCATCGATAGGTTAACTTGCATACAATGATATATTCTTACGTAGGCATGAAGGAGTAAAAAAGAGAGTCAATCCTCCCACCTTAAGCCGATACGCCTTGTTGTTTGCCGAGCTGATGCGGTTCGATTTCATATCTTTGTTATACGATCAAATTTTCTGACTTAGCTATTCGGACACTTCTTGTTTTATTGAACTACGTGATCAATTTCGGCCTACCGTGCCCAAGTCCCAGCCCGTTGCAAGGCGGTGGTTTGGATTTTGCGGACCCGTTGCGAATGAGGCAAAATGTCTACCTCTAATATTTCAGCGTAAATAGATAACCTACACATGAAACCAACTAAAACCAATACTTGCATCGATTCAGACTTGCGCCTGGTCGATTCGATTTCTTAGAATCTTCGAGCCGATTCAACGCACTTATCCTTCGGGGAAATGTAGCGCTTTGCATCGATTCAACTCGATGCATTCTTTGGGACAATGCAACTCTTCGCATCGACTTGCATTGCTCGGGACAATGTAACTCTCGTATCGATTCGCATCGATACATTTTATTCGGTCAACGCGACTCTTTGAGTCAACGTCTCAGCGTAATGCGCCGTACGGAGCGGGGTATTACAGTTCGAGCTCGTGAGCTAAATCGTGTCGAACTTGATCATTTAGAACCTTTAATTGAACCAAGTTCAAACACAATTTTAGAGCTCGACCTTAAGCTCGACTCGAATGAAACTCGTTCGATCGTTTAGTCGAACCGAGTTCGAACACATTTTGTTCGAGCTCGTTCGTTCGATTTTCAGCACTAACGTTAGACAATTTAGAGACACAAACCCTAGTATCTATTTATATGTGACCCTATTACTTTTTTTCCCTTCTATTTCCTATTTTCTATTTCTTATTTTCTATTTCCTATTTCTTATCTTCTATTTCCTATTTTCTATTTTCTATTTCCTCTTTTCCGACCCTATTACTTTTTTCATTTTTTTATTTCCTAATTTTTATTTCTTGTTTTATTTTCCTATTTCCTTTTTTTCCCTTTTTTTATTTCATGTTTCCTTTTTTCTATTTCCCAATTCCTAATTCCTATTCCCATTTCCCAATTCCCATTTCTTAATTCCTAATTCCTATTTTCTAATTCCTATTTCGCATTTCTTATTTCTTATTTCCTATTTCCTAACTTTTATTTTTATTTTTATTATTTTTTCTTATACATTAAGAAAGCATTTATGAGTGAGAGACCTTGTGAAAGTGCACCTTCATTATTGTTTAATTGGGTTAGACCATTTGAGAAAGAGAAATAGAAAAATTGAAACCAAAATATTTGAGGGCAACTAAGTAATTAAATAATCTAATTAAAGTGTTAATGTGTGCATTTAATGCTTTCTATTCGGATAGATTCTATCCAAAAATTATCTTCCTATAATTAAAAGTAAAACTAACCAAAAGATTAATGCTAACTAAATGGTACCTTATAAAAGGGTGCTGCTATTAGCACTCCTAAAATGTCATCCGACAATCCTCTTTAATTTTTTAAGATTCGAATTCCAAATCTATCCCTGCATTAAATATGGCATTAATTTGTGTATGCATGGAGGGAGGAGTGTATAATGACATTTTAGGAGTGTTAATAATGTTAATACAGGGACAAATTTGGAATTCGAATGTTAAAAAATTAAGGAGGAGTACCAAATGATATTTTAGGAGTGCTAATAGCAGCACCCCTTATAAAATTTATATACATTGAAAAGTTATAAACTAATCACAAGTTGATCAAAATTTAAGATTCAATGAACATTAATTACCTTCATGTAATGATCCAAGAAACTAGATATTTATCTACATTCAACCTAGAGGCCTTGTGATCAAAACTTAGATTCAATGAACATTAATTACCTTCATGTAATGATCCAAAAAACTAGATATTTATCTACATTCAACCTAGAGGCCAGAGGACATAGTATATATAGTAGTATAGAAATCAAATTTCCATCCAACTCTCACCTAGGAAATCCTATAGTCAACCTAGGGAACTTAAGACATGTATTGGAAGCCCCCCAAATAAATTTTGTCACAAAGTTTCCATATTGAACTATACGCTCAAATATTTTTAAGTGCCACCGCAATAATGACCCCCACGCCGATATCAATGTCACACTTTATATATAATATTTCCATACCAACCAAACTCACACATTTTTGGTTGGTCACATTATAATTACATAAAAGTTGCACTCGCGTTGTCACTGACCTTGGCTTTTAGTTCCCGCGTAGAGACTCGTATGCGTTCGTCCTCACTGGGGATGCGCCACCTGGATCTCTCTATTTGAACGAGTCAGCCAACCTATAGTGCCATCTGGCCAAGAAAATGTGATTAAGCTAATAATAGACAATTACATTAGAGGAGTCTGTTAATTACGAAGGAGATTTTAGCATGCAAGTACTCATTTGTTTTAGATTTTGGAATATGAGACCAGAGTGGGAAAGTTTGCAAATTAAAAGAGAGCTTGGGTCACTCTTCAATTTTTTTCTATTTATGTGCCTTAGCCTAAAAAATTCGCTTAGTTAAGAATTTAGCACCCATACAAAAAGAAAATTGTATGATAAATACATTCATTGTAACGAAATTTATCATCTTTGTAAAAATACAATTATGCGGTTAAGAATTTAACACCAATATAAAAGAATATATCACTTCATAATCACTCAAAAGAGGATTTCTGTCATAGAGATGAATATAATCACGATAATTTTTCATGTACTCATTTAAAAGAATAAGTATTCTGTTTAAGAAGTTGGCATTAACACAGGATACTAACTCAAATCAATAATAAGTAAAACAAAGAAGGATTTATTCTGTTATGGTGGAAGATTTTGTTGGATGTGAGAAGGTTTCGACGATAAAATAAGATAAATTAAGTTAAGCGTGCCATTATTGGCACTTCTAAATTGACATCATACGAACCTCCTTTTTTTAACATTAAATTTCAAATATCTATTCTACTATATAATAGGAAAACTTGATGGTGAAACTTTTGAATTCCAAAAATACCCTTATATGTCTATATTAATTAAAAATAGTTCATTAATTTTAATAAGGACAACTTAATAATTATGAATACTATCCCTTGATCTTCCTAAAGAGTTTTCCAAAATTAACTAAAAGAATATTAAAATACGTGCAAGGTACGTACACATATGCTAGTGTCCATATATTAAAACTATTGGCACCCCTAAATGTCATCCTGTACTCCTATTTCTATGTATGCACAAATTAATATCATATTTAATGTATGGATATATTTAAAATTTGAAAGATATAAAATTAAATAGGAGTATATGATATTTAAGGAGTGTCAATAACAACACATGAAGTTAATCTAGCTCTTATATGATCTAGTTAAAGCTACATTTATTTATCTTCAGCATGAAACAACTTTTTTTACTTTATTTTTGGGCTAATTAGCATTTAGACCGTGTATTTTATATCAGTTTAGATTTTAAGTCCTGACATTTAATTAGAACATGTGGACTCTGAATTTTTATACCATTTTTTAACACGTGTTGGTTGTTGTCCTTGTACTAATATTTATTATTTAATGGAAAAAAATACCAAAAGTAAAAACTTCGTGTCCAAAATTTTCAATTGGATATGTCAGGACTTAAACTCTAAGCTAGCACAAAATTCAGAGATGTCAGGACTTAAAACTCTAAACTGGTATAAAATTCAGGGGGTCATTGCTAATTAACCCTTTTTCTAAAAATTATTTTCTACATATTTTAGACTTTTACACACCGTGATATAGTTTTGCAAATCCAACCATTAACAAGGATTGAATTTGAAAACCATGATGATAATAATAATAATAAAATAGTCTGTCACCATGTCCAAAAAGCCCCTCTTTTTCTTCTCCTCGCTTTCTCTCTCTCTCTCCCTCTCTCTCTGCCCCCTTTGATTCCGAGGCAGCCCAGAAATAGAGAAGGAAGTGTTTTGAGAAGCACTACACAATAAGAAGAGCCAAGCTGGAGGAAAGGAGCAGCAGTGATGATTGCCCATCACTTGCCAAAGGACCCATGTCAATTGATGCCTCCTCCTGATTCCTTAAGAAAGGAAGAAAGCCTTTGCCTTTAAAGAAGAAGAAGAAGAAGAAGAAGAAGAAGAAGAAGAAGAAGAAGATTGGGTTTGGTTTTGGAAAAAAAATGAGCAAGGACCAAAGGGAACAGCACAAAATGGCTGAAGACTGCTTCTTCTTCAACAAGGTGATGCATTTCTTTATTTTTGATTCCATATTGTCAAGAAAGAACCATCTCTTGTAAAGTTCGCATATTGTTTGTTTATGTAGCTATTTGTGTTGGATTCTCTAGATTAGGAGAATATTCATTTCTTTAGTTTTAGTTCAGGTTTTGGTGCATGTTGTGGATCTGGATATTGTTCATTTATTGTTGCTTCACTGGTCTTTTGCATTTGATAAATTGGTTGCTGTAAAAAAAACCCCCCAATTTTGCTATTTACTTCTTTTGTAAATCTTTCACAATTATGGCTATATTCAATAGAATTTCACACCCACAAAAAAGAATTGGTCTTCCCTCCATTTTGTTGTGCTTGTCAATGGAATATGTTGTGGAGAGCCATTAATGCTTGCATAATGGGGGTGGGGATTGTAAGTTGCATGGACACCGATACGACACACATGAGACGAAATGGAGAAGGGGACACGGTTACGGCACCATTTTTGGTGTGTCCTGGTGCATCTTGGAGTGTCTGTGTCGTGTTCGAGTGCCAGACACCGGACCACTATTTTGGAGTGTCTGTGCTTCCTAGTTTGGATGCAATAGTCCTTGTTCTAATACTGTTGCTGTTGTGGTCTAAAATGGTCGCGTCTTTTTGTTGACATTTCCTTTTCAGGACACCCTCATAGTAAAGCCCCAGAAGAAACATCCTCCCTTGTTGAGGATGATTGTCATAGCGTTGGTAATGATTAGCGGAGTTTATATCTGCTCGGTGTGTCTGAAGCAACGAGGGCTCGGCTTTGCGCCTAACCTTATGAAGATTGATGTAGTAGAGCAGCCATGCCCTGATCCTAATATTTCACAGGATGGCAACACTCCGGTTGTACACTATCCACAGCCTACTACTTATAGAAGGTACACATAACGATGATGTCTTGTCTATGTAGATTGCAATGAAGCTACGAGGAGGTTTCAACTTAGTAACATCAAATCGCTTTTTTGGCAGAAATGAGTGCAGGTGTACTCCTGTTAGGTTCTTTGCAATTTTGTCGATGCAGAGGTCCGGAAGTGGGTGGTTCGAGACGTTGTTGAATAGCCATATTAATGTTAGCTCAAATGGAGAGATCTTCTCTGTCAAGGAGAGGCGAAGTAATATTTCGTCTATCACTGCGACGATGGATAAAGTGTACAATCTGGATTGGTTAAGTAGTGCTGCTAAAAATGAATGCACGGCTGCTGTCGGCTTCAAGTGGATGCTTAATCAGGTAAAACCTTTTATATGGGTATCATATATTTGTTCATGATTGCGGCCTTAAGATTCTGATAGATTCAATCTAATTTGGAACTGAGCTGAGATATGTTATGTGATCAATGTGAGAAATGTCGTTTTTTCTTCTCCTGCTACAAGCGCAACTTGTTTTTCGAATCAAAATGCAGGATCCACTGTTGTATTAGTGTCTTTTCATGTTTTTGGTGGTCGCAACTTGCAAATATTTTAGCAGGCAGCTGGGCTCCCCAGTTGCCAACAAACCTACTTCTATTTTTCTTATATTTTCATCATAAATTTGACTCTTTATTTGAATCCAACTTTTAAATTCACTCAATTGACATAAATCTGGAACTTCTTTTCTGGAAGTCATTGTGCACTTTCAGATTTTTAATGGTTACGTAGATACTTGCTAGTTATCTTGGAAACAATTTAACATTGTGAGTCACATGTTTGAAAGAATGGGATAAGTGCAAGTATATAGAGTTCTTGATAATAGCTCCATTTGCATTTATGTATTCTTTAGAAGTATTTTGGCTGAACAGTATCAGTTCATGATGAGGATAGATCATCCCTTGCAGTTCCTATTGTCAATGAGGTGCATAACAGAATATGTTATGAGACACATAATCTGCAAATGTGCAAAGCTATGATATGTTTCCAGTTCATCAGTGTCTCTCTGAACTTAGACATGTAATAGAGTGGTTGCCTTCATGTTTGACCAAGGAGATGAGTATATCTCAAGGTTCGTAGTATCGGTATCGGAATCAGTAGGACCCTTCCTATGAGTATCAAGATCGGCGGTATCGACGGTTTCAGATTGGAGTATCGGATTTTTTGGTATCGGAAAACAAATAATTATTAGTAAATCTAGAGAAAATATTTTGGACATTTAGGCATAATTATAAGTATTTTTGTGTTGTTTCATAGTAGTTTTGAAATTGAATGAAATAATAATCACCCTTGTTGATTGATTTACCTGCGATAAGTTTTCTTCATTGACATGCTTTTACAACCTTACTAAGCTTTTACATCCTTGTTGGTTAGTTTTTTTTGTTGAATTCTTTTGCCGAATTGATTTGGAAAGAGACCCCCGATGTCGGTATCGATCAGTATCGGTATCGGAACATAACATACCAAATTGTATCGATATTGGCTGTATCGAATCGGTACCGGCCAATAGTGCAATTACGGTAAATATCCACTTCTACTCTGGATGATCTGAAAGAGTTTTTGTTAAAATCCATATTCATGATCTTATTGGATGATGAAGCTCAATGTTGAAGTATCTTAATCCTTTTGAAATCGCGGGGGAGGGGGGGAGACTACGCAAAATTTGTTTGTATGTAAGCTACTCAAGATATTGCTCCAAGACTGAATTAGCTACCAATAACATCGCCCTGTGAATTAGCTCTTGTTGAATGAATACTTGGGTTCTTGTTATGACTTGTCTCCTCGAAAATGAGCACCCTACTTCACGATAATGAGTAGGTTTCTTGAAAATAAGCATTTCGTTTTCGCTCATTTATCATTTACAATGACAATTTTCGACTCTACTGTCATAATTTTGGATCTTCCAAAGCAAAAACCAAGTTCTAAAAATAACCAAATGTAGCAACTGTTGAAATTCAGCTTGCAACGTTTTACTTGGATGTGATTTGGACTTCGCAACAAACACTTCTAAACTTTCTCGGTTTTCTATGGATTGACTTTCGTCCCACATTGGTAGACAACCAAACCCAACTCCTTTATAAGGATTTATCTCCTTAGGGCCTAGTTGAGTTTGGACCAAAGGAATCATGGACTACATGTGCACGTCTAATCGTGCTGCATATGTGCTATGGTCTGACATGATTTGCCTTGCCTGTGTAGGTTGGGTCTTGATTTCCTATCCCATACTTTCTTTTGCCGTTAATGGATTGGGCAACTATTAACTAGCTGTTAGAATCTTGCTGGACTTGTAATAGGCTATTTAATCTTTGATCATTTGGATTTAATACAAAAATTAACGATTGGATTTTTTTGACCATTTGGGCCATTTATACCCATGACTTGTTGGTTTATTGTGGATTTGATGACTGGTCATGATGGCACTTTAAGTGGCTGTTATTGGCTAAGGCCTATTAAAGTGAATTTAAACAATTATTTCAACATGTAATCATGCAATACATAACTAAAATTAAAATATATAGTTTAGTATCGTTGGCCATTGGGTTAAATGAGAAAGAGACCTTCTGCACATAAGGACTAACAATTGTATTTCGTAGTGGTAGCTTCTGGATGTATTCCCAAGCGGTAATCAAAACCTTCTACCATTGAAGCTTTCTGTGCACAGCCACCTATAGCTGACGAACATATACATTGGTCTTGCAGGGAATCACTGAAAATGCTTTGGAAAAATCATGAAAACAATATAACAAAATATAAAACAAACAAAGCAAGAATGTTGTTGCCCCTTTATTCTCAAAATGGATGGCCTTTTGTAGGCCTTACCCCATACAACCACTTAAAGGGCCATGAAGACCAGCTATCAAAATTCACAACAAATCATCAACACAACTGCAAAAAACATGTGCATAATGGTCCAAACGGTCACAAAATCCAACAACTAATTTTTATTCAAGTGGCCCAAGGGATTAGAAGTTAAACAAACCTGTTTCGAATTCAACGTAATTCATAAGGACTAGTTAACATTCACCCAATACGTTAACGAGCAAAAATATAAGTACAAGTTAAGAAATGAAGACCCAACTTAGGCCCAACAAGATGGAAAATCAGAGTAGACTAAATGAGCACGAGCAAGGCTTGGCGTGTGCGCATGTGGTCCATGATCCCTTAGTTTCAAACAAAATTAGGCCATTAGGAGATAATTCCTTATAAAAGGAGGTTGAGTTTGGTTTTCCTATCCAATGTGGGACCAGAAAATCGAGAATGTAAAAATGTGATCCTTGTAAACCGAGAACGTAAACTTGTGATCCTTGTAAAGGTTTGAAGTCACATACAAGTGAAATTTAGCTTTGCAAGCTAAATCTCTCCAACAATCAGCCCCCTAAAAGGTAAATTTCATGAAGTATATGAAATTCAAATATCGATTTTACTTAGCGATTTTACGATAGTATGCATTCAATGTTGGTAGTTTTCGGCCTTGAACCTACCACTTAGTAAATAGATGTTGCCACTCTAGGGGACAGTGGTGGCGTAGTCTTGAACCAATCTTCCTTTATATAAACAAGAATATAGCTAAATGTTGTTTAGTGATTGAGTCAAATGGGTATATGCTATAAAGGCCATGCACCAAAAATTGTCTCACAAGCGTTATTAAGAATTAGCTAAAACCCCACAACCGCGACCGATCGGTAGCCTTCACATAGGCAATCCTCAAAGAATATGTATGACCGGATTCATATCTTGTAGTTTATGCCCGGATTTTTTGAGAGTCCAAAACTTCCTACCAGGCACCGGTCATATACATGTTATGCATATCGCCACAGGGATATGGTCGGAGTGCCAACTCCTTAAAGAGAGAACTCCAGAAACGTGCATCAAAACATGAATTCCATTCCGGGTTGTTCTTATCCGTTGAACTTCCCTTATAAAATATCCAATCACAAAAGTTGGATTTTCGTCGCCAGTAGTTCGTCCTATAAGGCCGAGTCCCACCCCCTCAATGATTTAGAACAGAAGTCCTAGACAAACCTTTTGTGAGATGATTTGCTAAATTTCTCTCTGGCCTTACAAAGTCATGAAAGACAACGGCCCAAAAGCCTCTTAAGAGGCTTAAACCTGATTTGCATTGTTTGTTCAACTTATCATTTAGTGTCTTTTGCTTTTTGGCTCCACAATAGTCTTGGAACCACAATGCAGAGAAATAACAGGTAATGACAGGTAATGGTTTATGAACAATAAAAATTTCAGTAATTAAATTTCCAGTCATTCTGCTTCTGAACAAGCAGTCTCGAGAGTTATGACCTACGACTCCATATTTCTTGCAATCATAATTTGTTTTGTAGAGACTCATAGAACTTCTTGCAAACACAGTTGTTTTGTGGAGCATCAAGAAATGACTTGTAGAGCATCAAGAAATGATTTTTCCATCCCAAAGAAATACATATCAAAGAGTCATATTGACTTTGGGAGTCGGTTACCTAATGTGCATCACAATATTCGGGGACATTCGGATAACCTGAATACCTTGTGCGAAACTAATGGTGTCTCTAAGATATCTGTAAACTTTCAAGAGCAGTCCAATGTGCCTGACTGGGGTTGCTAGGTATATAACGTGTATCCTGTTAGGATTCATTTCATAAGATCCTAGTACAAAACAAATTTTTACACACGCTGCCAGCTACTCAGCACATCTTTCATCCTTATCATGGTTGCAGTGAAAACTATAGGACCTTCAGTACCAGGGCAGATCCGCCCTAGTCCCGGGAGCACCCCTCGTGGATTTTCGGTTCCTACTATGTAGACATTTATTCCTTATATACTTCACGTTTTATAAAAATATAATTGAATGTTGGTCTACTTGATAGGCGTATATCTTTTCAACCAAGAGGTTTCAAGTTTAATCCTCAATAGCCACATATTTTTGCCTTCAAAAATAGTTTTTGGTTTGTATTTTTTGCCCCCTCAAAAACAGTTTCTGGGGCTGCCCATGTTAAGTAGACAGGAGGACTGGAAGAAGTCTGGAATAAGGTCTGTTAATAATATTTAAATGCATGAAAATCTTCAAAACCTTGGCCAGTTTTCTAAGTTCATGTCTTAAGACTTTGATTTGTATTATTTTTGCTGACTTCTGTTGTGGAACAACTATCCAGCTAAGATCTTTGCCTACCGTTCTATTATAGGGTCTTATGACGAACCATGAAGAAGTAGTCTCATACTTCAACCGTAGAGGGGTCTCTGCAATTTTCCTTTTCAGAAGAAATCTTCTGCGACGGCTGGTTTCTATACTCGCAAATGAGCATGACCGAAATCTGAAGCAACTAAATGGGACCCACAAAGCTCATGTGCATTCAAAAGACGAGGTCCTGTTCTTGCTTCATGATTCACTACACTTACCAGCTTTCCATGTCATCAAAACAATCGGAGCTAAATTTGAGTTTATTTTGTGCAGGCTGATGTCCTTGCTAGATATAAACCCACGATTGACGCCATGAAAGTGATTCCAACACTGAATGACAACGATAAATGGGTTATGGATGCTCTTGAATACTTTAAAAGCACCCGTCATATTGTTCTCTACTATGAGGATCTTGTTAACAATCGCACTGTATGTTCTCGTTACTTTCTAGAACGATTACTTTCTAGAACGATTATGCTGCTTTTAAGTATTTATTACTTCTCAAAGCTGGTCCTTACCCATGCTGTATATTCTGTTATTTCTGCAGAAGTTGAAGGATGTTCTGGAGTTCCTAAAGGTACCGCAATTGAAGCTAGTCAGTCGGCATGTGAAGATCCACACGAAACCATTGTCGGAACAAGTTGAGAATTGGGATGCAATCTCAAACACCCTGAAGGGAACGAAGTACGAGAGCTTCTTGCACTCCGACTACAAGAAATAACATCCTCACCTTAACAATTTGTTGTAAATAAATCCCTTTTGAGTCTTGTGTTAATACGACGACGACGACGGCTGCTTTTACACCTGATAGCAATCGATCATTGGTAAATTTTGACTGCCAGTGAGGGGCATCACATCAGTTTCTGCGCTACATCAAAGTTTTTGTGAAATTTTGTTTTTTTACTCGATTTGTAATAGATTCTGATACATTAATGAGCTAGTGTAATTCAATTAACCCTTTAGTTTTACCACTTTGAGAAATGGTTTACTGTTTCCTTTGTTTTGGGCGCTAAAGGTTCAAGGGACAAGGTTAGTAGAGTTATGCTATATGATTGAATACAAGTTTATGCCGGTCTGTACAAATTTCTGATTTACATGTAGAAAACTTTACAGATGGAATATTGGTACTCCAAATGCAAAGACAAATCAAATATAGGGTTCAAACAATTTTGTTTTCCATGCACCGGGGGTGAGGGCCGGGTTCGAGCCCTCCCTCCAACGGAGGTGGCTGGGTGGCGGTGGCCACGGCCTCCGGGCCAGGGTCGGGTGGAGTCGTCCACCTGCTTTGGTTTTGAAAAAAAAAATATATATATATAGGGTTCAAACAATTTTGTTTTCCATGAGAATACTCGTAGTACTTGTATCTAGCTGCATATTCGATTCCTATGATTTCAATGTGGTTAACGAGGTCATTTCTCCTATATCAGTCTTCATTCTTGATGACAAATGTTTAGGACACTACAAAAATTATTAGGAGATAACACCTTGGCAAAATTCTCTCTTTAGCATATTCAGGATTTTGTCAAAATTTTGGTAGTTCTATGCATATCAAGAACTGTCAAAATTTTGACAGTCCATATAAATTTAGAACTAAATAAATTTTTGGCAATCCTGAATATCTTTTGTACTGCTATTAACATTTGTCTTCTTGATTTGTCATCTTAAGTAACGTCCATGTGCAGCTGTATCAGTCATTTTTTTTTTTTTTTTTTTTTTTTAACAGAAAGAAAAATTTTATTGAAGCAAAAGGGAGCAGGAAGCTCCAATGGCGTTGGGGTCCCCCACACGCCTACAAAGTGTGAGGCCAAAGCCCACGCCAACCAACAGCAGCAGCTCCAAAGGGAGCACAAAAGACTTGGGAGCTAACCCAAGTGAGAAAATTAAAACCAAAAGGATGGTCCCAGGCAAGGCCATGCAAAATGAAAATACAACACCAAATAAACAACAGCCTGGCAAAACTAAGTATCCCGTAAATCCCGAACTACCGCCGTACCGATAGCCGAAGGAAGTTCCGAGGTGTGGGAGAAGATCTTCGCCTCCCTGGAGCTGCGAGCTAGATTAGCCAGATCTTTTGCCACGCCGTTCGCCTCAATCTTACAAAGAACTACCTCGGTATTGGAAGATATCATGCTCCTAATTTTACGGAAGCTATAAACCATCATCCACGGAGTCTTGGATTTCCCCATCAGTAAGTTGAATAACTGAACCGAGGACGTCTCCAATATAGCCAGATCTACGTGGGTATCCAAACAGAGAGATAGGCCCCAAATCACCGCATCCACATCCGGGAGAGCTGAACTACCTGGACGAACTGACCTATGGAAGGCTATAATCAAATTCCCCATGGAATCCCGGACAATGCCGCCAACCGCCGTGCTAGCCCCCGTTGTCGAGTGGCCCGCCACATTGAGTTTCAGGCCAACGTTAGGAGGGCACCACCTGGGCACAGTCGTCGTCCTCCTATGCAGCCCCCTGCCACCAGTATTGTCCGAGTCCCGCCTGCTGTTGTCCGCGCCCCGCACCTGATCACCGCCATAACCGCTGCCCCGAGCAGCCGCCACCGTGTTGCTGCCATTCCAGGCCTGGAGCAGCAGCGCCCCTCCCCTATCTGGCTCACTGATGCCAAGACCAGCGTCCCGTGCGTCCCTGGAGCTGCCGCGAGCCCGACCTCCCCTGCTGCTGATGGTGGCCTGATCCCATGCGCCCCCGAGCAAATCCCCCGTGTCTAGCTTGTGGACCAAAATGCTGTGTTGGACTGCCATAGTAACCCGATAAGTGATTTCCTTGTAGTTCCGCTTACCTTTGTCGAAAATAATCTTGTTACGTTGTTTCCAGATTTCCCATAGGCACGTGCAAAAGGTGATGTTCCTGCAAACATTAATCGTGTTAGTTAAGGAAATATTATCCAGCCAAACCTCCGCTAGATGGTTGATGTTGTCCGCCCCGAGGGGAATGCGGAAAAAATCCGCAAAATGAGCCCAGACCGATGAGGCTGTCTCACTACGCACTAACAAGTGGTCAATTGTTTCCTCCATCGGGTTGTGGCAACACACACACCTAGAGGCTAGCTGAATTCCCATCATACGCAACCTGCCATCCACCGGGATGGCATTGCGACTGAGCCTCCACATAAAAGCTCCAATTTTTGGTTGAATAAATTTATTCCAGCAGAAAGAAGCCCATTTGAAAGGCTGATACCTGATTCTATAGTGATCCCAGTAGGATTTAGTCTCAAATTCACCTGATGGAGCTGTATCAGTCATTAGTTACTCATATTTTTTGATTGTAAACTACAACCAAGTAGAATGTATACTGGTGGGTCTCTATCGACCTTCACACATTGTAACAGACATCTCATTCACAGAGGACGCTGTCTGCTTGCTTGTAGACGAGCTGTGCTCGAAAGGGCCTCTTGTGGAGACGAAACCGGGCTGCTTGGGTTGCGGTAGCAATGCGCTTTCGCTGCCTAGCATCAGCACCACCGAGGACATCGTCGGCCTGTCCTCGGGCCGCTCCTGGACGCACAGGAGCCCCACCTTGACGCACCTCAAGGCCTCGTTCGTGGAATGCTTAGGACTCATCGACTCATCGACCAAGTCCAGGCTCTTGCCTTCTTTCCACAGGCCCCATGCCTGAGAAGTATGATGATGGTCACAAACCTATGTACCAAAAACTACCATACAAACTTACAGTATGTTCTGAGAATATTTGATAAATGTTAAGGCCCCTACAGAGTTTACTAGCAGGCGACACAAATGTCAAATTTTTTTCATATTCAAAATATCCTTGACAAATTGTTAGGAGGCAACACAAACTTTCTTTTCAAATCCCTAAATCTTAATCAATATTTTTTGAATAGTTTCTTACTATATGGTCTAGTTTGGGACTATTTCTCAAATTTTGAACTCCATTAATGGAGTTTCGAAACCTAACAAATCGAAACAATCTCCTTTGGGACGACAAAAGAGTGTCAAAATTTTGATAGTTCTATAAATAGAGAAGTATATTTTCAGGACTATCAAAATTTTGACAGCTACGGTGAGGACTATCAAATTTTTTCTATCCTCACTGTAGTTATAATTGCCAAAAATTTGGGAGTCCCGTGTCGTTCGCAATGAGCTTATGTATAAATATGAAGCTCGAAATCTCCAAAATTAGGTTTATACTTCATAAAAAACATATATTGGTAAATCATAAACCTAAAATTAGGGTTAGAAGAGAATGATGAAGTAGGAAGAAAGAGAAAAACTCAAATTTTGATGTACGTTATCCCAATCAAAATTTTGACAGTTCCTAACAAAATGAAATAACTTAAATGTGTTGTCCCCTATCCTGTGTAGATCCCTAGTAAACTTCTTAGTGCCCTTATCATTTGCCAATAAATACTTACATGCCCCAGAAGATTTAGGTCAGCTTTGGCGAAAAAGACCCCTCTGTTCTTCTTTCCACTTATGATCTCCAACACTAGAACTCCGAAGCTAAATACATCAGATTTGACAGAGAAGACCCCGTCCATTGCATACTCAGGCGACATGTATCCGCTGCATGCCATTTGAATTTTATGTTCAACTTACATATCTAAAGTGTAAAAATAGCCTCACTGTGATGATATATCTAAAGTGTAAAAATAGCCTCACTGTGATGATATATCGGTATGTATACTTACTATGTCCCAACTACTTTTTTTGTGTTTACTTCCGTCTCGTTCCCGCCAAATATTCTTGCCAGGCCAAAGTCTGATATTTTGGGGTTCATATCTTTGTCCAGAAGAATGTTGCTGGCTTTGAGATCTCTATGAATGATTCTGAGTCTGGAGTCTTGGTGCAAGTAGAGAAGTCCTCGAGCGATTCCCATAATGATTTCGTGACGGGTTTGCCAATCCAGTAATGTGCACTTTGTTCTATCTACAAAAAAATGTTAGAAAAACTCGGTTTTACTTTCATTCCATGTTATGTGTTTCCTCGTTAAAGTTTAAGGTTAATTTGCATCTCTTAGAGGGACTATGGTGACCTATTTTTTCATTATAATATAGGTTGCAGTAATCTCTAAGTTTAATGTTAATTTTTTTGCCGTTCTTGCTATGTTTTTATATGGACTATCAAAATTTTTGACAGTCATGGATATGCACAGAATTTGGCAGACCTATCTTTTTTTTCCAGAACTTTCAAAATTTTGGTAATCCTGGATATGCATAAAACTGTCAAAATTTTGGCAATCCTAAAACTACAAAAAACTATAATGCCCTTATCATTTGCCAGTGAAGACAATTGGACACGTGGCGATAACACATGTACATGTGTGGCTATCGTGGAAAGTACAGCCTTAGATTTTGATTTATTTTATTATTATTTTTTCGGCAAGTATTGTCACAAGTCTATAGCTATCCTAGAATATCCCTAGAATAGACTATATGTTTTTGTCGATGGACTATAGGTGAGCCAAAGTCATCTCTTATACAAAACACAAAGGTTTTTGAATCCTAGGGCTGACTGTGCCAAGATAAAGAGTGGTTGGGATTTAATCTTGGTGAATCAACGGTTGTGGGGTTTTATGGGGAATCCAAAGAGTGGGATTTGCACTCATAATGGTTGTGGATGAGCATTATTGAGAGTGGAATTTTATGGAGAATGAGCATTATTGAGAGTGGAGTTTTATGGGGAATCCAAAGAGTGGGGTTTACACTCATAATGGTTGTGGATGAGCATTATTGAGAGTGGAGTTTTATGGGAAATCCAAAGAAAATTCACATCCAGCAGTGGTTGGGATTTAATATTTTGATGGGGGCCTCATAATTATTATTGGGGGTCCAAGATTTTGAGGGGGAATACCTTAAATGAACCATGCCCTATGGGCACGGGTTATGACTAGTAAATCTCTATTGCAACACTTTTCACTATACCTAAACCATTCTTTGTTGTAGTGAAATTTATAGGGATGTTGGTAACGACGGAACTAGAAATTCGAACTGGATTGGGTTAGGCTGGAGTGTATTGACTCATAAAAAAAGTAAAATGATATATATATATATATATATATATATATATATATATATATATATATATAGCAAAAAAAAAAATATATATATATATATATGTATAGCAAATGACCTCTAGCCTAACCAGTGGTTAAGAGAGATGCATGCGGTCCGAGTGGTCAGGAGTTCGAATCCCAGTGGAAGCGATTCCAGAAATAATTTACCAGTTCCAAAAATATATATATATATATATATATATATATATATATATATATATATATATATATATATATATATATATGAGATGGACTGAAGCATGTTGCATATAAACAGTGAGTGTCTTACGTATGCTTACTCTCATAAATTTTGGGCCATGGCAAGATTAAATTAATTAATCACCTGATCGATAAGTTTGAGCAAATCTTTTCAAGATATTTCACCTTTTTGACAATTGGTGTTAATGAGTGAGAATGTGACATCTCCCCTAAAAAGGTACAAAATTGTCGAAAATGTCGGTTGTTTATTTGCAGCAACATAGACACATCACTTGAATGATAGGTTACTGCAGCTACATTTTGATTTATTGAACCTTTAGTCAACATGATGATTTCAAGCTATAATTTTGTTGATAATTCGAATCTATCGCATATAAATGGAAAAAGTAATGCTATATGTACCTCCAAAGTTATGTTCCTCCATGTCCCTCCGTCACATGTCACTTCCTTATTGCCACAAGCAAATTGGGGAGGGGGAGGGGGAGGGGGAGTTGGGGGGAGATATGAGCGAATAGAAGAAGGCTATGTGACGGAGAGACATAGAGTAACGTGATTTTGGAGGTACATAAAGTATTTTTCAAATGGAAAGTAAGAATGATGGATATTGAGAGAGATGGTACCAACCAAATAGAAAGACATCCAAGCTCTTGTTAGGCATGTACTCATAGACCAACATCTTCTCCTCCCCATGGATGCAACATCCCAGGAGCCTAACAAGATTCCTGTGCTGGAGTTTCGCTATCAGCTCCATCTCATTCCTGAACTCACTCCTCCCTTGCACCGAGGTCTTCGCGAGCCTCTTCACAGCTATTTGCTGTCCATCTTCTAGTGTTCCCTGTCGATCAACACAATTAACAACATTACAAGTTCTTCATCTTCACCTGACTGTATCAACAAAGCACTTTCTATTTACCAAGTATTTATAGTATCGGCTTACCATGAACACCGGTCCGAATCCGCCCTCTCCAAGTTTGTTTTTCGCGGAAAAGTTATCGGTAACGGCTATGATCGTACTTAGATCGAACAGGGGCAGCTCCAAATCCTTACTGTCAGTGTCTTGGTAGTTATAGGGATTGTTGAATGATACCGAAGAAGAAGGAAACCTGATCACTGTTGTCATAGTAATAGAAGAGTAAGATTGGCTTTATAGTCAGTCCCCATTAGAACTGGTTTAAGTAAATTGCTTCTTTTGCCATACGTACCCACTTGTTTTCTCCTCTTGATCTTACATACAAAACAAGCAACCAAAGCAACCAACACAGTCCCCACAACGACAGGAATGGCGATGATGGCAGCAGCTCCACTGTGGTGAGATTGCTCCGCAGTCGGGCCTGATTCATAGAACTCATCTTTTGTAAATAAAAAAGACCATAAAAGTTATCTAATGATGTATGTTTAGATAAAGATAACACTAACGTAGATGATCGACTGCCAGACAAATATTATCAATTAGCATATTTAGCCGTCGTTATCCATTTTTTTGTAGTTGTATCGACACCATTGTGTATACAAGCGATATTAACATGTTTCTTTCATACGAGCTTTCAGTTTTAAAGCTATTATATTTTGTAGTTGCCGGCATTTTTTTGGAAAATCACAATTTTCATTGATTTTTCTTTCCGATGTTTGGAAATGCCAAGAAATTTGGAAAGTAAAGAGTATTTCAAGGTAGGAAAGTGACTCCTTGCTTGGATGGATGAAGTGAAATTATTTCTCCCCTTTTTCATTGGGAATCACTTTCCTTTTCTTCTCAATTCCTTTTGGCACCAAAACATAAGAAAGTAATCACTTTTTTTTTCCAACTCCATAATTCCGCGAACCAAACGAGGCCTTACTTTTGACGTTTTCAGAATGTAGCAATGATATAACTAATTAATCATGTGTGACATAAAGTCTAAATTACTGCGAAGTTTTCACATGGAAAGTTGAATCACAACCTACTAATGGTAGTTGGAGGCTAGCATACGGTGGGGGCCAAAATTCAAAGTCTTATGACGTAGCTTCTCTTCCAATACAAGAGTATGCCAACGAAGAATAACATGGGAACATACTGAAAGTCGTAGTTCTGGAGCTGCTGTGCCTAGCTTAGAGTTGCTGCATCATGTGAACTAATATTTAAATCATGCAGTGTAGCATTTTATTGACCCATGTTGGATGTGATTTCAGTGCTTTCATAAACCTCTATATCATCCATTGCCATCGTTAGGTTCTTCATATGTTATTAAAAAAAGTTACATTGTCAACACGCCATAAATTGTTACATTGGTAAATAATTATATCTTCCCCGTGCTCGAGTTACGTGACAAAAGAGAGAGACTGGAACAATTCACAAAAGTAAACAACACATAGAAAACAAACTAGTTTGCAATCAGTTTAATTGGTCGTAGACCAATAACTATTGACTTGTACAATTTAGTCGTGCTGGAATAAAAATAATCCATGTCTCTGCTAGCAACTTTAATCTTTTTATCAAGAACTGAAAACTAGGTATACATATGCTAAATTCTCCAATTTCCCAAATGTTTAGAAACTAATCTTTAACTATATAGGTGCACCAGCCAAGTATGTGTTCATAAAAGACTCAGAGCTTAAAATGAACTGATCACTTGAAGTTTCCCAACTACAGTGATGTTGTTGTTGTACTTTTGGATATCGAAATGTCAATATTCAGTAATGCAACATAATTCATCAAATATTTACAATTTTTGTTAGTTAAGGATGACTGTACGTCCTTGTTTTTGGACAATAGTACCAAAGATCAAACTCTAATATTCTAATTTTATTTTGTCAGAACTAGAATTCCAACCCACACTCACTCCCCTGCACAATTATTTATATATTTGTGTTACCATTACTAGACATTGTAAAATATTGTCAAATTGTGTCGTAAGTATGTAGTTGTACTTACTTAGATCGGCGGCTGCCACCCGTACGTAAAGATCTTGTCCGCCGAATGCCCAAACTCTAATGTCAGTCAGCTGGGTCGTCCAGATGATGCAGCCGGCGCCGCTCACATCTGCGCTGGCGTAGGCCGTGCACGAGCAATTCCCCAAGCACTTGGCCCTGCACTGGTCCAGGCCCAGGCTCGTGTCCACAGCCGAGCTCGACGTGTCCGGCAGCTTCGCCTCGCTCACGAGCACGAACCCGTCGGTCCCGTTCCTGCAGTCCAGCGGCGTCCTCCTAACGCACCCGCCGGTCCCGTCCCTCAGCGCCCAGTTCGTCGGGTACTTGGGCGCGAACCCCTGCACACAGTCGCAGATGGGCGAGTCGTTCGGGTCGCACACACCCATCGGGCCGCAGGGCGAGACCTGGTCGCACTGGTCCTTGGGCGCGAACCAGAACAGGTTCCACTGCCTCGGCTGGTCGAGCCAGACCAGCCGCTGCGTGGAGCCGGTCTGGTTCACTATCAGCCGCGACACGACGGAGGGGTCCTTGAGCCCGAACGTGTAGTAGACCTCGTCCCGGCTCTGCACGAACCGGAACGTGAACATGCTGTAGGTCTTCATCTCCGGGATCCCGCTGAACCGGACCCCGTTCCACGGCCCGGTCCGCCACGCGCGCGTCGAGCCGGACCAGAGGAATATCTGCGGGTCGCCGAGGACGTCCATGGCCATGGTGTAGGGCCCGGGCGAGGGGTCGGTCAGGCTGGCCCACGCGGTCAGGTTGCGGTTGAGCCCGCTCGTCAGGTTCCATCCGAGCTTCATGCCGGGCAGCAATGTGTCGGTCGGGTGGTCGAAGCTCTGCCATGCGTAGAGCTGCGAGCCGTCGTCGTCGTCGTCGTTGACGTCTCTAACGACAAAGTTGCCGGTGTCTAAAATTTGCGCGACAGGATTGCTGCCGATAGCCGACGAGGCCGGGGAGCTGGACCAGACCACGGTCGAAGTACTGTTGGCGGTTATGAGGAGAGTGCCGTTGGCGGCGAGCGACAGCGTGCCGGTGAGGTCGGCTAGCGGGGTTTTTCGGTTGGCGACCCAGACGTAGGTCGGGACGGACACTTTGTTGTACCATATGCCGAGGTATCGTTTCTTGGAGCTCGGATCGGGAGCGAAGAAGCCCAGGGCGAAGGTGCCGTCGGCGGAGACTACGGTGTCGCCGTCGGAGAGCGGGCTGTCCGGGGTGAGTGTGTCCGTGTCCGTGGCAGCGGAGAGGAAGAGGAAGAGGAAGAGAGTGCAGAGGAGGAGGAGGAGTGGCCTTCGGGAGAACTCTCTCATGTCTCTCCTCTCTCTCTCAGTGGTGCACAAATGGAGACGTCGAATTTGTTGTTGATTGTTGGTTTGCTCAGAAGAGGACAGACAATGGATGTTTCCTTTTCTTGACTTCGATAAATCCATCCATACTTCCTTTGGTTAAGAACAAGGTTTTAAGTATAGGAAAAAAAAAAAAATACTATTAATCCATGTAAAAGTATCCTCCAAGTTATTTCTCTTTACATACAGCTAACATAACATCTAATATAAAAACTAACATGACAAACAACTGACCAATTTTAAAAACAAAATTACATTAAAATTAAAAATTAGCAGTAAATTGAATATTGAAATTAACATTCATATTAAAATTAACATTGATATAAAAAATTAAAATTAAATTAAAATTAATAAAAAAAAAATGAGTGATATATTTTTTGTATTAAAATTTGTCATGTCACATGCCATATTAGATAAAGAGGTGAGCATTATTCGGTTTTGGATAGAAAACTAAAAAGTCGGTTCTATTTCAGATTTTGATTTTGGATTTCGGTTTGGATATAAAATTGGAAATCGAATAACACTTATGCAATTATTAAATACCCTCAATTTTATGTACATTTTACGATTAAAATAAGTATATTCTGAAAGCAATATATATATGCACCCATGTGCTTGATGATAGCATGGGGGGTGACAAGTAGACACCCCCCCGTGAGGTGGCACCCTACCTCCCTTATTCTATATATATATATATATATATATATATATATATATATATATATATATATATATATATATATAGAGAGAGAGAGAGAGAGAGAGAGAGAGAGAGCTAAAAAAAAAAACACTAACTTTTAGTAATTTAATTTTTTAAAATATAATTTGACCACAATTTCAACTTTGGGCTTGATCCATTGAACAATAAAAATAGTCCAACCGAATAAATCTATTCTTTTATCGTTCAGTTTCGGTTATGGCTAATTTCAGTTCCATTTTTTTTTCCTTCTGAATTTTGGTTTATTCGCTTTTGACTATTTTGGTTCAGTTGAAATCAAATAATCCACGCTCAGCCATAGTTTTAAGTATGGCCGAAACTGAAACGTTTCAGATCAGAAGTGGATGATCAGCTATTAGGGCCTGTTTGGATCGATGTAACTCTTTGGAAGTGTGAAAGTGGCACTTGCAGCAAGTTGAGTTTCCGTTGACTTGCGGCAAGTGCCACTTTCCAAAATCTGTTTGGATGGAGTAATTTTTGTCTGTTGCAAGTGGAATTAAAATTGGTTTGGTGTTTGGATGGTAGTTGTAAGTGAAAAAAAAGTAGTTCGGTTGTTTGGATTGTTGAAAGTGGAAATATTTTTGGAGATGTGGTAAACCTAGGTATGGTTACCCCCAACTTCTTCTTTTGTATATATTAAAAGAATAAAAGTTATGTTTTGAGTTTCACAGCCATTTTAACAACTAGAATGAAATAAATTAAATTAAATAATATTATGAAATATATTATATTTTTTCATATTCCTAGTATATTTTTTCAATTGTCCAGATTGTCCAAAGCAAACAGAAAAATGCAAAATGTGTAACATGTATGAGAAGACAATGGAGTACACAACTGACAAAATTGTCCAAATTGTCAAAATTTTCAATTACGTGCCAAATTTACAAATTTCAGATGTACAAGACCATGTATCTTGAGAAGATAATCATAGGCCACTTTGAAACACAAGCTTCTTTGCAAGAAACAAACTAGTCTACTACACAAGCTTCTTTGCAGCAGATCGTCGAGCATAGGCCCCAAAGCATGGTATCCAAAAAATAAGAAGAAGAAGTAACAAATTATGATACTGGGAAAAATGGCAACCTGGGAAAGCAAGTAAAAATCGATGTGAACATTTCCCACAAATGTTGATATCAACATATAAACATTTCCAACATAAGAACCGCCATATCAACATATCAACATGTCAACATTTCCAAGCTCGGCCACATAAGAAGAAGTGAAAAATGATGACCTGGGAGTGATGGCAACCTCGGAAAGCCAGTAACAAATTATGACACTCAAAATGATACTCAAAATGATACTCAAAATCGCCAGTAACAAACTGGAAGCCAGTAAACAAACTGAAAGCAAGAAGAAACAAAAAAAAAACCTGGAAAAGCAAGTAACAAACTGAAAGAAAGAAGAAACAAATGAAAGTGGACTATAAATTTTGAAATGGGCTCAGAATTGATGAACTTTAACATGTATTACAACCAACATTTCCAAAATTTCCAACCATCTATCTTGGAACCAACATTGCCAAAATTTCCAATTGGTGTTCCTGGAACAACATTGCCAACATTTCCAACCATCATCAGTGTTTCCAACATTTCCCGCAGTGGCAAATTACGAACAAGTATAAGAACATGTATAATGAGCATCTCATATTTCCTGGAACCAGCACTCCCCACATTTCCAACATTCCTGAGAATCTCATCATCGGATAGGTATCTACATGTATATAAGAACATGTATCAGAACATGTTTCATGTCAATGTCGTCATAGCCCATTTTGAAAAAGGAATAAAGTTATAGTGATGTATCAGAAAATTAAATTCCCAAACAGAACATGTATCAGAACATGTTCGAAAACTGAAAGCAAGTAACAGTCAAGAAAGAAGAAACCAACATAGGGAAATCAAGAACTATAGATCGAAAACCTGGGAAATCAAGAACTATCAGAAACCAACATTTCCAAATTTTGCAACATAGGGCACATGTGAACAATTGCCACATGTGAACAGATCCAACATAGCCCACATATCTCGAAGAAGTATATCGAAAACCTGGGAAATCATAACCTGGGAAATCAAGAACTATAGATCGGAAACCTGGGAAATCATAACATGGGAAATCAAGAAGTATAAATCGAAAGCCTGGGAAATCAAAAACTGGGAGTAAGGTTATCTCCCATTGGGCTCAGAATTTATGAACCTGGCAAATTATCTGACAAGTTTCCAAAATGATACTAAAAAATTGGCAGTAACAAACAAAACGTAACAGGCCTGTCCAACATTTCCCATATCACCATAGCAACCCACAGGCCTGTTTGGAAGCCTGCATAAGTGATACTCAAAGGATTCACCTTAACTCATCATTGCCAATTTCATGTAGACTCAAAGGTCGCATCTTCCTCATCATAGTCTACAGTGTAGGTATAAGTTGGCTACCTCCATCCATCACCAAATTGGTGGGGGAGGCCACCAACTTTAGCTTTTTATCGCGGTCACACCCTTGTAATCCTCATTGGTAGCCCATTCCTGCAAACAAGCATTACAAAGACAGAAACATGATTGGATTAATCATCATAGTGTCCAAAAGTATAGTACAATAACAGTTGCAAACTATGTCTCCTTCGTAATAGCTTTTACATAAGATAAGCAAGCGCAATGATCGATATAATGAACACAAGGCAACCAAATAAAATAACATTGCCCATGGGACACCCTTTGACTACAACTTCCTCCTTAACTTCACTTCGTTGAACCTTAACCTTCGACTCGAAGTAACTCACCGCCTCATCGTAATCTTGGCACTTGAAATAGCAAGCGCCTTTAAACCCATTAACTTGCATGAAACATTCAGGCCAAGTTGTGTAAACTCCCGGCTTCCTTCCTTTCAATACTACGTAGTATGACATGCTAGAAACATTATTCACCAAGTTAGAAATATAAGTAACTATGGTATGAGACATACATTACAGGGAATATCCAGTAACAGTTACTATGAACTGCAGCCAAAAGCATGTCCAAAATGTAAACTGTAGAAATGTGTAAACTGCAGAAATATGATGACCAGTAGCATGTCCAAAATATGGTATGAACTGAATATGTAAACTGCAGAAATATGTAATTATGGTATGAACTGAATATGGTAAGAACATTTCCCAAAGCATGTCAAAAATATCAACATACCAATATCAAGGGAAATGAAATCAGCAACAGCAGCAGGGAATAGCCTATTTAGGACACAGCAGGGAAATGAAATCAGAAATCAGCATATAGGAAGCCCAACATATCCAAAATAACAGCAGTCTTGGCCTCCAATATAGGAAGCCCAACATATTCAAACTATATATGTGATAACAGCAACATACCCACAGCATCAGCATACCCAAAGGCAGCCATCAATGTTGTAGTCTTGCATACCCAAAATATTACAGTCTTGGTCATAATTATCAGCAATTGCAAACCCAAAATATTACAATATTACCCAGTCTTGCCAAAATATCAGCAACAACAAACCCAAAATGGTCCAGTCTTGCCACTATCAAAGCTCCTCATTTTCCTCCTTGAAGCGGTCCAACCATTCTCGTTGGAATTCCTCCGGCAATCCAACGAACTTCGAAGTCTCGAAATTATCATTGCAAAGATAATTGTAGGCCTTCTTAAGCACTTGAGGCTCATAACCATCTAAAGTAAACAATTTTAAACTCATCTTCTCAATCGGGGTCATAAACCCCGTAGTAAGTGCACTTGCCATGGTAGACACATGATGAACCAAGTTGGATATGGCGTCACTACTCTCATCCGCCTCTCTACGATGTTTGCCTCTTGAGGATTTCGAAGATTGGGACTTCCCAACCTTATTTTGTGAGACACTTGGGACATCAAGATCAATGTAGTCGTCTTTTGACCCAAACAAGTTACTATGAACTTTTGAATAGTCACCTCTAGCATGGTCATCTCCACAAGCAATACGGAGCAAGTCATAGTTCCTAATTGGAGTATTAATCCACGGTACAAGTCTTGATTTTGCCTAGGGAATAGCATATTTAGGACACAATCAATATTGGTCGAAAAACCCAACTAAACAAAGATAGTAGTAAAAAAAAACAAGACTAAACATCATTTACCTTCTCAAGGTCCTCGTGGCTTTCTTCATCCAAAATGACCATTTTGAGGTCATCGTCCCAACCCGCACCCGACAAGTCTTTTGCCTTCAAAATTTGTAACCATTTGACCTTCCATCCACGCATATGATTAACAACATTGCTAACACTGTAATTGGTGCCAAACTTTTCATTGACTGTCGTGACAACTAGTTGGTAGGAACTATTCCTAAAAGCTTTGTCACATTTTTTCTCCTCCTCTGCTTCGTTTGCTAGAATCTTAAGGAGCTCGTCGGTGTGTTCATCCTCCCAACGTTTATTGGGTGTTCCTTCTTTTGGTTCACTCCTACACTTTACTTCTTTAGGGTCATCCCTGCCCTTATGGGCCACGTGCTTCTTTGATTGTTTCTTACGAGGGGATTCGACTTGGTCATCATCCTGTGCCACACCCTTGCCTTTGCCTGGGGGATTTGAACCTTCACTAAGAATGTACGAATAAGTATCCATGTAAGGATCAACATTAAATCCCCAATTGGTGTCTGAGAATGTGTTTGGAATGGGGTGTACTGGACATGGTTGTGTAACCCTTTCTTACAACCCTTCTTGCCCTTCTTGCCCTTGGCTACCGGTAGTGGACCCAAACGACCGCCTTTTCAATTGAGGGGGTGCAAAAGGACTACCAGCATGGGTTTGAAAGTGTCGATAGTTAGGAAAGTTATCCCCCATCTCACCTGTTCACATATGTAAATTTAAAGTTGTTGAGACATGATGACAAATGGCAGAATTCAGCAGTTTAATTAAAGACAATTACATGGATATGATATTGTAATTACAAAGGAACCCATTAAACAGCCCACAAAACAGTCCCAAATAACAGCCCACATAAAACATCACAAAAACAGCCCCAAAATACATCAAACACGCCATTGAAATTAAACTTCTACCCTACCATTTCCAGTAGCGTAATCATGCCACATGTGTTCTGCAATTTGATCACGCATGTCTTCCCAAGCCTTCTTGGCAGTTCTTTGGACTTGTGTACTAGTCTAGGAAAATTGTTCATATTCGAACAAGTTTTCCTCGACTACATCCCCTTCAAAGTTGGTCGGCTCCTCAACAACTAATTCGTCTTTAGGGTCAACTCCAAGAATATAGTTGTGTAGAACACAACATGCTAGTACAATATCAACCTGGGTAGGGAAGTCGTAGAATTTCTTCTCCCCTAGAATGCACCACCGATTCTTGAGGGTAGCAAAGGCACATTCGATTTTACTACACAACTTTGAATGCCTATAGTTGAACAGTTCCTTCGCATTGGTTGGATGGCGATCCTTCTTAGGATTGAAGTAGTACCTAACTCCACGATAAGGAGCAATAAAACCAGGCATTGTAGTGTAGCCAGCATCAATCAAATAATACTTTCCTACAAAATTGGCAGGTTAATTCATTCTTACATATCCAAAGCCAACATTCATATGAAATGAAACTCAAATATTCGAAGGATTCCAACTATTTACCTGTTATAACCTTTAGGCAATGTGGAGAGGGCCTGGAAAGGGCATCCTTTAAAACTGCCATGTCATTGGCACAACCTTCCCACCCGGCGAGGATATACGTGAACATCTTGTTGGGAGAACAAGCAGCTAACACATTTTGTGTTATTTGTTTTCTACCCCTAAACCTCGCTACTATGGAGGCTGGAAGGGTAGCCTGGACGTGGGTTCCATCTATCATTCCTATACAGTCCTATATTTGAATGAAATGCATCGTTAACGTATAGTACTACAAGATTACATTGATGAGAATAGGACTTTCATTGAATTAGCTTTACCTCAAAGTATGGAAACCATTCCGCTGAATTCCTTATCTCCAATGGAGTTTCGGAACCGGGTTGCTTCACAAATCGTTCTGTAATGGTACATATCGCACCTAGAACTTTATTGAAGTACCGAGAAACTGTTTCTCCCGACCGAATAAATTCAATACCGCATACTCTATTTTTTGACTTATGTCCCAACATGTAAAGGAAAAGGGCAAGTTGTTCCTCCACACAAACATATCTCGTGTCATGTAGCGACCCATTGGAACGAAGAATATGAACCAGACCGTAGAAAGCAGCATTACTCATCCTTAAATAATGTACACAATTATTTACCCCTGCGGTCAAAATACGATACATGTGTGCTTGCCTCCACTGTTCTCTAATTAGGGAGGGTTCCCTTGCAATGCCTCGTCGGTCTGTTTCCTCTCTTTCAATTAGGGTCATAATTATAGTTATGACCGTAATTATACTAGCAATCGCAGAATTAAGTAATTGATCATTGGGATTCGACAAATCCATCTAGAAATTTTAAAAATACATCAGAATTAAGTAATATTCGCAAGACATTCAGATCTACAAACTTCAGAATTTCACAAAACTGCTAATTATCAGATCTACACACTTCGAAAATACAAAGATTTGCAAATTTTCAGATCTACAAACTCCGATAATTCACAGATCGCCAAAGCTTCAGATCTAGAAACTTTCGATCGCAAATAATGCACAAGACTTTCAGATCTAAGCACTTTCTTCGGGTTTGCACACAGATATGGTGTATACAGTCCATAGATCATGAGTAAAATTGATATAAAACGCAAAAAAAAAACATATTATTATCATCGAAGATGAAACCATCAACCATCTTTACCGGATCTGGTTCATAGAACCCAAAGAAGGATTTTTTCATCACCAAAATGGTAGATCGAAGCTGAAACCATAAATAAATTTTGGGATCTGGTTCTTAGAACCCAAAAAAATTTCGATTTCATCCCGAAAAAATTAGATCGAAGTTGAAACCCTAAATTATTTTTCGGATCTGGTTCTTAGAACCCTAAAATATTTCGATTTCATCACGAAACTGTTAGAACGAAGAGGAAACCCTACAGAAATTATTCGGATCTGCTTCCTAGAACCCAAAATAATTTCATTTCATCACGAAAATGACAGATCCAAGATGAAACCCTAACGAAAATTTCGGATCTGGTTCATAGAACCAAAAATAATTTGATTTCATCAGCAAAAAAAATTGATTTTAAGGGTTTCACCTCAACGAAAATACCGGCGCAGCGCGGGAGGATGGTGACCAGAGCCAGGGAAGGGGAAGAACTCTTCTCGGTGGAGCAAAAGTGAGGAAAAATGACACTCCCCGCACACTTTTCCCCATTTTCGAGCGTAGGTGGGAGAGTAAAGATCGGAGGGGACAAGTCACTGTGTGGTGGCAGAGATTCCCCACTTCCCGCTGCTTCCTTCCAGCTTCCAAACGGAGAAACTCAGCAAGTGTGCTGAAGAAAGCGGAGCAGTTTCCTCAAAAAGGCCCACTCCCCGCACAAATACGCGCATCCAAACAGCCCCTTACTGAATCCTTGAAGTTCCGAACCGGCTGAATCAAAACCACCGACATTCATGAACAAAACGGTTATTGACAGCCTCTAATGTCAATATCGTATTTTGTCTAATAATGCTAATACGCATATCTTTTTTATATAAAATATTAACAAATTTTCGTGCCAAATAGTTTCTACATACGTATATCTCAATATCTCATATAAATCCCGCTATTCACATTGGATTCAAATTCTCGCTTTGTGGGGTTGTAGTGGAGCTAGCTCTTCATCTAATAGGTCTTGGATTTCTCTTCCTGCGGTTGTGGTCTTGGATTTATGTTCCTGTTGTTGTGATTTGATTAATTTGATTCAAATTCTCGCTTTGTGGCATTGTAGTGGGGACAGTTCTTCATCTAATAGGTCTTGGATTTTTGTTCCTGCGATTGTGGTCTTGGATTTATGTTCCCACGGTTGTGATTTGATTAGAAAGAATTACGAGATATTGCCGTAGAAAGGATCCAAAATAACATACAAAAGTTCGAGTTTTAGGATAGCAGATATACTGTTTTCATCTGTTGTGTACCAAATCTCTCTCTTTTTCTATAAAAAGTATAGGTTATTGTGTATGTTATTTTTAAAATAATCACTGAAATCTATATTTTCATATGAGATGAGACAAATTTGATAAATAACATATGAGTACAATAGATCTGCTCCCGAGTTTTAGAACCTCGGATAAGAGTGGAGCTGTTTAGTCCAAAAATAATTGATGTTAGCCTGTGACAGCTGGTTGTAGTTTTCACCAGACAAATTTATACGACAGCTCCTTGGGAATCTTTAGATGTTTCAATCAGCAAAGAAATATTTCTTGTCTGTTCAATAATTAATGTGCAACAAAGACATGTTGCATGTACAATTAATAAGACATCTCAACGGTGCGTCCGTGATTGTTGGCGACATAATTGGCAAATCGAACGGCAGGTAAAGCTGCTGGATGAGAAGCAATTAACGATGAGACTATCTATGTTCCCAAGGATTCATTAAAGAGTAATTAAGGAATCAACTCATTAAAAGAAAGACCACTTCCCAACCAAACCGTCAACCTGCATGACATTATGGTGAAGACACGGTATATTAATGTGACCTCTAAGCGACGCATTTACATTTGCGTAGGATGTTATTTGTCCATTTGCATAATGTTGGCCCCAACATATTTAAATTGTTCTCTATTGAAATAAGGGAAAGGTTTACTACTTCGTTTGGTTTGTAGAATTGATATCTTTGGAAAAGGAAAATAATTTTTTTTTATATTTGGATGTCAAAGAAAATGAGGAGAAAAAAAAAATTAATTTCCAAGAGAAGAGAAAATAGAGAAAAAAAAGTGGTTACTCCTGCCAACTCAAGGATTCATTTTCTCCCTCTAAGGATTTACTTTCCCTCTCAATTTTCTTAGTTTTTTCAAACACCGAAAAATAAATTGATTGAAATTGTAATTTTTCAAAGGAAAGAAAATATTTTAGAATCAATTTCCTTTCCTTTCCTTTCCGTGAAGCAAACTAGGCCTAATGAAACAAGAGGATGTTATTTGTCCATTTGCATAAAAGCTCACGTTTGGTTTGGTTCGCAGAATCAGAAACTTGAAAAAAATAATATTATTTTTCTGTATTTAGATACCAAAAAAATAAGGAGGAAAATAAAATAATTTCTAAAGAAATAAAAAGTATGGAGAAAAAATGGTTACCCCACTCATCCTATGGATTCATTTTGCAACCCTAATGATTCATTTTTTCTCCCTATTTTTGTGATCTTTCAAACACCGTATTTTTTTTAATAAAAATTACAGTTTCTCAAAGAAAAAAGAGAGTAAATAATTTATTTCTTTTCTTTTCCTTTATACACGAACCAAAGGAGGCCTAAATGAAAACATACTAAACTGTCCGGTGACTAAATTTTGTCATTTCTTTGAAAGTTCTATTGTTATTTTCTTTCGGAAACATGCCACATTTTACATTAGTGAGTGTAGTATATAAGATATGATAACTATTGTGACTCTCTCGTATTTTATTGTATGTTTTGATAAATAAAGTAGAATGTTAGGGAGATTGTTCGCATCTGTCTACAATATTATATACCAGTTTTGACAAACTCTACACGGTTAAGACACCATTTACTGATAGAATGTCAAAGGTTCAATTGATCGTTTGTACAATGTTTATTTTCTGTCTATAATGTTTTTTTTTATTATATGTTTCACTATTTAAACTTGATTGTTAGGTTTGATCAACTTCTATTCTACCTCTTCTTCTAGACTTGAGTCTAGGAGAATTTGAAGGATCCTCATTGGCTGCATGGGTTTATAAACTGCAAAACTGAAAAATAAGTTTATGATGTTCTATGTTTCAGCATATGACCCTCTTGTGCTCGTAGTAACCTTGAACGAGGCACACGCCTACATAATAGTTTAGAAAAACCTCATATTAGTAGTATAATGTTAAATGTTGTTGGAGTGGGTGGGGTTCCCAACCTATGTGGAGAAGACCCCGGAGTGCGACGAGCGCCGTTCGTGTGTCGAAGAAGCTCGGAAAGTAGGCGACGCGGAGTCGCTGCTGTTGCTGCTGCTCCTGAAGGAGATTCTGGACTGGGTCTGCCGAGTTCGGCCCGAACTCGGTCCCAGGCCGAGTTCTGGCCGAACTCGGTCTGGCCGTTTCAGAATGTTGGCGTTAGGTGCTGTTTGCTCGACACAGAGTTCTGGCCGAACTCTGTGTCGTCGGGACTGAAGCGGGATTTCGGGTGAGTTTTCACCACTGGATCTAATCCAACGGTCCAGGTTTGCTGCGGGATTAGGGAGTTATATTGGGATTTTCCAACCCTAATTCAGTGTGCAACATATTGCAAAGGCAACACAACTTTGAGAGAGAAGGAGGCAAGAGTGCCATTGCAACTTCGGAGAAGAAGACGGAGGATTGAAGGTCGCTATTCGAAGGAGATCGTGTTCGGGTAATCTCTACTCGTCGTTCTCGCTCTTCGTAGCCTTGTAATCGTTGTTCTTATTTCTGAGTGTTGTGGGGATCCGATTTGGATCGGGAGGAGTTTGTAGAGGGTGTAATTATTCTATTCCATTAGTGGAGGCTTCTCAGGGTTGGACTCCGATCGTCCCGTGGTTTTTTTCCGCAAGGGTTTTCCACGTCAAAAATTCTCTGTGTCTGCGTGGATTGTTTTGTGTGGTTGTTTTTGGTTCGTGCGTTGTATTGTTCGGTCCTCTCGCAGGTACTCTCCGGTTTGGGGAAAGGTTTCCGCGCTTCTTTTCCAACAGAGTGGTATCAGAGCCAGGTTCTGGAATTCAGAAGGAGTGTCAGTAGTTGACAGAGAAAACCAGAGAGGAGAGATGGACGCGAAGTCGGTGCGCATGGTGAATCTTAATGGAACAAACTATCATTATTGGCGGAGCAAGATGAAGGATTTGCTATTTGTCAAGAAGCTGCATCTACCCGTGTTTGCATCCGAGAAGCCCAGTGATAAATCCGAGGAGGACTGGACATTCGAGCACATACAGGTGTGTGGGTACATACGGCAGTTTGTTGACGAGAACGTGTACAACCACGTTGCCAATATTGAGCACGCGAAGACGTTGTGGGATAAGCTGGAATCCTTGTATGCAAAAAAGACCGGGGTAAACAAGTTGTTCCTGATCCGAACGATGATGGGTCTGCGGTACAAGGATGGGGCGTCTATTTCGGATCACTTGAGTGAGTTCCAGGGCGTGGTTGACCAGCTATCTTCTATGGGAGTCAAGTTCGACGACGAAGTTCAGGGACTATGGCTGCTGTGTACCTTGCCAGACTCGTGGGAGACCGTACGAGTATCTATGATCGCTTCTGCTCCAGAGGGCGTGGTCAGTCTGGAGTTTGCCAAGAGCGGGGTGCTAAATGAAGAGATACGGAGACGATCTCAGGACACTTCATCCACATTCCACCACTCAGAGGCACTTGTTTCAGAGAGCCGCGGAAGGGACAAAAGCAGGGGTCCAGGTGGTGGCAGAGACAAGAGCAGGGGGAAGTCCAAGGGTCGTTACGAGGACTTAGAGTGTTACCATTGTGGTAAGAAGGGCCATATCAAGCAGAATTGTTTCGCTTGGAAGAGAGAGAAGAAGGGCGACAAGGGGAAGCAAGAAGAGAACACTACAGCGGCGGCCTCGATACATGGAGGCGATGTGATCATCGTAGGTGATGAGGTCATTACTAACCTCGCCTGTGATGACAATTCTTGGCTGGTGGACTCAGGGGCTTCAGCACATGTATCTCACAACAGGGTACTGTTTGCCACTTACACGACAGGCGACTGTGGCGTGTTGAAGATGGACAACGGAGATGTGTCGAAGGCGGTTGCCATTGGAGATGTGCATTTGAGAACGAAGATGGGTGCGGTTCTTGTTCTCAAGGATGTTTGTCATGTCCTTGATATCCGTTTCAACCTGGTGTCGGTTGGAAGGTTGGATGACGAGGGATTCTTCAGTCTCTTCGGGAACAGTCAGTGGAAGCTTTCCAGAGGTTCGTTGGTGATTGCCAGAGGAAGCAAGAAGTCCGGTCTCTACTATATGGAGGGGAGCGCACAGGGGGCACAGGAGGTGAACGCAGTCAGTGATGCGTCTACCGAGTTGTGGCACAGACGGCTTGGCCATATCAGCGAGAAGGGGATGAGCTACTTGGTGAACAGGAAGGTGATTCCGGGGCTCAAGTCTACAAAGTTGGAGAAATGCACGCACTGTTTAGCTGGGAAGCAAAATAGGGTGTCTTTCCAAAGTCACCCAAGTTCAAGAAAGCCGGCGTTGCTCGAGTTGATTCACTCGGATGTCTGCGGTCCTATGAAGGTAAAATCTCTTGGTGGTGCTTCTTACTTTGTAACTTTCATTGATGACTGTTCCAGGAAGGTTTGGGTCTATGCCTTAAAGACCAAGGATCAGGTGCTGCCTACTTTCAAGGAGTTTCAGGCCTCTGTTGAAAGGGAGACGGGCAAGAAGTTGTTGTGTGTTCGGTCCGACAATGGCGGCGAATACATCGGTCCCTTTGATGCGTATTACAGAGAGCAGGGGATACGACACCAGAAGACTCCGCCCAAGACACCTCAGCTCAATGGTGTAGCGGAGCGCATGAACAGGACACTGATGGAGAGGGTGCGGTGTTTGCTGTCAGAAGCAAACTTGCCGGACAGTTATTGGGGTGAGGCTCTTCTCACAGCTGCTTATATTATTAATTTGTCTCCTAGTGCTCCTTTGCAGGGTGATGTGCCTGACAAAGTATGGTACGACAAAGAGCCGTCATACAATCACCTGCGGGCGTTTGGTTGTAAAGCCTTCGTGCATGTACCGAAGGACGAGAGGACCAAACTTGAGCCGAAGACGAGGCGATGCGTCTTTGTCGGCTACGGTCGGGATGAGTTTGGCTATAGACTCTACGACCCAGTGGAAGAAAAGCTCTACAGAAGCAGGGACGTGGTGTTCGTCGAGGATCAGACCATGACCAACACTCAGGATTCCGAGACGCCTTCTGAGGCTGAGGAATTGCCTGAGTTAGAGTCATTTTGCTTCGAGCAGTTTCCAGAGGACATCGCAGAGGATCCAGTTATGGAGGAGCCGGTACATGGAGTTGCTCCCAACCTTATCATCAGCCTGCTGATGGTGGTCAGGGTGTCCCTCAGGAGGATGAGCATGCCGGGGAGGCAGTTCCTGAAGGGGAGGAGGCTGTCGGTATACAGCCAGCACCAGTGGCTCCACTGAGAAGGAGTGACAGGGATCGTCGACCATCTACGAGATACTCACCGGATGAGTATGTGCTATTGACTGACGGGGGAGAGCCGAAAAGTTTTATAGAGGCTATGGAAGACGAACACAGGCAGGAGTGGATAGAGGCTATGCAGGAGGAGATGAGTTCCTTGCACACCAATTCCACTTATGATCTGGTGCGGTTGCCAAAGGGCAAGAAGGCTTTGAAGAATCGATGGGTGTTCAGAGTGAAGCAGACGGAAGATGCTACTCGCTCTCGATACAAAGTGAGGCTGGTAGTCAAAGGCTACGGTCAGCGAAAAGGCGTGGATTATGATGAGATCTTTTCGCCTGTCGTCAAGCATTCGTCTATTCGGGTGGTGCTAGCATTAGCAGCCAGTCTCGACTTGGAGGTCGAGCAGATGGACGTGAAGACGACATTCCTCCACGGTGATCTTGAGAAGGAGTTGTATATGGAGCAGCCAGAGGGATTCTGTGAGAAGGACAAGTCACATTTGGTCTGCCGGTTGAGGAAGAGCTTGTATGGTCTGAAGCAGGCTCCGAGGCAGTGGTACAGGAAGTTCGTGTCGTTTATGGGGGAGCATGGTTATGCACGGACGATGTCGGACCATTGTGCATTTTGTGAGATATTTTGCCGAGGATGATTTCATCATTTTGTTGCTCTATGTTGATGATATGCTATTAGTGGGTCGAAATGCCACTAGGATAGCGGAGCTGAAGCGCCAACTGGGCGCGGCCTTCTCTATGAAGGATTTGGGCACAGCAAAGACTATTCTTGGGATGGAGATCAGCCAAGAGAGAGAGAGTCCAAGCTGCTACACTTTTTCCAAACGAAGTACATTCACCGGGTACTTCAGCATTTCGGGATGGACGGGTCGAAAAAAGTGAGTTCCCCCCTCGCAGCTCACTTTAAGCTCACTGAGAAGCAGTGTCCAACTACCGAGGACGAAAAGGAAGATATGGAGCGGGTTCCATATGTCTCAGCTGTGGGAAGCCTGATGTATGCCATGGTGTGTACGAGGCAAGATATTGCTCATGCAGTTGGTACGATTAGCAGGTATCTTTCAAATCTTGGAAGGGTACATTGGAGTGCGGCCAAGTGGATTCTATGATATCTTCAGGGCACTGCTGGTTGGAGACTTTTCTTTGGTGGTGACGAGCCGAAGCTGGTTGGGTATACCGACGCTGATATGGCTGGAGATGTAGACACGAGGCGATCGACTTCAGGCTACGTGATGATGTTTGCGGGAGGAGCAGTGTCGTGGCAGTCGCGGTTGCAGAAGTGTGTTGCCTTGTCGACGACAGAGGCAGAGTACATTGCGGCGACGGAGGCTTGCAAGGAGCTGTTGTGGATGAAGAAGCTGCTGCAGGAAATGAGACTGAAGCAAGAGCAGTATACTTTGCTTTGCGACAGTCAGAGTGCTATCCACCTTGTGAAGAATCAGACGTTTCATAGCCGGTCCAAGCATATCGAGACTCGGTATCATTGGATACGGGATGTGGTTGAGAAGAAGGATGCGGAGCTTGAGAAGGTTCATACAGATGACAACGGAGCTGATATGCTCACGAAGATTCTACCAAGGGAGAAGTTTGAGTACTGCAGACAGATCGTCGGGATGACGACATCCTCCCCATAGTTGTGAAGGGGAAGATTTGTTGGAGTGGGTGGGGTTCCCAACCTATGTGGAGAAGACCCCGGAGTACGACGAGCGCCGTTCGTGTGTCGAAGAAGCTCGGGAAGTAGGCGACGCGGAGTCGCTGCTGTTGCTGCTGCTCCTGAAGGAGATTCTGGACTGGGTCTGCCGAGTTCGGCCCGAACTCGGTCCCAGGCTGAGTTCTGGCCAAACTCGGTCTGGCCGTTCCAGAATGTTGGCATTAGGTTCTGTTTGCTCGACACAGAGTTCTGGCCGAACTCTGTGTCGTCGGGGCTGAAGCGAGATTTCGGGTGAGTTTTTACCACTGGATCTAATCCAACGGTCCAGGTTTGCTGCAGGATTAGGGAGTTATATTGGGATTTCCCAACCCTAATTCAGTGTGCAACATATTGCAAAGGCAACACAACTTTGAGAGAGAAGGAGGCAAGAGTGCCATTGCAACTTCGGAGAAGAAGACGGAGGATTGAAGGTCGCTATTCGAAGGAGACCGTGTTCGGGTAATCTCTACTCGTCGTTCTCGCTCTTCGCAGCCTTGTAATCGTTGTTCTTATTTCTGAGTGTTGTGGGGATCCGATTTGGATCGGGAGGAGTTTGTAGAGGGTATAATTCTTCTATTCCATTAGTGGAGGCTTCTCAGGGTTAGACTCCGATCGTCCCGTGGTTTTTTCCCGCAAGGGTTTTCCACGTCAAAAATTCTCTATGTCTGCGTGGATTGTTTTGTGTGGTTGTTTTTGGTTCGTGTGTTGTATTGCTCGGTCCTCTCGCAGGTACTCTCCGGTTTGGGGAAAGGTTTCCGCGCTTCTTTCCCAACAGAAATGTAACATAGCTTAATATTGTTTGTGTCACGTCCTGATCTCGGAGGATCGAAAACTAGCCACTGAACGTTATTGTTGTACAAGTCTAGATTTCACTTGTACAAGACAAAACCATTACAGTTCCTGATATTTATCAGAAAACAACGACATATCAGCAAAACCAAGTCGATAAATTGAAGTCACAACAAGATATGCAGAAATATGTCTCTTTGTTGATAATTGTAACATATTACAAGACTTGCAGCTGAATACAGAGTTTACAACATATTACAACGACCCTTGGATAGCCAACTGAATTACTTGCCATTTAGGTTTACAACAAAAATGTCAACTTGGCTTACAATGAACTTGCCGAATTGGCTTACATTCTCACTGGTACAACAGAATTACAATGTTTCATACATTATGTACCGTATAGCAGAAGACATCATCTTGCGAGAAGTGCTTCTGCACACCAATCCGATTCATCGATGCCAAGCATTGATCAAACGATTTTTCTCATGCACGAGTACCTGTAATGATGCTAACAAATGTGGGTAAGTACATTGCCGTGTACTGGTGAGCGGTGCTAGTCCAACTCACCTAAGAAGACAACACTAAGTAATCAAGTGATAGGAACATTATTCATGTGGTCTTTCTCGTTGCCTTATGGTCAATTTCATGTTTATATCCAATAAGAAGTAATGCATGCAGTTCTCATAGCAACTTAATGTAAAACATATATGTTATCACTGTTGGCCCATTACCAAATGGTCACACCTGATTTTGATAAATCAACAAATGACTTAAGTCAATACACAAAATATACAAACTACTGCTAATATTTCAGGTCAAGTAAATTCAATATCAGAGAGTGTACTACAATATCAGCAAGCATGAAAATCATCATCCCGAAGTACTTATGTACTAGAATCAGCCTGAGTTATTTTACAATTTATTATATATTTTATCCTTTATTGAGTCTAGGATACAAATTATAAAATCGATTGAGTATTACTAGCTTAGGTTATTCACAGTTCACTCGTCTATAAAGCCTACCCATTCATTCAAAGTCCACTTACCAAAAGTTCTATTTATCCTATGCAACAGAATTTGACAAAACATTACTAGATGACTTAGAAAGAACTCAGGCCGAGTTTGGACCGAGTTCGGTCGTTTCAAATTCAAATGTTTGTTACCTCTAAATCTGCATGCAACGTTCGTTTGCAAAATCTTTGCATCCGAACTCCACACGAACTCTGCCCGAGTTCGGTTCTCAAAAACACCTATAAATAGAAGAGAAAATTTTATTTTCAAATCACTCATCATTTCTTCTCTTTATCTATTCCTAAAGTATTTTTCAGTGTTTTAAAAGCTTTCATACTCCACCTATACATCTCTTAGCCAAAGCCAGTAATATCGATTTGATTTCGAGTTCTGTGGTTCTTAGAGTTGTAAAGAGGTCGTTCAAGTTCAGAAATCATCTCTGTTTTAGGAACCGGTCGTGCGCTCGTCACCAAGCACAGTGTTGTGAAGTTGGTCGTACACTTGTCACCAAGCACGGTATTGTAAAGAGACCGCAAGCTCTCAATTAGCTTGTGAATAGTGGATTAACAACAGGCAAGAGTACCTGCGACTGGATTAGTCCTTCAAGAGGGAAACCAGTATATATCGCGGTGTTCACTGAGTTTGATTCTCTGATCTCTTGCTACATTTATTTATTGTCTCTTTATTCACTGCCATAGTTATCTGCCTTTAATTTTTAAGTTGTGATTTATTCCGCTGCAGTCGCACTTACTCTATTCATCCCCCTCTAGAGGTGCTCAACGGTCCTACAATTGGTATCAGAGCAGGTTATATTCTAATATAACAACCTCAGAGAGTATATATGACAGCCATGAAATCAATATTCAACGGTGAAGGACAATCCACAAATAGACCCCCACTATTTGATAGAACAAACTATACATACTAAAAAACACGTATGACATTCTTCTTAAAGTCTCTTAACTTTGATCTTTTGTCTATAGTTATTGACGGTTATAAAAAACCGACACCTACAGTTGTTGATGGCGTACTTACGGACAAGCTTCATGATAAATATACAGAGGAAGAAAAAGCAAAGGCTAGTCAAGATGCACGTGCCATCAACGCACTGTTCTGTACAATTGACAAGACGGAGTTCAATCGAGTTTCAACCTGTAAGACGTCTCATGAGATTTGGAAATTTCTTGAGGTAACTCATGAAGGTACTTTCCAAGTGAAGGAATCCAAAATCAGTAGACTAACACAGGAATATGAATCTTTCAAAATAAAATTCTGCGAGTCAATTACACAGATGTTCACTCGTTTTCTTGATATTACTAATCCTCTGCAATCTCTTGGTAAGGATTACAGTAATCACAAGAAGATCAGAAAAGTGCTACGGGCTCTAACCAGGAACTGGAACCCAAAGGCAACGACAATCATTGAAGGAAACGATCTCACCACCATGACTCTGGAAACACTTATGGGCAAGCTGATGACCCATGAGCTGGACCTACAAGAGTTTGAAGAAGCAATCCCAAAAGAAAAATCTATCGCCTTCAAAGCTCAAGCCAGAAGGTCAATATACAAAGATTCTGATGAAGAATCATCCAGTGGTGATGAACAAGCCCTGCTAGTGAGGAATTTCAAAAAATTCTTAAAATTTGAGAAATCAAACGGAAGGAAGAAAGATGTCCATGAAAGCAATGAAGAAGAAATAATCTGCTTTGGATGCAAGCAGTCAGGGCATATGAAGAAGGACTGCCCAACTCCGAAGAAAAGCAATCCATATGATAGATCAAGATCAAACCGAAGAATAACAACTGGTCAAAAGTATGCAAATACAAGTATCTGGCATGAAAGTGATGCTAGTGAATCAGAGAAAGAAGATAGACTCTACAGCACTGCAAATATCTGTCTTATGGCTTTCGATAAGGTATCGTCAAATCCTCTATATGATGACTTTACTTTCGATGAGCTAGAAAATGCCTTCAGCGAATTACTTGAAGAACACATAAATGTGCTTGACAAGTATAAGCAATCTCGAAAAGAGGTCAAGGCATGCACAACCAAACTAGCTAGATTGTTAAATCTTGTTGAAAATATTAGAGAAACATCTACTACCGGTAACACGGATGAGATAGCCAAGCTTAAAGTAGACTATCATGAGGCTATCTTCAAAATTGAAAAGAAAAAAAGATCACTATGTCAAGATACAAGAGTTATATGACATAGAGACGAAGAAGCACTTAGTCACAGAGCAAAGACTCATTGATATGACCGCTAAATAAGAAAAGTCTTATGTGGTTTCTAAAAAGTTAGAAATCAAGTTAGGCAAACAGGCTATACCTGTGACACAGCCTAAAGTTAGTCCTAATGCTAAGCATACACCTAAGAGGACTAAACCACATAAGGCACGTAAGAAACACGAATATCACCATGCTTTCATATATAGGTTTTCAAAGAAACCACATATGCATGTCAACACAAATTCAACTAACACGTTTTCAAAACTTACTTGCACGTACTGTGGTACTCATGGGCATATATCACAGTATTGTCTAGCAAGAAAGCTTGTTGACAATCATACACTGATTTGGAGACCTAAGACTAATTAACATGGACCCTTCAATAAATAGGTACCAAAGGATTCATCTACTTATTTTGTAGGTGGACCCTCAACCCTCTCATGCTAAAAGTAAGTGGATTCTTGATAGCGGATGTTCGTGGCACATGACTGGTGAGGTATCTTTGTTCGCTACGCTATCGATGAAGAAAGAAAGATACGTCTCCTTCGAAAATAACCTGAGAGGTGATATCATTGGAAGTGGCATTGTGGGTATATCTCCTTATCCTGTAATAAAAGATATTTGTCTAGTTACGGAATTGAAACATAACCTATTGAGCATAAGTCACTTGGCAGATAATGGTTATGACATCAATTTTGTAAAAGATAAATGTACAATATATGATATGTGATATGGTAATCCCGTATATAAAGGGATTAGAGAAGACAATATTTATGTTTTCTTTCTAGAGAGTACTAATAATGCAGGAAGATGCCTAGTAGCAAACTTAGATGAAGGCTGGCTATGGAATATGAGGCAAGGACATGCTAATATGGACACTATCTCACGGCTAAGCACTAAAAAATTGGTAAAAGGACTCCCTGAGATATCATTCAAGAGAGATATGGTATATGCAGATTGTGAAAAGAATAAAGCACATAGGTCTACATTTAAATCCATCAACGCTGTAAGTACTTCTAGACCTTTGCAGTTGATACATATGGATTTATTTGGTACTAGTAGAGTCGCTAGTCTTGGCGGTAAGCTCTATGCTTTTGTTATTGTTGATGATTTCTTTCGCTTTACTTGGGTTTACTTTTTATCAAACAAAAGTGATACAATTTTTGAATTTTAGATATTCTGTAAAAAGGTACAAAACGAAAATGGCTTCATGATTACTCGTATCCGAAGTGATCATGGTAGCAAATTCGAAAATACTGATTTCAAAAAGTTTTATGATGATAGTGTAGGACCGTTGAGCACCTCTAGGGGGTGAATAGAGTGAGTGCGAGTGCAACGGAAAATAATCATCAATTTAAATTTAAAAGTAGATAACTATGGCAGTGAATAAAAGATAATAAATAAATATAACAAGAGATAGAGAGATCAAACTCAGTGACACAGCGATATATACTAGTATCCCTCTGAGAGGACTAATCTAGTCACGAGTACTCTTGCTCGATGTTAATCCACTAAGGCACAAGCTAATTGAGAGCTTGCAGTCTCTTACAATACCGTACTTGGTGACAAGTGTACGACCGACTTCACAACACCGTGCTTGGTGACGAGCGTACGACCGGCTCTACAACAGAGATAGTTTCTGAACTTTGAACAACCTCTTTACAACTCTTGAGAACCAAAAGACTCTAGATCAAATAGATATTACTGGCTTTTGGCTAAGAGATGTGTAGGTGAAAAATGAAAGCTTTTGATTAAATGAAAATACTTATTAAAGAGAGAAGAGATGATGAATTGATTGAGTTATTTGGAATGAGAAATTCTCTTCTATTTATAGGTATTTTCGAGGACCGAACTTGTCACTCTCCGATCCTGGAATACGTATTTTAATACGTAAACCGATAAGTTATATTTACCTTGAATTTATACGATATTTATTATGTAGTATTTCTTCATGCATTTTCCAAAAATATTCGACAAAATATTATTTTCTAATTTATTTTCTGCATTTGGGCCTACAGTTTTGGCTCATTTGGGTAACCTATTTTTGGTTCACCAATGGTTCATCATGAACCCTTTGGTTCATCATGAATCCATGGGTTCAAGATTCTATATAATAACTCATCTCCTTCTCTCTCCTCTCATTTACTTCCTCTTATTTATTTCCTCCACCAACCAAGGCAAGTACCAACTTGCTCAACAGATGGATCCATAATTTTGTCAATAATTTCTTACAAAACTATTTGCCAAAACATGTTCTTCTCCTCAATCTATACTAGTTTAGAACTTGGAAATTTCCATTTTGAAGCTTTGATTTTTGTAGATCTAAGTTTTAATCATTTTTGGATTTTTGCATGGTTTGATCTACTTTAGTTGGATTTTATGGGTTTTTGATGCTTCCATATGGAAGAGCATTCAGTTTCACCCAAGTTGGAACTTTGGAAATCTGGATTTGGAGTTCGGATGGCCAAGTTGTGATATTTTGAAGCTTTGGGTTCATCCATGGTGTTCTTGCTGTTTGGAGAAGACAGTGAGCAGTGTGCTCCTGTTTGAGCACGCTTCCTGTTGGAAGCGTGTCTCTCATTGAGTCTGCGTGACTTTTTACGCAGCTCTCTCCTTGAGTCTGTGTGACTTTTTACGCAGCTCTCTCCTTGAGTCTGCGTGACTTTTTACGCAGCTCTCTCCTTGAGTCTGCATGACTTTTCACGCAGCTCTCTCCTTGAGTCTGCGTGACTTTTCACGCAGCTCCCCCCTTGAGCCTGCGTGACTTTTCACGCACGCTGCCTTGAGTGAGCCTGCGTGACTTTTCACGCACGCTACCTTGAGTGAGTGTTTTCCATAAATAAATTTACTTTATTTATTGTGTTTCTGGGAAAATTACAACTGTAGGAATCCGATCTAGAAGACGATCGCTTTATCCCTTGGACTATGCGAAGAAGAAAAGCTCTCAAAATTTTGACAGTAAGTTAGATAACTATGTATCTGTACAATGAATGAGAAAAAGAACTCTATTTATAGAGTCAAAAATAACTGAAAGGATAACTGTCTTCACAGCCTTTGCCTAGTTGAAAATCACGCAGGATTTAACATACGCAAGGTTGTGAGCAGTTACTGGACGTGGCCTGTAACTGTTGGACACATGACAATCATGCATGAGTCGTGTGTAAGTTACAGGACGCGCAGACGAGAGATCAGTGGCATGGCTGCCACGTACTCCAATTTGATAAAATCCACGCAGACTTGTTGAAGACGAAATCCACGCAGACTCGGGGCAGAAAGCTTCAAAATCCACGCAAACTTGGGGCAAGAAGCTTCAGGATCCACGCAGACTTGGGGCAAAAAGCTTCAAAATCCACGCAGACTTGAGGGAAGAAACTTCAGAATCCACGCAAATTTGAGACAGAAAGCTCAAAATACACGCAGACTTGAGGAAGGAACATATAGGTTCAAAATACACGCAGGCTTGAGCCAGAAAAATCTACGCACGATTGAGGCAAGACTGCCAGCTGTCTTGATTCGACGTGCCTCGACTGACACAAAATCTCTGACAGTGATTGCTTTTGTCAGTCACATTAAATGACAAGAAGCTCTTTTGGTACGCCAACTTGACGAAGGCTGAGTCTTACTGAAGAAGATTTCGAAAGTCACGCAATAGTCGGCTGTGATCTCTCGAGTTCTGTGCATACGTGGCATACGAGAAGACATTCTTCGACTGTCGTGCTGTCAGTCATGATGATACTCTGACAAATGATGCGCTGTCTTCCAGCGTGACTTTTTTTTAATATTGTCCTGATCAACTCAGCGTGACTTTTGGACCTTGTTCTGATCAACTCAGCGTGACTGTTCATTTTTAAGGCCTACAAAACCCCCTTCAAAGTTTTCGAAAGTTGAAAAGACTTTAAAATTTCGAAATACTTTGAAAAAGATAAACATGCAAATGAACTTATTAAATGTCATGATGACTCTTCATTTTTCGAGACTGATTGCATCCAATTTATGATGGAATATGAACCGCCGGCATGCTCTGTTATATAAACAGGGAAAAAAAATTCAGCTTTGATGTTCATCTTACGTCAACATGACTCCTAAGGAAGAAGCTGAAGAAGAAGCAAGAAAGTTGGGTTTTTGTGCCCATGGCGACCCTACTTTTGGGGGTAAGGAACCGGAGCCTTTTGTTTTCGAGTTCAAAGATGACCCTACACAACTAGCCAAGAATTTCTTGAGCTATTTTGGCCTGGACGGCTCATCTTCTTCCATTGGGCGCAGCCTCGCAGAGCAGCGTGAAATGTTCAATGTTCTGTTACACCGCATGGGGGTCAAGAGCGTAGAAGAATTGGGTGCCAAGCTCAGTCACTCTGCAAAATAGAGTGTGTCTTTTATGCTTTTGTTTTCTTTTTGAGAAATGTTGTACTTCTTTTCTTATGTAAGGTCATCAGTGCCTGCTTTTGCCTTGAAAAATGTAGTACAACTTTTGTGCTGAACAGCGTACATTAATGAAGAATATTAAGTGGCACTCTTTGAATGTTTCAAATATTGTGCTATTTTCCAAAGCACACGTGACACTCATTCCATGGTTTATGAGCGCTTTTTACTCGGATCTGTTCCAAGAATAGGCCTGCACTTTGTCCTTTAAATAGATAGGTGAGTTCCATGCATACTCATCTTCTTATTCTTCCTCTTCTTCTCTGAGAATGAATCTTTTATGAGATTTCATTCTCAGACAGGAAAGCAATGCTTTCTAATGTTCGATTTCTGTACACTATATCAGACATTGGTTTGCCAATCCTTAGCACCAAACTCGATGGTAAGTACGCGTACCATTTTTTACTGTTGAAGATGGGCTTTTGTTTCTAACTGAACAATACACGCCTGTCTCTGTTTGACAAATGCACGCTTAATGATAATGATATTTCTGTTGATTTAATCTCTTTTTCCTTGCTGTTTTCTGCAGAAGCTCGGCTGAATTTTTTTTCAGAACTGGCATTGGTGATGTGGATGCTGTGGAGAATATCCTGCTGACACCTACATCAGGGAGCTCATACGCTTTTGATGCGTAAATCAGACAACTCAGAACTCTTCGTGGGATAGAAGGGTCTTCTTCAGATGGTAGGAAGAGCCTTTATACACGAGAGTTGGATGGTGGAGTCAACTCTACCCCGAGAAATCGGGTAGTAGAGTTCCTTTCAGGGCAGAACTAGGAATTGTATCCCAATGTTGGATACATTCCTATCTCCTTTGAAAGGTCGCTCCCAATCCACCAGTTGTATTGGCAGCAACACGTCTTCGTGCTGCCCTACTCTGTGGTTCTCCTCTCGTCTGAGAGAGAAGACCAGAGTTTGATTCCTACTGATCTGGTCGTGACTGGGACCCAGACAGTCAGGAACTGCCACCAACAACGAACCTGACGGAGAAGGTCCGACGGAGAAGATCCAAAGAAGAAGATAGATTAAGTTATTGTTGTAGTGTAGAATAAAAATCCAAAATTTGTAATAGATTTCCATTATGATTTGTAAGAAAGTCTAAGAGAATGTAATAGACTTTTTGTGGTGAAATGAGAATGGAAATGATAATTCTTCTATGCTCAAAAATTTATATTTGTGGATGAATTGTGGACATGATAGATAATGAAATCTTCTTTTCTGATTTAGAGTATATAATATTATCAGAGATAATATGGACATGATAATATGTAGGAACTCAAAAGAAAATAGATTGATTTCTATGCAGAGGTCAAAAATGACAAGTAAGTAGATTCGGAATTGATCCAAAGGTAAGTAACGAATCCCCAAAATTGATAGAAGATTATGAACGGACGAACCATCGGATGAATGTAATAAATGAACGAATGAGCCGTCAAGTATTAATGAATGGGCGAACCGTCTGATGAATATGAGAAATGAACGGATGAACCGTCAAACATTAATGAATGTGTGAACCGTTGGATGAACTTGACGTTTCATTATTTAAAGAACTTCTGCCTATAAATATAGCAGAAATCTGAAAAGAACGAACACTTCTATTCCTCAACATAAAAATGTCGTCTGAAGAATCATCCAAGAAGGCTGAAATCGCCATGAAGATTCAGAAAGGCACTGAAGAACGCCCTGCTGATCCAGTTCAATCGAAGAAGGCGGCAGCAGGCGAAGGTTCGTCTGCACCCAAGCCACCAAGAGACATTTTAGACTTCCTGCTCGAACCAGGAAGGACTGAAGAAGAAGAAGCCATGAGGATGGCCGCTTGTAAGTTCCTCATGGGTTCCAGCAAGGAGGTCCTCAGTTCTTTTGCTGATCGCATTTTCGAGAAGGACGGCAGTGGCCCATGTCCAAATGTAGAGAAGGATGATAGTGATCTTCCTTAATATCATGTACCATCATTCATGATTAAAATAAAATAAAAATTTTATTTCTAAACATGAACTTGTCTGATGATTACAAGCATTTATATTTATACATAATATTTTTTAAGAAATTTGCCATTAATAGGCATCATAACTTTTCGGCCATCCAGTTCTGAGAGTTGATAAGCTCCATTTGAGAAAACTCTGCTTACGATATAGGGACCTTCCCATTTTACGTCAAATTTGCCCTTGCTCATATGAGTCATAGTCATAGGACGTCTGACTGTTAGAACAAGTTCTCCTTTTTGATACGCTCGAACTCTGACTTTCTTATTAAAAGCTCTTGAGATTCTAGCTTGATAGAATTCAATATTCTGTTGAGCAGATAATCGCTTTTCATCCAGAGCTTCTAATTCTTGAAGTCGAAGACGATCATTATTTTCGGCAGTGAGTTCATTAGCGATTGCTATCCTTAAAGAAGGAATTTGAATCTCTAATAGAAGAACAGTTTCACAACCATACACCAGAGAGAAGGGTGTACATTTAGTAGCATTACGAACTGTAGTACGGTAGGCCCACAAGCATTCACCGAGCTTCTCACTCCAATTACGTTTGTTAGTAGAGACAAACTTCTTTAGGAGTTTGATGATGGTCTTGTTGAAAGCTTCTGCTAATCCGTTAGCTGCCGGATTATACGCGGTAGAAGCCACATTATTAATCCGGTGATCGTCACAGAATCGAGTAAACTTCTGACTGACGAACTGTGGTCCGTTATCATGAATAATGTGTCGAGGAACACCAAATCTGTAGATGACATGATGCTTAATAAAGCTGATGACATTGGACGTTTTAACTTCAGATAAAGGAATGGCTTCGGACCATTTGAAGAAGTAATCGGTTATTGCGAGAATAAACCGATGACCTTTGGATGACGGCGGATTGATCGGACCGATAATGTCCATGCCCCAAGCTTCGAAGGGCCATGATGCTGCCGTCGGATGTAGAAATTCCGAGGGTTGATGAATAAAATCTGCATGGATTTGACAAGCTTTACACTTCTTTGCATATTCGATGGCGTCTGATACCATAGTGGGCCAATAATAACCCATACGTCGAATACGGTCCTGAAGTTTTGGGCCAGGTTGATGTGCTCCGCAAATTCCATCATGTGCTTCGCGAATGATCTGCTGAGCCTCATCACCGGCAACACATCGAAGAAGTAGACCGTCATAAGCTCGACGATATAAGGTTTTTGTAGTATGATTGTAATAGAATCTGAGTGATCGTCGTCTGATAGATGCTGCCTCACTCGGATCATCCGAAAGAATATCATACAATACGAAATCTAAGAAAGGAAGTCTCCAATCTTTATCCGTATTCTGAGTCTCAGTTGAATTACTGAAGATGAATTCCATGCTAGAATCAGATGAAGATGATAAAGATTTACGACTAAATCCAAATCCTCTTGTTGTGTTGACGTCATGAGACGTTGATTCTTCAATGTCAATTGGAAGTCCTAGAGTCAGATTTTTTTCGAGATGAAACAATTCTCGATTGTAAACAATAATCATTTGTTGCCATCTAATCGGAATAGCCAACACCGCCGCAAGATTAGCTAGAGCATCAGCTTCTGTGTTACATGCTCGCCTAACATGTTCAATGAAGAATTCTTCAAACGAAGAAGCCATAGATATAGCTGATCTATGATAAGGAACCAGATCTTGATGGCGAACTTCATAAGTACCCCTTATCTGATTAACAATGAGTTTAGAGTCTCCGTATGCCTCCAAATGTTGAATATTCAGATGTTTAGCGAGTTGAAGACCAATGAGCAATACATTGTACTCAGCTACATTGTTTGAACATGGTTGATCAAGAGAATAAGCTCGTTGGATAGCAAGACCTTCTGGCGATACAAGAACAATTCCAACTCCAGCGACGATGTCTCCATTAGGACCAATTCTTGAAGCTCCATCAAAGAATAGACGCCAAGTAAGATCTTCTTCAGCAATTTGGTTTGAATCTAGAACTTCATCTGGGATTTCATCATAGAGTTTTGAATCTTCTGGAATTGAATGAGCAGCCAGAAAATCGGCTAAAGCTTGTCCTTTGACTGACTTCTGAGAAATATAGTACATATCATATTGAGCAAGTAGGATTCCCCAATTAGCCAATCGAGAATTCAAAACACTAGGTTTCTTCATCATGACCCGTATAGGATTGATCTTAGAAATGACATGAATAGTCTGGCTAATGATATAATGACGTGTCTTTTGGACAGCGAACATCAAGGCTAGACATTCTTTTTCGACTGGTGAATATCGAGGTTCAGCTCCGGTCATAGTTCGACTGAGATAGTAAATGGCTTGTTCATGACCATTTTTATTCTTTTGAGCAAGCAATGCACCCAGTGAATGACTCATTGCTCGGGTATACAGAAGGAATGGTATTCCTGAGACGGGAGGTACCAATACTGGCGGGCTCATCAGATATTGTTTTATATCATCGAATGCTTTCTGACATTCATCACTCCAGACGAAAGAAACACCTTTCTTCATGAGTTTATTGAATGGTCAGCAGCGTCCTGAAAGATTAGAGATGAATCTCCTGATATAAGCGATCCTTCCTTGAAATCCTCGTAGCTCTTTTAAGGTGCGTGGAGGACGCATCTCTTGGATGGCTTTGATCTTCTCGGGATCCACGTGTATACCTTTAGAGGTAATAACGAAGCCGAGAAATTTACCACTAGAGACACCTAAGAAGGACTTAGTAGGGTTCATCTTTAACTGATGCTTACGTATTAGATCAAAAATAGTCTTCAAATCTTGGATGTGATCATCTTTTTGTCGACTTTTGACTGCAATATCATCAACGTAGCATTCGACTGTTTTCCGCAAATGTTTACGGAATATAATGCTCATAGCTCGTTGATAAGTTGCTCCTGCATTCTTGAGACCGAATGGCATCACTGTATAACAGTATGTACCGATCGGCGTTCTGAAAGAAGTGTGTTTCTCGTCGTCTGGAAATATTTTAATCTGATTATATCCAGAATACCCGTCCATGAATGACATCCGTTCAAATCCACAGGTATTATCGATCATGACATCAGTGATTGGTAGAGGGAATTCGTCTTTAGGACATGCCGCATTGAGGTCGCAGAAGTCTATGCAAACTCTGATTTTGCCAGTCTTTTTAAGAGCAGGAACTATGTTAGCCACCCAATCGGGATGTTGTTCCTCTCTAATAAACCCGGAGGCCATGAGTTTATTGACTTCAGCTTCAATTGCATCTATAATGTCTGGACGAAATCGTTGCTGTTGTTGTTTGACCGGTTTAGCATTCGGCAAGATATTGAGCTTGTGAGTTGCGATTTGTGGATCAAGTCCTGGCATATCTTCATAACTCCAAGCGAAGACATCGATGTAATCACAAATGAGTTTAATCATGTCTTGCTTATCAGTTTCTGAAAGACTTTCACTGATGAATATTGGTTTGGGGGATCCCTCTTCACCAACATCTATTTGAACAAGTTTATCTTCAGTCGGAGGTTCTTTTTGCTCGAAACGGAACTCCTATTGATTATCTAACCTTTGGGCCCATTGTTCTGATTCAGGTGAGATTTCAAATTCTTCTTCGTCTTCATCACTTTCTTCAGAACAGTCAATAGAAACCATGTTGGAAGACAGAATATTGCAGTAGAAATCACCGATACTCGTATCGGAATCCCAAGAAGTGGTATTAGAAGAATCAGATCTCTTATCTTCGTTAGACTCGGGATCTTCATGGATAATATTGATAAAAGGAGTAGGAGCAATATAGCCCAATCCGCATTTTGTCCTTCCATATTTCAGAGGAGGAATCCGGACAGGCATTTTTCTTCCTTTGCCATTATTGAGGCTAGTCCTGAAGTCATAGCCCATATTTTTAATGATGTCTTTAGATTGCTGACTATAACGACGTAGTTGTAATCTTCCAGTATCATCATTCTTGTCATCATCTTCTAAATCAGAAGGACTTTGGGGCCCTTTGTAAAAGAATATTGGAATGTCTCCTGGCTTTCTGCTGGGAACTAGAAAGTATGAAGATTGTACAGGTTCTAGGGATACATCTGTATGAACAGTCTGTATAACTCCTATGGTTATTGTGCTCAAGTCATCTAACAAATGTAAATAACTATGAACATAATTACACACATCAGCGTACTACAAAGATGGAAACTTTTCATTAAATGTAAAAGCAGCAATATTTACATTGGGAGAAGGCTGAGCCTTAGAGATCTTAGCCAAGTCAATGACTAAAGGGGAAGAAGAAGAACGAGAAGAAGCTTTGTTTCGATTAAGATCGATAACAAATGGCTCAGAAGAGGTGAGCTCCCTTGAAGCTTGAGATGGAAGAGTAATCCGCCCTCCAACTGGAATTAGCAGAGTATCCTGTGAAAATACAGGAACTGTAGTACGCCCACTAACAGGAATGATCATTGTATCTTGAGCAGACGATTGAGGTAACAGAGAGATCCGTCCACTCACCGGAATGATGAAAGAACCTTCTCCGGAGGATTTGGGAGATTGTTGCTGAGTAGTTCGACCTTTAACAGGGATTATTAAAGTCTCACTTTGTGAATCCTCTTTCTCCATAGCTTGTATCACCCTTGTATACTCTTCTTTGTACATTCGGGAATCATTGAAATAAGCTTCGACCCCATGGAAGGGATTTATATCAGCAACTTCTTTTTGTACTCTTCCATTGTTATTAATGTACTTAAAATACTGATGAAGAGTAGAAGGCACCACATTATTTTCATGAAGAAAGGGCCTCCCAAGAAGAAGATTGTAGGATCCCACGATCTCGATCACATAGAAAGTGACTTTGGATCTGAAATCACCTATCTGAAGCTTCAGATGAATCTTTCCCAAAGGCTCGCTTTGGCTTTGATTGAATCCCAGGATAGTAGTAACCGTCTTGGAGAGCTTGTGAAGAGGAATTTTTAGTTCATCCAACAGACTCTTTGGCATTATACTTATAGCAGACCCTGGATCAATGAGGATACGATCTATCTTCATTGTATCGATATAACCAGTGTAGTAGAGAGTCCGATCATGTCGATTATCCTCCAATAGCATGTCGTCTTGTGTACAGGTGATATTTGGGATAATCTCCAATACACTGTTGCAATGTAAGCAAGTGGCAAGTTCTGCATCTGGCTTCTTCAATTATGCAAGACAAGAGTCGGCTTGAAGAAGTGCTTCACTTAACGTCTCCCGAGTCTCTTTAGAAAGACGTAGAAGTTCAAAGAGGGACATCCTAACTGGAGTATTAGCAAATTGAGCTAGAATGTCGAAATTATAAGGCTTCTGAATCCCAAGAGGAGGGGACTTCTTGATTGGTTTATCAAACCGAGCCTGTTGTTTGCCTTTCTCAAGAGCCGTAGGCTTAGGAGAAATAGGTTCAACCGGTGTAGTTGAAGGAACATGTGCAGTGGATGATTCTTCTTCAGGAGGAACATTAGGAGCATCTTTATCAGCTAGAGGGATATCAGGAGTATCCTCAGGATTCTTGGAATAATCCTTTAGATAAGGTTTCCCTGTTCGAGTAGCAAGTGCTTCTTCCTTCTCTTTTGGCTCTGTGTCAGAGGTAGATCCAAGAGAAGTTATATGACATGACTTAATCTTTCCAGCCTTCTTGGACTTTCGAGATGTAGTCTTTTGAAGAGGAGGAGAGTCAAAATCTGCCACTAGATCAGGATGAATCCACATGATTTCTTCTGTTTCCAAAGTGATTGGCACTAATCCTTCAGACTGTGGAGGAGGAATATTCACTATTTCAAGAGTTGCCTTGGGAATAGGAACGATCCTACTTTCAAGGAATTGAGGAGAGAAATCTCCGAATTGCATAGAGACGACGTTGGAGGTGACGGTCTTCTCTTTTGGAGTAAGGGAGATAGCTCCAGATTTAATCATTTCTTGGATCTTTCCTTTCAGTACATAACATGTACGAATTGTGTGACCCAACATTCTGTGGTATGGACAGTATTTAGGATGATCTGTCTTCCCAGCTTCATCAGGTTTCTTGATTTTAGGTAATTGTATTTTATTACCTTTCAGCAGACATTCAAAGATACCAAGGACATCGTCGTCATCGAAAGTGTACTCTTCTTTGGGGCAAGGTGTTCTTGGTTGTTGAGTTGTAGAGGCAGGAGAAGTTTGAACAGTTGATGCATCTTTGCTCTGAAGATTAACTTCAAGAGTTTCTTTTCCCTAGCGAGCATTGTTTTTAGCATTATTGTTAGTACCTTGACCTGTTTCTTTGGGAGTCATCTGCACTCCTAAACCTTTGAAGGTTTCAGCACTAATTTCTGCGACCTTGGTACTGACTATAAAGGAAGGCCAATCTTGAAATTGAGTAGATCCTGTCCACATGCTGATGATTGGCAACAAGTTTGATTTGCATGTGTCAATGGTGACAGCATCAGGAGTTCCAAGAGGCATCTTCAGAGCTTCTCTTCGAAATCGTTCAATGAAATCCTCTGTAGTTTTATTATTTTTCTGCTTGATTCTAATGAGAGCAGACATAGTCATGTCATTGAGCCCTTCATAGAACCGTTCAAGAAATATCTGTTTGAAACCGGCAAATGAGGTAATGCACCCATCTGGGAGACTTCTATACCATTCATAAGCCGTTCCCTTAAGACATCCAACAAACACCCGAGTAAGGAGGGCGTCGCTTGGTTGCAATTGATCAGTCATCACTTTAAAGTGATTAATAAACTGACTTGGAGAAGTGGTTCCATCATAGAATGAGATAGTAGGAGGCTTGTATTTAGGAGGATACGATACTTGCTTCCATTCTATCGGATAAGGTTGTTTGATGCCTAACCTTTGTAAACCATCTTTCTGTTTGAATGCCTCGAATTGAGTTTTGAGATTCTTCAATTCTTCAGAGACAACTCCGGAAGATTGTGGAGTTGTAGCTTGTAGAGAATAGTTGGGAGGAGGAACAACATTATAAGCACTACCCCCAGCTCCAGAGAGACTAGGATTTGTTTGAGCTGGTCCAGGAGTATTAGATTGTACTACTGGAGGAACTTGTATTACACCAGTATCAATTGGTATGGCCTCTGGTACAGTCTGTCGATTTTGTATCTGAGTTGCCATGAGTTCATACATCGACTTCATAGTATCAGCCATGGATTTCATTTGCTGTTCCAAAGAAGCAATTCTTTGTTCTTGAGGAGTCAAGGAAGAAGAAGGTTCATCAGTATTCCCATCATCCATATAAGTCGTGACTGTACGAGGGATTATTGATGAACTGGTGGATGTTGTTTGCTCTGAATCATTGCTTTGTGCATCAAAGTCAATTATAGGAGAACTACCCCCAGTAGAAAGAGGTGGGAAGTTAGATTCTCCAAGGAATTCAGAATCATCTTCAGAGATCAAAGTTCTTTGACTAGAGACCAGGACTCTTGCCCTTGTGCCTTTATATACTCCATCTGGACTATCAGCTCTACCCCCAGTATCCCGAGAGGTCATGTTGACAGAAGCAAACAAAGGCTCATCTTCATCAGGCATAGGTTCACACTGAATCCGATTGAAGATAGATTGTCGTTTATTTTGACATCTGTATTGCATTGTAACTCTCGGCTGGAAGTCACATTCATGATCAACATAGTCTTGAACCATTGATTGACATCTGCATTGAATTATGACTTTTGGCTGGAAGTCACATTCAGCATGGTCCATTGTCACAAAATTACTCCTTCTTTTCTGTTGAAGGTGTTCTCGTAAATCTGTTTGTGAAGATTGAGGTACATCAGAGAACACTCCTTGTGTATTTTTAGGAGTATATTTCTTGTTCCTGGGTCTTGATGGCTCTTGATTATATATGGAGTGATTAATATGAGCCACATAATTTTTAGCATACTCTGCATCCGGATCTTTTATTTTCATTTCCGATTGATGTGGTTTCTTAACACCAGAAGTGTTTCCCAAACGGATTTGATTAAGTTTTGTTCTTAAATCAGTTTGAGGTAACACATTGGTTTTGGAAACTTGGAGTTTTTCTTCCATTGATCTGGATATTTGCAGAGAAGGAAGAGTTGAACCACCCCCTTGATTAGGAGTTGGTAACAGACCCTCTTTCATAGACAAATTTTGTGCCCAATTTGAAGAAGTCGTAAAAGAAGACATTACAGAATGTTTCTTCTTAGACTTATTCAAGTTTTGGGACATAGAATGTCCAAAAGGAAGAGTAGTCAAAAGACCATCTTCTTTTCTTTGACTAACAAAATTGTCAGTCAAAGCTGTTCCTGAAGTAAAAACTACAGGAGCAGAAGAAACAACTAAAGAGTTATCTCTTTTCGAAGGGACTTTGTGTGGAAGACCACCCCCAATTCTAGTAGAACTTGGCAAAGAGGAAGAGATAGCTAAAGAGCTATTCTTCTTAGATGATGTACACGCTGAAACAGGCTTGGTTAAAGAACCAGTGCTGTCAGCGTGACTTTTGATTTTAGAATTACACGCTGGAACAGATTTGGCGAAGGAGACAATACTGTCAGTGTGATTTTTGATTTTGGAAATACACGCTGGAACAGATTTGGCTAATGAGCCAGTGCTATCGGCGTGTTTCTTGACTTTGGAAATACACGCTGGAACAGATTTGGCTAAAGAGCCAGTACTGTCAGCGTGACTTTTGGGATTGAATTTGCATGCTGGAACAGATTTGGCTAAGGAGCCAATACTGTCAGCGTGACTTTTGGATGTGAGATTGTACGCTGGAACAGACTTGGTTAAGGAGCCAGTACTGTCAGCATGACTTTTGAATGCTGTCATCTTCGAGCGCACAAGAGTGTGCGTGCTTGCAGTAGAGTCTTTGCCAGTGTTAGGAGTAGACACTGTGGAAGAGACTTCACCATTGGCTGCCAACTGAATCTTAGGGACATAGACATAGTGTCCCTTCGACTTGGCAGTGATGATGGAGGCTGAAGTGGGCTTGCCACCCTTAGCCCGCTGCATTTCTTCGTAGGTGAGTTGATCAAATTGGATCGTCATCACCTTCTTCGTCGAGCCGATTGACGAAGTGTCGCATTGAGTTGTTGCCATCTCAGAAGAGGAGATGGTTTTTCCCAGCAGAGTCGCCAATTTGTTTTCCATAAATAAATTCACTTTATTTATTGTGTTTCTGGGAAAATTACAACTGTAGGAATCCGATCTAGAAGACGATCGCTTTATCCCTTGGACTATGCGAAGAAGAAAAGCTCTCAAAATTTTGACAGTAAGTTAGATAACTATGTATCTGTACAATGAATGAGAAAAAGAACTCTATTTATAGAGTCAAAAATAACTGAAAGGATAACTGTCTTCACAGCCTTTGCCTAGTTGAAAATCACGCAGGATTTAACATACGCAAGGTTGTGAGCAGTTACTGGACGTGGCCTGTAACTGTTGGACACATGGAAATCATGCATGTGTCGTGTGCAAGTTACAGGACACGCAGGCGAGAGATCAGTGGCATGGCTGCCACGTACTCTAATTTGATAAAATCTACGCAGACTTGTTGAAGACGAAATCCACGCAAACTCGGGGCAGAAAGTTTCAAAATTCACGCAAACTTGGGGCAAGAAGCTTCAGGATCCACGCAGACTTGGGGCAAAAAGCTTCAAAATCCACGCAGACTTGAGGAAAGAAACTTCAGAATCCACGCAAACTTGAGACAGAAAGCTCAAAATACACGCAGACTTGAGGAAGGAACATATAGGTTCAAAATACACGCAGGCTTGAGCCAGAAAAATCCACGCACGATTGAGGCAAGACTGCTAGCTGTCTTGATTCGACGTGCCTCGACTGACACAAAATCTCTGACAGTGATTGCTTTTGTCAGTCACATTAAATGACAAGAAGCTCTTTTGGTACGCCAACTTGACGAAGGCTGAGTCTTGTTGAAGAAGATTTCAAAAGTCACGCAATAGTCGGCTGTGATCTCTCGAGTTCTGTGCATACGTGGCATACGAGAAGACATTCCTCGACTGTCGTGCTGTCAGTCATGATGATACTCTGACAAATGATGAGCTGTCTCCCAGCGTGACTTTTTTTTTAATATTGTCCTGATCAACTCAGCGTGACTTTTGGACCTTGTTCTGATCAACTCAGCATGACTGTTCATTTTTAAGGCCTACAGTGAGCCTGCGTGACTTTTCACGCACGCTGTCTTGAGTGAGCCTGCGTGACTTTTCACGCACGCTGCCTTGAGTGAGCCTGCGTGACTTTTTACCCCTTAAGCGTGCGTGTTTTTGTGCGTACGCTTTTGATATTTTATTAGATATTATATGCCCATTTTATATCTTTACGCCTTTTGTCCCGAGCATGATATGAGCACTAATGTGACCCCGGAGAACAAAGTGTTCCTACCCGATACCTGTACCTGAATGTCCCAGTTCTTGTTCATGCTCGACAAATGACTCGTAACTCCACGTGGCGTATTTGCAATGATGCATTATACTAAGGAGGGTAGCACATGTTGACATACTGATTGACATGGATCCTCTTTGGGGTACTCGTACTAAAGTACGACTTTACGGGGATAATTATGCAGGCCACAGCATGTGAGTCCAAGATTTTGCCTAGGGTTAAATTAGGCGACTAAACATACTAGATGCATGGAGAGGGCAAAATCCCGAGATCGTGTTACACCAGCCGCCTTGAGATATTGTCTTGACGCGCCGGCTGGTCTCCACGGATACTGTGTCATCTGCAACGAGTGGATGACTGTATCCGATTAATTCCTGCTATATATTATATGCTTTAGCAAGGTGGCCTTACGAGGGACCTGTGCTCAATCATACCTGTCTACGCGAACCCCTGGGTTGGCTAGCCTTGCTGGAAAGATACGATCTGAGGATTTTCTAATAATATAACGCGAGGATAACCTCGTTCCACTAGAAATGCGTAGACTTGATTGGCCGTGAAAACGACTTGCTTGTATCCTATTACCTTCCGCGAATAACTGAGGGAAGCGGACTGTCATGATATGTGATCCAACCCATGTTCTTGTTTGATTGTTGGGTTGGTTATCGTACTATGATAGGCTGTGGACCGAAGTTATGAACGAAAGACTTATTCTGGTTGTGAAGTGCTACTTCTGTGAATGACTAAGGAACATGGTCTATCATGGTAACCCATGTTCTTGTTTGATTGTTGGATTGGTTATTGTGCTGCGATAGGCTATCGACCGAAGTCACGATCAGGAGATTTTATTGTTTATACCTTTTAACTTATGTGAAAGTTATAGAGTACGATACGTCCCGACTCCATGCGGCACCTTTTGTCCTTGTTTTGTTGTAAGGGTGCCATATGGGTTCGAGGATGTTGCGCTACCCTATAATAGTTGCATAAGTATTACTATTACCAATCATTCTATTATCTGGGTTTTTAATCTTAACTCTTGTGCCCCTTTGGCGGTACTTGCTATTCGGGGCTGACCCCGCTGGTTTTGTTTGGCCAGATCTCGTAGCAGAGCCGGAGGACACGATCTTCCTTTCTGACATCCATAGTACATACTAGGAGCATAGTGGTTCGGGAACTCGAGTGGGTTTTTTCTCCACCACTCCTGCTTATACTTTTGCGGCGTTTAGCCACCGGCACCTGTTAGCCGGATTACTTAATATTTTGTGTCAGTACATAATTGTAATTAAACAGACTGCAGCTGTGTATAATTTTGTACTCTTGACTCTCTGAGATAGCTAAATTATAAAGCTAGTCTCTCATGATCATTTTGATGAAGCGTTAGGGACGCTTTACTGCTTTATCTTTAATGTTCATTTCATTGCTGATGTGACTTGATTGATTGAGACATAGAACTCTGTGGGACCATAGGAGACTTGATTGTAGCATGTACCCCCTAGTCTCTCGACAGCCACGATCGCCGTATGACGTTACGTACCTCATATGGAGTAGCTGGCCTAGTCCGTCTCCGTATTTTGGTACTGGGGCGTGACAAGGTTTTAGTGGTGGCCCATGCAGGTCTGATTTTCAGACTTGTGGGGTATTGCGAATTGCTAGGAGTCTCAATCAAAACTTGTTCCCCTTAAAATTCTGTTTCGAATTCTCTGTCCTTGTCTTGATCTCTAACCTGACTTGCATCCTCGAAATCTTCTTCGTTCGGACTTGATAATCTTATATCTTTCTCTATAGGGGAGCTTCATTCTCAGTAGCGGGTGAGGCCCATGAGAAAGAGCAGCAAGAGCATGGCTCGACTGGGCAGCAACAGGGGAGAGAACCTTCCCCAGGACAGGCACAAACAGAAGTGGAACCAGAGGCAGTGCAGCCGCAGGTTATTGAAACTCCTGCAGCACCAGCAGCGACGGCAGTACCAGACGTCGTAGCACTCCTGGAGATCATCCGAGGGTTTTTTGTCACTAACCAACAGCAACAGACTCAACAGCAGGAGCAGAACGTGTTGCTGACCAAGGGATTCAGTTAGCTCTTGAGAGGAGTGCCGGGGTTGACTCGGGAGCATCAGGAAGGTTCCGTCGCTTGAACCCGATGTATTTTGATGGCACGGAGGATGCCATCACTACGGATGCCTGGATTCAAGACATCGAAGCCATTCTTGTGGCAGCCAAGGTTCCAGATGATGAGAAGTTTGATCAGGTCAAATTAGTACTTCAGGATCTTGCCCGCGACTGGTGGGCATCAGAAGAAGTTGGTATAAGACGCCCTGTTCGTTGGACCACCTTCAGTGACAGGTTCAAGGCCAAGTATTTTGGCGTAGTAGCTCGATATGAACTCCAGCAGAAGTTTATCAGTCTCAAGCAAGCAGGCAAGACCGTAGATGGGTATGCAGCAGAGTTCTGCAGATTGTGCCGTTTCGTACCAGCAATGGTGGCAACGGAGCCTGAGAAAGCTATGAGGTTCCAGCAGGGACTTCATTTGGAACTATTACAGCTTGTGGAAGGACACAACTACCAGATGTTTGACGCTGTTTTGACGGCCGTTCGGAGGCACGAGCTTACCCAGCAGAGGTTGGCATCGAGGACAGGAGGTCAGAAGAGATCTCATTCCCAGGTTGGAGGACGAGCAATGCAGCGAACATCGACACCAGCACCCGGTGTACGTATTCATGATGCAGGAGCGCCGCAGAGGACGGCCGTGTCAACTAATACAGCACCAGTTCGGCATCAGCAGCCGAGGAACCAACAACAGTGCCAGGGAGCACCCCAGGGCTGTACATTCTGTGGAAAGGCAGGGCACACGAGGGAGGTGTGCCAGTCAGCGAATGGCTTATGCTTGAGGTGTGGTAGTTCAGACCATCGTATCTCCACTTGTCCTGTGATGCAGAGGCCAGGAGGGCCAGCTCAGCCGTTTCCAGTATTGCCAGCTCCGGTGGCAACCCCGAGTGGAGGGCCAGTATTAGCAGTAAGGCCCCTAGCCCAGCGTCTACCAACGCAGGCACAGATGTTTCGCCAGGCACAGGAAGCCGAAGGCCCTCAGAGGCAGCAACAGCATGGTCGAGGAAGGCCGCAACAAGGGGCTCCGCGGGGCCAGGCTCTCACATTGACCTTGGGAGAGGCTCTAGCGTCTAGCGACGTGGTGGCAGGTAAAATTCTCGTCACATCATTTCCCGCTGTAGCATTATTTGATTCAGGCGCTACTCATTCATTCATCTCTGCACAATATGCTACACGAATTGGATTAGTGTTTGAGGCATTGTCGGAGAGGATGGATATACTCACCGGCAATGGGCTCGTAAAAGTTAGCAGAGTGCGCTTTTCATGTCCGGTGGAGGTGTGTGGGCATTTACTGCCCGCATCATTGATTGAATTCCCTATGGGGAATTTTGATGTCGTTCTTGGCATGGACTGGTTGAGAGACAGTCATGCGACAATTGATTGTAGAGGAGATAGGGTCATATTCAGCGTTCCTAGGATGGAGCAGTTCATCTTTACTCGAACCTTGAAGAATCAGGCCGGAGGCGTCATCTCAGCAGCAGTGTCAGAGCCAGGACAGATTCCGAGAGTGGTCGAAGATTTTCTCGACGTCTTCCCTGATGAGCTCCCAGGGATACCCCCAGTCAGAGAGGTAGAATTTAGCATTGAGTTGAACCCTGGAACGAGGCCTATTGCAGACAGAGTTTACAGGATGTCGCCGTCAGAACAGGATAAGTTGTATCAACATGAAGAAGAGTTGAAGTCTAAGGGATTCATCCGAGACAGTAAATCGCCCTGGGCCGCGCCAGTGATTCTAGTTCCCAAGAAGGACGGGTCGACGAGGATGTGCATCGACTACCGCAAGCTGAATGCAGTAACAGTGAAGAATAAGTACCCACTACCAAGGATTGATGACCTGTTTGACCAGTTGAGCAAGGCCAGCGTCTTTTCCAAGATCGATCTTCGGTCAGGATACTATCAAGTAAGAGTCCGGGAGCAAGACATACCGAAGACAGCATTCAGATCTAGATATGGGCATTATGAGTTTTTAGTAATGCCCTTTGGACTAACCAACGCCCCCGCAGTATTCATGGATTTAATGAACCGCATCTTTTTGCCGTATTTGGATAAATTTGTGGTGGTGTTCCTAGATGACATTCTTGTCTATTCCAACAGTGAAGAGGAGCATGAGAAATATCTTAGGATTGTCTTACAGATATTGAGGGAGCATCAACTTTATGCGAAGCTCGACAAGTGTGAATTCTGGTTAGATCACATTTCATTTCTGGGGCATGTAATTTCTGGGGCAGGAGTGTCAGTGGATCCGAAGAAGATTGAGGCCGTAGAGCATTGGCCAGTCCCAAGAACGGCTGTAGAAGTACAAAGTTTCTTAGGATTAGCTGGTTACTACAGAAGGTTCGTGGCGGACTTTGCAAAGATCTCTGCGCCCTTAACGCATTTGACGCACAAGGACGTAGAGTTTGTTTGGTCAGCTAGCTGTCATGCATCATTTGAAGAATTGAAGAAGAGATTGATCTCAGCTCCGATCTTGACGCTTCCAGTAGGAGCGGGAGGCTTTACAGTATATTGTGACGCATCTGGGAAGGGTCTTGGATGTGTATTGATGCAGCACGGAAAGGTGATAGCATACGCGTCTCGACAGCTTCGAGACCATGAGAAGAATTACCCGACTCACGATTTGGAGTTAGCAGCTGTGGTGTTTTCACTCAAGTTGTGGAGGCATTATTTATACGGGGATCGGGTAGAGATCTATACTGATCATAAGAGTTTGAAATATGTATTCACGCAGCGAGATTTGAACATGAGGCAAAGAAGATGGTTAGAACTGCTGAAGGATTTTGATTTAGATCTTCAGTATCATCCAGGCACGGCGAATATAGTTGCAGATGCACTAAGTAGGAGAGACAGTGCCTTTATCTTGACCTCGCAGAAGCATATTCTAGAAGACCTTCAGAGTATGAGAATCGAAGTAGTTTTGCCAAGGGATATAGGAAGAATGACCAGTATGCAGATTCAGTCAACCTTAGTAGAGAGGATAAGGGCAGCACAAGCAGGAGATCCACAGATTCAGAAGTTACGGTCGGAGTGTGAATCAGGCCGTAGGAAGGAGTTAGTGATTCATAAAGATGGTACGCTCAGGTTTGGAAACAGACTCTGTGCACCGAGTGGAGACCTTCGGCAAGAAGTTATGTCCGAATCTCATAGTTCTATTTACTCCATTCATCCAGGAGGAACGAAGATGTATCGAGACATCAGGCAGTTCTTTTGGTAGAATGACATGAAAAGAGAGATAGCGAGATTTGTATCCAAGTGTCTGGTATGTCAGCAGATGAAGGCCGAGCAGCAGAGACCAGCAGGATTGCTACAGCCGCTTCCTATCCCAGAATGGAAATGGGAGCACATCACGATGGATTTTGTGACCGGTTTACCTAGATCCCCGGCTGGCAAGAATACAGTCTGGGTAATAGTAGATCGACTCACGAAGGTCGCCCATTTTCTTCCCTTCCGAGTTGGACAAACTACTGAGCAGTTAGCAGAAATGTACATGAAGCAGATAGTAAGGCAGCACGGTGTTCCAGTTAGTATAGTATCAGATCGGGATACGCGGTTTACTTCCCATTTTTGGCGGAGCTTACACCAAAGTTTGGGAACCAAGTTAAGATTTAGTACTGCTTATCATCCATAAACTGACGGGTAATCAGAAAGAACCATTCAGACATTAGAAGATATGCTACGAGCGTGTACCTTAGATTTTGGCGGATCTTAGGAGGATCACCTTCATCTAGTGGAGTTCTCCTATAACAACAGCTATCAGGCTAGCATTCAGGTGGCCCCGTTTGAAGCATTTTATGGAAGGAAGTGCAGGTCCCTTTTGGCATGGGACGACGTCGGAGAACGAAAGTTGTTGGGACCAGAGATGATCACGCAGACTGTGGAGATAGTTAAGTTGGTCAGAGAGCACCTTCGAGTTGCACATGACTGACATCGTCATTGGGCAGATCAGCATTGTAGGCCTCTAGAGTTTAGAGTTGGCGACCAAGTGTTTCTGCGGATTTCGCCTACTCGGGGTATCATCAGATTTGGAACCCGAGGAAAGCTTAGTCCAAGATACGTTGGTCCTTTTAAGATTCTCGCTCGGGTAGGCGATGTGGCTTATCGACTTGCCCTTCCACCTTCGTTAACTGGCATACATGATGTGTTTCATATGTCCCAATTACGTGGGTATGTCCCGGATCCGAGTCATGTCCTCGATCATTCTGAGTTAGTCGTTGGTACCGACCTAACTTACGAGGAACAACCCGTGTCTATTTTGGACCGGCGAGAGAAGGTACTCAAGAATCGGACGATAAGTCTTGTCCGTGTTTCTTAGAACCATCACTCTTCGGAAGAGTCAACCTGGGAGCGCGAGGACGAGATCAGATCTCGGTATCCGCATTTGTTTGACTAATAAGGTATATTTTTGTACCTTATTGACACGATTCCATGCTTATCTGCACCTGCTTGTTTTGCACTTTGTGATGTATGATAATAACTGCTATGATAGTTAACTTGTATATGATTGTGCCTTGCTTGCCCTGATTTCACTATCCTGTCTTGGCTGGAATTTCGAGGACAGAATTTTTCTAAGAAGGGTAGAGATGTCACTCCCCGATTCTGGAATACGTATTTTAATACGTAAACCGATAAGTTATATTTACCTTAAATTTATACGATATTTATTATGCAGTATTTCTTCATGCATTTCCCAAAAATATTCGATAAAATATTACTTCCTAATTTATTTTCTGCATTTGGGCCTACAGTTTTGGCTCATTTGGGTAACCTATTTTTGGTTCACCAATGGTTCATCATGAACCCTTTGGTTCATCATGAACCCATGGGTTCAAGATTCTATATAATAACTCATCTCCTTCTCTCTCCTCTCATTTACTTCCTCTCATTTATTTTCTCCACCAACCAAGGCAAGTACCAACTTGCTCAAGAGATGGATCCATAATTTTGTCAATGATTTCTTAAAAAACTATTTGCCAAAACATGTTCTTCTCCTCAATCTATACTAGTTTAGAACTTGGAAATTTCTATTTTGAAGCTTTAATTTTTGTAGATCTAAGTTTTAATCATTTTTGGATTTTTGCATGGTTTGATCTACTTTAGTTGGATTTTATGGGTTTTTGATGCTTCCATATGGAAGAGCATTCAGTTTCACCCAAGTTGGAACGTTGGAAATCTGAATTTGGAGTTCGGATGGCCAAGTTGTGATATTTTGAAGCTTTGGGTTCATCCATGGTGTTCTTGCTGTTTGGAGAAGACAGTGAGCAGTGTGCTACTGTTTGAGCACGCTTCCGGTTGGAAGCGTGTCTCTCATTGAGTCTGCGTGACTTTTCACGCAGCTCTCTCCTTGAGTCTGCGTGACTTTTCACGCAGCTCTCTCCTTGAGTCTGCGTGACTTTTCATGCAGCTCTCTCCTTGAGTCTGCGTGACTTTTCACGCAGCTCTCTCCTTGAGTCTGCGTGACTTTTCACGCAGCTCTCTCCTTGAGTCTGCATGACTTTTCACGCAGCTCTCTCCTTGAGTCTGCGTGACGTTTCACGCAGCTCTTCCCTTGAGCCTGCGTGACTTTTCACGCAGCTCCCCCCTTGAGCCTGCGTGACTTTTTACGCACGCTGCCTTGAGTGAGCCTGCGTGACTTTTCACGCACGCTGCCTTGAGCGAGCCTGCGTGACTTTTCATGCACGCTGCCTTGAGTGAGCCTGCGTGACTTTTCACGCACGCTGCCTTGAGTGAGCCTGCGTGACTTTTCACGCACGCTGCCTTGAGTGAGCCTGCGTGACTTTTCACGTACGCTGCCTTGAGTGAGCTTGCGTCACTTTTCACCCCTTGAGCGTGCGTGTTTTTGTGCGTACGCTTTTGATATTTTATTAGATATGAGCACTAATGTGACCCCGGAGAACAAAGTGTTCCTACCCGATACCTGTACCTGAATGTCCCAGTTCTTGTTCATGGTCGACAAATGACTTGTAACTCTACGTGGCGTATTTACAATGATGCATTACACTAAGGAGGGTAGCACATGTTGACATACTGATTGACATGGATCCTCTTTGGGGTACTCGTACTAAAGTACGACTTTAGGGGGATAATCATGCAGGCCACAGCATGTGAGTCCAAGATTTCGCCTAGGGTTAAATTAGGCAACTAAACATACTAGATACATGGGGAGGGCAAAATCCCAAGATCGTGTTACACCAGCCGCCTTGAGATATTGTCTTGACGCGCCGGCTGGTCTCCACGGATACTGTGTCATCTGCAACGAGTGGATGACAGTATCCGATTAATTTCTGCTATATATTATATGCTTTAGCAAGGTGGCCTTACGAGGGCCCTGTGCTCAATCATACCTGTCTACGCGAACCCCTGGGTTGGCTAGCCTTGCTGGAAAGATATGATCTGAGGATTTTCTAATAACATGACGCGAGGATAACCTCGTTCCACAAGAAACGCGTAGACTTGATTGGCCGTGAAAACGACTTGCTTGTATCCTATTACCTTTCGCGAATAACTGAGGGAAGCGGACTGTCATGGTACGTGATCCAACCCATGTTCTTGTTTGATTGTTGGGTTGGTTATCGTACTATGATAGGCTGTGGACCGAAGTTATGAACGGAAGACTTATTCTAGTTGTGAAGTGCTACTTCTGTGAATGACTAAGGAACATGGTCTATCATGGTACATGATCCAACCCATGTCTTGTTTGATTGTTGGGTTGGTTATTGTGCTGCGATAGGCTATCGACCGAAGTCACGATCAGGAGATTCTATTGTTTATACCTTTTAACTTATGTGAAAGTTATAGAGTACGACACGTCCCGACTCCATACGGCACATTTTGTCCTTGTTTGGTTGTAAGGGTGCCATATGGGTTCGAGGATGTTGTGCTACCCTATAATAGTTGCATAAGTATTACTATTACCAATCATTATATTATCTGGGTTTTTAATCTTAACTCTTGTGCCCCTTTGGCGGTACTTGCTATTCGGGGCTGACCCCGCTGGTTTTGTTTGGCCAGATCTCGTAGCAGAGCCGGAGGACGCGATCTTCCTTCCTGACATCCATAATGCATACTAGGAGCATGGCGGTTCGGGGACTCGAGTGGGTTTCTTCTCCACCACTCCTGCTTATACTTTTGCGGCGTTTAGCCACCGATACCTGTTAGCCGGATTACTTGATATTTTGTGTCAGTACATAATTGTAATTAAACAGACTGCAGCTGTGTATAATTTTGTACTCCTGACCCTCTGAGATAGCTAAATTATAAAGCTAGTCTCTCATGATCATTTTGATGAAGCGTCAGGGACGCCTTACTGCTTTATCTTTAATGTTCATTTCATTGCTGATGTGACTTGATTGATTGAGACATAGAACTCTGTGGGACCATAGGAGACTTGATTGTAGCATGTACCCCCTAGTCTCTCGACAGCCGCGATCACCGTATGACGTTACGTACCTCATATGGAGTAGCTGGCCTAGTCCGTCTCCGTATTTCGGTACTGGGCGTGACAGAACTCGGACAGAATTCGAACAGAGTTTTGATGCAAAGATTTCGCAAATGAACGTTGCATGCAGATTTGGAGGCAACAAATATTTAAATTCAAACTGACCGAACTCGGTCAGAGTTCGGACCGAACTCGGCTTGAGTTCTGTCTAAGTATAAATGTAAAATATTTGTTTAAAGTTGATGCAGAAGGTGAATGATTTTTTTGATAGGTAGACTTTGGATGGGTAGGTTGTATAGGAAAGTGGACTATGATTAACCTAAGCCAGTAGTATCCAGTCGATCTTACAATTTATATCCTAGACTCAAATAAAGATAAAATACAAAATAACTCGGACTTGATTCCAATAAAAATGAGCTTCAAAATGATGATTCACACGCTTACTGATGTAGTAGTACGCTTTTTGATATTGATTTTACTAGACCCGAAATAATTAGCAGCAGTTCGTATATTTTGTGCATTGACTTAAGTTAGTGTTGATTATTAAAATCGGGTGTGACCATGGAATGAGCCAACAATCTACCCCATTTTGATAATTGACAAACTTGAGTCTAAATAGAACAAAATCAAAATACCTAAAAAAATGATGGTGGTGTTCTTTCTTTGATTTTTGGTATTGCTCTTTTTCTCCCCCTTTGTCAATAAAAAAATGGTTTTGGCTCCCCCATAATGTGTGAAGCCAACAATGTTCATCAAAAGGCAAAGTAATACTAGAGAGATAACCACAAATAACAATATTGCCATAAATAATAAGTACATAGCAAAAATAACTAGTAGTGGAATACTGAAATATCATACTAAATGAAAGATACAATCATCACAAACTACTAATAAATGTCTAACTGTAAAGTTTAGACAAAGAAACTACATAAGATCATCATCTATCAGACTACATCCAAAATAACCACTAACTCAAGTCCTCATCACATCGGCGTGTCGTCACCTCCAGGAGCATCCGGTGGAAAGTATGCAGCAGTAGGATCGAAATAAGAAAATGTCGTCTCATCATCGAACCTAGGTCCAGGGAAGCTGGGATGATGAAGCATGGTAACTGGATGTGTGGGGTCAAGAGAGAGACTCCAGTGAATATCAGTAATGCTGTTCCGCAACACCTGAGCTTGGGTGATATGGCGGAACTCAGAATCAAGATAGCCTTGATGTCGTTGCGCTGAGAGGGCAACGAAATCATCAAAGCGCTGATAGAAGCCAGGGTCAAAACCCAAACCCAGAACAGGGGCTGGAGTAGCAGCAGCAGGAGGAGCCTCGGGGTCATCATCGTGAACAGGTTCAGCACCAGGAGGCAAAGGAGGAGAAGGATATAACCTAGACCTACTGAGTTCAATGGCAGTGGAGGAGTAAGGACGGGTTTAAATATCAATTTAAAACCTCCTAAAGATGGAAGCAAAATGCATAGGGTAGACAAAGTTGCGTCCTGTATTTCTGCAGTTAAGCATTCCTGCCATAACAGTCTTTGGAACAGAAAAAAGGGAATACCAAAGTGAATATGGTACATGGCTGATAATTCTATGAAGGTAATCTCATCAGAGGATCCCTTCTTTGGAAGAAGAACAGAAAATATAAACCTATGGAGTTTATAGAAGTTTTGATTTAGATGTTTGGAATAAACTCTTCTAGGAACAAGTTTAGGGTGACACAAAAGTTCTTTGAAGGAATCAAGGGTGACACCTTCAGGGAATTGGATATAGTGAATATCTACTAAAGCCTCACCTACATCAGGAACATAAAAATATTCACTGATGTCTGTAGCAATAACTCTAGTTCCTGTCCAGCTATACAAGAATAGAAGTTGCCGTTATCTTTTACTTGCAGATTACAGTAAAACATACGGACAATATTATCATAAATATTCTCAGCAACTTCGAAAAAATTACGAAAATCGAGATGGTTGAAAGTGGGGACATACTCAGAAAAGATATTAAAGTTAACACGTGCCCCAACACAAATTTTACGACCCGAAAATGAATCAAACCAAAGATCAGAAAATTTTCTATCGGAAAAGAGTCCGGAGTCGTAATCATCAGATCCAGTAGGACGGGCTGGACTGAAGACATTTGTGGGAACATAGTCAGCGGAAGATGATCCTGCTTGAGAGGAATCAATCTTTCTCTTTTGATGTTTAGGTGCCATGGATGAGAAGGAAAGGAAGTAGAATACCTTGAAGAAAAAGATGAAGATGGTGGAGAGGACGACCCACTAGACTCCGAAAAAGCTCGAAAATAAGGAGGAAGAGAAGCTCTAGAGAGTTTTTGTGGGTTAATCTCGGTAGAAGAGTGAAAAAAATGAAAGGAAGATGATGAATATATAGGGCTAGGGCCGGCTGTTCTGTTCTAGAAATCCACACAGCGCCAGCCGAACTCGGTCAGAGTTCGGTCCGAATTCGGCTGCTTGTATTTCCAATATCATAAATGCAGTATTTGTTTAAAAATTTGAATTTATAACTGTTACACTCCTTTATTTAATAACTTCTATTACTTTGGGTTAGCTGTAGGGACCGAATCGCAGCTAGCGGTAGTTCGAAGACTAGTACACCATGTCGCTTCAGGCTATTTACACCTGTATGATAGAAGGACCCTTTCGGCTTGTACCCAAAATAAATTTCGTTAATAAATTATAAAGTTTCAAGTTATAAAATAAATTTAATAAACATACTACATTATGAATCTGAAAATTCAAGTATGCCGAGCTCTCGCCGCATAACGTTAAATCGATCTTCAGCCAGTGATTTTGTGAAAATGTCTGCTAGTTGATGATCTATGTCAATAAATTCTAAGCAGATGTCCCCGTGTTGTTGGTGATCACGTAAAAAGTGATGACGAATTTTAATGTACTTTGTGCGTGAGTGACATACAGGGTTTTTAGTCAAGTTAATAGTGCTAGTGTTATCACAGTAAATGGGAATCTTAGTGTAGTACAGATTGTAGTCTTCTAGGGTTTGCTTCATCCACAAAATTTGAGCATAACAACGTTCTGCGACGATATACTCGGCCTCAGTAGTTGATAATGCTACAAAATTTTGTTTCTTGCTAAACCATGAGACTAAGGCCTTTCCTAGGAAATGACACGTACCGCTGGTACTTTTACGGTCTACTTTGCATCCTGCAAAATTTGCATTCGAGTAACCTATCAGGTCAAAGGATTTGGTTTTAGGATAGCACAAGCCGACTATACAAGTTTCCTTAAGGTATCGGAAGATACGCTTAACAGCACTTAGGTGTGATTCCTTAGGATTTGCCTGATATCGTACACAAATGCAAATAGTGAACATAATATCAGGGCGACTAGCAGTTAAATATAATAAGCTACTAATCATACCTCGATACTTATGCTGGTCGACAGGTTTGCCACTTTCATCAGTGTCAAGCTTTGTAGATGTAGCCATTGGAGTTCCGATAGGCTTTACATTTTCGAAGTCGTTCTTTTTCAGTATGTCCATCGTATATTTGGCTGATTGATGAATGTTCCCTTTGAGTGTTGTTTGATCTGGAGTCCTAGAAAGAAGTTCAGCTCTCTCATCATACTCATCTCAAATTTACTCTGTATACACTTAGCAAACTCTTGACAAAGTTTTTCATTAGTAGAACAGAATATGATGTCATCAACGTATATTTGCATAAGAAGAATATCATCATCTAAAGATTTGATAAACAAAGTTGTATCAACTCTTCCTTTTGAAAAACCATTATCAAGTAAGAAGGCAATTAGGCGTTCATACCAAGCACGAGATGCCTATTTGAGTCCATAGAGTGCTTTCTTAAGCTTGAAGACGTGATCAAGTTTTTGAAAATCTTCAAAGCCAGGGGGTTATTTCACAAAAACTTTTTCTTTTAGAAATCCATTTAAAAATGCACTCTTCACGTCCATTTAAAATAATTTAAAATCATTAAAACATGCAAATGCACAAAATATGCGAATAGCTTCTAGTCTAGCAACAGGAGCATATGTCTCGTCATAATCAATACCTTCTTTTTGATTATAACCTTGTGCCACTAGACGTGCTTTATTGCGTAGAACTTGTCCATCTTCACTTAGTTTATTTCGGAACACCCATTTGGTACCAATTATCGATTGACCAATAGGTTTAGGAACGAGTTCCCAAACTTGATTTCTCTCAAATTGATTAAGTTCTTCTTGCATGACATTAATCCAAAACTCATCTTTAAAAGCATCTTCTATATTCTTAGGTTCTATTTGTGAAATGAAAGCTACATTTGCTGCTATTTCAGAATCTCTAAGAGAAGAGCGTGTACTTACACCTTTTGATACATCACCTATAATGAGTGTCTCTGGATGATCTGGTAAGAATTTCAATAATTCAATTTTATGAGTCAAATCTTCCATAGGACTCTTATCGGTTCTTGCTTGTACACCTTCATCATCACTGTTGCTAGATCTGTGACTATTGAGCTCATCAAAAGTAACGTTAATAGACTCTTCAATAATCATAGATCTTTTAGTAAAAATTCTATATCCCTTACTCTTAGCAGTATATCCGAGAAATATCCCTTCATCTGCTTTAGAGTCGAACTTACCCAAGTTGTCCTTGGTGTTCAAGATAAAACAACGACATCCAAAAACTTTAAATTAACAAATGTTTGGAATCCTTTCGAACCAAAGTTCGTAAGATATGTTCTTCGAGATGGGTCGAATTAACATCCTATTTAAAACATGACAGGCTGTGCTAACAACTTCTGCCCAAAAATATTTAGGAAGATTATGCTGATTCAGCATGACTCTAGCCATCTTGCTTAGAATACGATTCTTCTGCTCCACAACACCATTCTGTTGAGGAGTTCTAGGACAGAAAAATTTGTGGTAGTATCCACTATCATCATAAAACTTTTTGAAATCAATATTTACGAATTTGCCACCATGATCACTTCGGATACGAGTAATCATGAAGCCTTTTTCGTTTTGTACCTTTTTTCAAAATAACTGAAATTCAAAAATAGCATCACTTTTGTTTGATAAAAAGTAAACCCAAGTAAAACGAAAGAAATCATCAATAATAACAAATGCGTAGAGCTTACCGCAAAGACTAGCGACTCTACTAGGACCAAATAAATCCATATGTATCAACTGCAAAGGTCTAGAAGTACTTACAGCGTTGATGGATTTAAATGTAGACCTATATGCTTTGTTCTTTTCACAGTCAGCACATACCATATCTCTCTTGAACGGTATTTCAGGGAGTCCTTTTACCAGCTTCTTAATGCTCAGTCGTGAGATAGTGTCCATATTAGCATGTCCTAGTCTCATATGCCATAGCCAACTTTCGTCTATGTTAGCTACTAGGCATCTTTCTGCATTATTAGTATTCTCTAGAAAGAAAACATAAATATTGTCTTCTCTAATCCCTTCATATATGGGATTACTAGATGACATATCATATATGGTACATTTGTCTTTTACAAAGTTGATACCATAACCATTATTAGCCAAGTGACTTATGCTTAATAGGTTATGTTTCAATTCTGTAACTAGACAAACATCTTTTATTACAGGATAAGGAGATATACCAATAGTGCCATTTCCAATGATATCACCTCTCAGGTTGTTTCCAAGGAGACGTATCCTTCTTTCTTCATCGATAGCATGGCGAACAAAGATGCATCACCAGTCATGTGTCGCAAACATCCGCTATCGAGGATCCACTTGCTTTTAGCATGGGAGGTTTGAGGGTCCACCTATAAAACAAGTAAATGAATCCTTTGGTACCCATTTACTGAAGGATCAATATTGATTAGTCTTAGGTCTCCAAAATAATGTACGATTGTCAACAAGTTTTCTTGTTAAACAATACTGTGATATGTGTCCATGAGTACCACAGTATGTGCAAGTAGGTTTTGAAAATGTGTTAGTGGAATCTGTGTTGACATGCATATATGGTTTCTTTGAAAACCTATTAGTGAAAGCATGGTGATACTCGTGTTTCTTTCATGCTTTCTGTGTTTTAGTCCTCTTAGGTGTATGATTAGCATTAGGACTAAACTTAGGTTATGTCACAGGTATTGCCTGTTTGCCTAACTTGATTTCTAACTTTTTAGAAACCGCAAAAGACTCTTCATATTTAGCAGTCATGTCTATGAGTCTTTGTCCCGTGACTAAGTGCTTTTTCTCCTCTATGTCATATAACTCTTGTATTTTGACATAGTCTCTTTCTTTCTTTTCAACTTTGAGGATAGCCTCATGATAGTCTACTTTAAGCTTGGCTATTTCTTCCGTATTACCGGTAGTAGACGTCTCTTTAATGTCTTCAATGAGACTGGACATTCTAGCTACTTCGGTTGTGTAAGCCTTAATCTCTTTTCGAGATTGCTTATACTTGTCAAGCATATTTTTGTGTTCTTCAAGTAGTTCGTTGAAGGCATTTTCTAATTCATCGAAAGTAAAATCGTTATACAAAGGGTTTGAGGATACCTTATCAAAATTCATAAGACAGACATTGGCATTTTCGCAGGGTCTGTCCTCTTTCTCTGTATCACTGGTGTCGCTTTCATGCCAGATACTTGTATTTACATACATTCAACTAGTTGTTGCTTTTCTGCTTGATCTTGATCTATCGTATAGACTGCTTTTCTTCAAAGTTGGACAATCCTTCTTCATATGTCCTGATTTCTTGTATCCAAAGCATATTATTTCATCTTCATTGCTTTTTTGGATATCTCTCTTCCTTCTGTTTGATTTCTCAAACTTTAGTAATTTTCTGAAGTTCTTCACTGGTAGGGCTTGTTCATCACTACTTAGTGATTCTTCCTCAGAATCATTGCATGTTGATTTTCTGGCTTGAGCTTTAAAGGCGATAGATTTTTCCTTTGGGGTCGCTTCTTCAAACTCTTGCAGATCAAGTCATGGGTCATGAGCTTGCCCATTAGTGTTTCCAGAGACATGGTGGTGAGATCGTTTCCTTCAATGATTGCTGTTGCCTTTAGATTCCAATTCTTGGTTAGAGCCCGTAGCACTTTTCTGATCTTCTCGTGATTATTATAATCCTTACCAAGAGATTGTAAAGGATTAGTAATATCAAGGAAACGAGTGAACATCTGTGTAATTGACTCACCAGATTTTATTTTAAAAGATTCATTTTCCTGTGTTAGTCTGCTGATTTTGGATTCCTTCACTTGGAAGGTACCTTCATGAGTTACCTCAAGAAGGTTCCAAATCTTATGAGACGTCTTACAGGTTGAAACTCTGTTGAACTCTATTTTGTCAATTGCACAGTACAGTGCATTGATGGCACGAGCATCTAGACTAGCCTTTGCTTTTTCAGCCTCTGTATATTTGTCATGAGGCTTGTCTACAAGCATGCCATCAACTACTGTAGATACTGGTTTCTTATAACCGTAAACTACTATAGACCAAAGATCAAAGTCAAGAGGCTTTAAAAAGAATGTCATTCATGTTTTCCAGTAGGTATAGTTTGTACCATCAAATAGTGGGAGTCTATTTATGGATTGCTCTTCACCGTTGAATATTGATTTCACAGCTGCCATATATACTCTCTGAGGTTTTTTATATTAGAATATAACCTGCTTTGATACCAATTGTAGTACCGTTGAGCATCTCTAGAGGGGGTGAATAGATTGAGTGCGAGTGCAGCAGAAAATAATCACCAATTTAAAATTAAAAGCAGATAACTATGACAGTGAATAAGAGACTGTAAATAAATATAGCAAGAGATAGAGAGATCAAACTCAGTGACACAGCGATGTATACTGGTATCCCTCTAAGAGGACTAATCCAGTCTCGAGTACTCTTGCTCGATGTTAATCCACTAAGGCACAAGCTAACTAAGAGCTTGCAGTCTCTTACAACACCGTGCTTGGTGACAAGTGTACGACCGACTTCACAACACCGTGCTTGGTGACGAGCACACGACAGAGATAGTTTCTCAACTTTGAACAACCTATTTACAACTCTTGAGAACCAAAAGACTCTAGATCAAATAGATATTATTGGCATTTGGCTAAGAGATGTGTAGGTGAAATATGAAAGCTTTTGATCAAATGAAAATACTTATTAAAGAGAGAAGAGAAGATGAATTGATTGAGTTATTTGGAATGAGAAATTCTCTTCTATTTATAGGTGTTTTCGAGGACCAAACTCGGACAGAATTCGGGCAGAGTTCTGATGCAAAGATTTTGCAAATGAACGTTGCATGCAGATTTGGAGGCAACAAATATTTAAATTCAAACTGACCGAACTCGGTCAAAGTTCGGATCGAACTCGGCTTGAGTTCTGTCTAAGTATAAATGTAAAATATTTGTTTAAAGTTGATGCAGAAGGTGAATGATATTTTTGATAGGTAGACTTTGGATGGGTAGGCTGTATAGGAAAGTGGACTATGATTAACCTAAGCCAGTAGTATCCAGTCGATCTTACAATTTATATCCTAGACTCAAATAAAGATAAAATACATAATAAATTGCAAAATGACTCGATCTTGATTCCAATGAAAATGAGCTTCAGAATGATGATTCACACGCTTGCTGATGTAGTAGTACGCTTTTTGATATTGATTTCACTAGACCTAAAATGATTAGCCACAGTTCGTATATTTTGTGCATTGACTTAAGTTAGTGTCATTTATTAAAATCGGGTGTGATCATGGAATGGGCCAACAGATAGTGGATATTACCTTGAGTTTTCTTGTCCTAGAACTCCTCAACAGAATGGTGTTATGGAGCGAAAGAACCGTACTCTAAGCGAGATGGCTAGAGTCATGCTGAATCAGCATAATCTTCCTAAATATTTTTGGGCATAAGCTGTTAGTACAGCCTGTCATATTTTAAATATGGTGTTAATTCGACCTATCTCGAAAAAAAAATACCTTATGAACTTTGGTTTAGAAGAATTCCAAATATTTCATATTTTAAAGTTTTTGGATGTCGCTGTTTTATCGTGAACACCAAGAACAACTTGGGAAAGTTCGACTCTAAAGCAGATGAAGGGATATTTCTCGGATATCCTGCTAAGAATAAGGGATATAGAATTTTCAATAAAAGTGTAGGAGCGTAAAAAGTGCTTCAAAGAAAGAGTCATCCCATCCATAAAGTGATCGATTTTTACACCAAGTAGAGCGGGTACTCTCTTTTACGCCCAAGACTAGGCTAATCAATTTATGCCTAAGCTGGCTGATCATTTTACGCTTGGGTCTACACCTGTGATTTTACGCCAAGGACAGAGCAGCCTCTTTTACGCTGGACAAAGCTGTCAAATCTAGCATTTAATGCAAACTCTGACATGAAGATATTAATGATGGCATTTACCACAGAATTCAATGGGATTTGTCTTATACAAAGACCATTGTTGTCATTTATGGGGATCGAGCTACTTTACGCTCATTGAATGGTTTCTTTTACACACGGAGTTTTACATGAGTCCTTACGCTCATAAAACAATGTGTGCGTAAAGTCTATTTGAGCCATTTTACGCTCAAGGTTATTCAATAACCACTTTACGCGGAAAACCTATGATAGAGCTATTTTACGCTCATCTTACTGCTTTATGCCCATAGGATGTTGGAGCTATTATTACGCCCTATTCTTTCTGGCCAGTTTGGAACGTGGTTTGCCTACATGGCCTTCATGCCACATATTTCGAAGAATGTGTGTACATGTATCCTATTATTACTGAAATGATGGGATGCGTGTCAACGTATGCAAAGGATGACTCTGATCATGGGTGACAGTTGTTAGCGTAAAGACAGACTTTGATGCTCTTTTACGCACAGAAGCCCCAATCTATAAATAGACTCATTTTTCTCAGAACGGACACAGAGAGAACAGGAGAGAATACAGAGATCAGGACTTCGAGATTTTGATTCTCCAGAGCATTTTTCTTCAACTTTTCTTTCAGAACAGAGTGAAGCAAAGCAGGAAAGCATTCGGCCTCGCCATCAGTGCCCAAGTGCGTCGATACCTTTCTGGTGACTTAGTTCTTCCAAGTTGTTCTACTTCAAGCAGTGATCTTCATCATCATCATATGGTCCAAGGAACAAAGTGATCATTTACAAATCAGACTTCCATAGCAATACTTTTCCAGAATCAAATTTGTACTTCTTGTACTTTTTTTTGTTTTATTTTCAAAATCCAACCTTTTGTTTGGCAATTTTGTTAAGTGAAACAAAATGGCGACTCTGCTGGGGACTACTTTCTCCTCCGACGAGGAAGTGATTGCTCAATATGATGATGTTTCGGTCGGTTCGACCAAGAAGACTCTGGTTGTGCACTTCGACCAGACTGCCTATGAAGAAATGCTCCGAACTGGGGGTGGTTCTCGCCATTCCAATGTTCAAAAGTCTCGCAAAGCATGAAAAGTTTGGATTCCCAAATCCAAAGTGGTTTTTGATCTCTCTGTTGTTTCTGATGACAAGGGAATTCTTCCCACTCCTGTCGTAGGGGCTCCCGTTCGTAACAAGGCAGTCCTTACTTCAGAGTTGCACTCAAAGTGTGATGATTTATCTCCCGTTTGTAATGTTGAAGATAATCAGGTTTCACGCCCACTGCGTAAGAATCAAGTTTTACGCTCAGTGGGTAAGAACCACATTTTACGCTCAAGGCATAAGAATGAGTCTCCCATTTGTAATGTGGCAGATTCTAATATTTCTGAGTGTAAGAATCAGTCTCCCGTCGATGACGTGGTAGGCCCACACAAATTACGCTCCTCGCGTAAAACAAAATCTCCCGTCCGTGACGTGGTAGATAATCAATTTTTACGTTTTACGCGTAAAGGTAAGTCTCCTGTCCGTGACAGTGTAGATAAAATTCATAACAATATTTGCACATCTAATGTGATTGTACCTAAACGCATACAGCGTAAAAATGTTGTTGGTAAAACTTCTGACCTACACCAACAACCTTCTTATACTGCTTTACGCAAAGTACCAAACTTGTAAATCACGCGCCATAAAAATGGAGTCTTTCGTGCTAAATCTCAAGATTTACGCACACAACTCCAAAATGTACAGTTTGGTTCTGCGAATGAAGCCAGTAATCTTCTTTATACACAAGGGACTAAACGTTTTTCTACCCCAAATATAATAAAGAAGAATATTCCCTCCACTCCTTCTGACTTACGTGAATTGCTAATCCAAAAGCGTAAGAATTTATAATCTCCAGTGACGTTCCCCCAAGAAAAACATTATTGTGAATATCATCAGGTTGTGATCAATTGTTGTTGTTCAGCTTCAAAACGGTCAGTTTTTGATCGACTGAGTTTTTCGCTTCAGCCTCAAGCTGAAGACCAAGAAGATGAGCTGTCATATGCATCAGTCAACATGGCATCTCATACTAACAGAGGACGACGACCGAGACGGAACATGTCCCAAACTCCAGGTCAACAACAGTTCAACAGACTTCTTGATTCCTTTGAAGGAGTATATCAGAATACTCGATCAAGAAGACAAAAACAATTGCAGACTTCTGATTCAGAAGCTGGGGGTACTCAATCTTTTGAGTCGGATACCGATAGTGTGGATTCATACTTCTATACTAATCCCTCTATATCTTCAAGAGAGGTTGAATCCTACGCTGTTGGAGATGAACCAGAGACATCATCTGCTAATACGGAACAACGTCTCACTGTTGTGGAGCAATCATTAAAAGACATGCTCAACATGGTGCAGAGCATGCATCAGATAATTTTGAAAAAGCAAACTGCTCAGCCCACAGTAATAACTCCGACACCAGTAGTAGCACAAACTCAAGATAGTCAAGGGGCTGATATACCTTCAAATATTCAAGAGCCTGCTGTTAATCAAAATTCTGCATCTCCAGATCCCATCATTCCAGAAGATGTACCACCTCCAATGGGGGTTACGGTATATCCAACAACTATTCAATCAAATGTGCTTCCTCAAACCAGTGAAGCCATTCAAGCAGTACGTGAACTCAAAGCACAGTTTAAAGTTTTGAGGCACAAAGATCAGCTCCAGAGGTTAGAGATTAAGCAACCTTATCCTCCTCATTGGAATGATGTACCTTTTCCTCCGAAGTTCAAGCCACAATCCATGGTTTTATTCGATGGAAAAGCATCTCCCAGTCAATATATCAATTACTTTGATATTATGACTGTACACTTGCAGAAAAATGATGCTCTCCTCACTCGAGTGTTCATTGGGTGCTTGACGGGTTCAGCTTATGACTGGTACGTAGCTTACCCGATAACTCTATTTCGTCTTTTGACGAATTCAAGGCAATATTTCTCTCCCGCTTCTATGAAGGAGGTATGGACATGAACATGTCCTCCTTAATAAAAATAAAACAAAAAGAGAAAGAAGATACTCGGACGTTCATTGAACGTTTCCGACAGGCTACTCTAAAGATGCCTCCTGGTATGCTAGATTCAGCGTTGATCGATACATGCAAGATGAATCTACGACCATCCATTGCTGTCTTCATAGGTTCCCAATTCACAGATTGGGCTTCATTTATCATAGCAGCAGTTTCTGCCGAGACCAATGGTAGGTTGGCTCGGGAACATGGGATGATTTTCGCTTCAGAAGATAAAGGGAAGAAAAGTAATCCTGGTAATAATCCTGGCAATCGTAACGTGAAAGGAAAAGATACTCTTATGGTCAATCTTTCCAAGAACAAAACGACATCGAACAATCAAGAGTCTTCCAGGCCAAAGGAAGAGTATTCTTTTGACGAAAGTGATATCCTAGGGATATTTCAGTGTCTGGTGAAAAGTGGTAAACTTCAGATTCCGGAGCCTAAAAGACCTAATGAGGTGAATCTGACTAACAATCCCAAATATTGTATCTATCATAGATACATTAATCATCCTACCAGTGCTTGCTATGTCTTGAAAAAGAAGATCCAAGACCTGATAAATGGTGGCGCTATCGCTTTAACCAATAATGACCATACGGTTACAACCAACATGGTTTCTCTTCAGTTTGGAGATTTTCCTCCACAGTAAGTCCCAGATGGAATTATCCCAATTTCGAAGGCGACGATGAAGATCATGAATATCCCGCCTGCCAGGGAAGAAAATATAGGATTGTTACCGCTCACATTAAAGAATGGTGAAATCATGTGGGTACATCCTGACTTAATACCTGAGTTGGATAATGAAGGTAAAATTTTAAAATCCAAGAAAGGTAAGAAAGTCAAAACCTGCAACATAATTTCTCATGTTATTACAAATCCTGATGACTTGGATCACCTATGGGATGGCCGTCCCCTAGAAGGTAGACTGAAAGGACTAAACATCTGTCCTCCAAGTCTAGCTCCTCCTACCAAGCTCAAGCTTACTCATCAGCAGTGGCTAGCCATGAATAGTATTCCTTTATACCGGGCATAACAAGTCTTTTCTGCTTATGAAAAAGCTCCAACAAGGATTTCGTCTCGTATCCCGAATCTTTCTCCTCCCTTAACTACGGTGACGTCTATGCTTCATTCTCCTATAGTTACAGAGGTTTCTTCCTCTTCCTGTGCTGAAATACCTGTCCAAAGTTCACTGCCTATCCACTTGTATAGTCAGCAATCTGTCTTTCTCATGAGGAAGATGGGTTACAACTTTCAAAAAGCAGAAGGTTTGAATTATGATAAAGGAATACGTCTTCCTTTACAAATTCAAAATCAGAATTCCACTGCTGGATTGGGTTCTGAAGTGCCTCGTAACAACCCTCATAAGAAAAAGACTAAGGGAAGAAAGACTAAATCCTGTAATATGGTACTTCCTTCTCCTGAGTCTGAAGAAAAAACTTTTGCTGGTACAAGATCTGGAAAAGAGTACCATAAAGACTATGAGGGATCCTCCAAAGAAGTAGTAGATGTAGTGGAAACTCTACCAGTTCAACCTTCTCCTGTTCCTATTAAACCATCTGTGGTTGAAAAGGAGAAATAGAAGGCAGTACGCTTTAATATCCCATTGAAGCCTGCTTCCAATCAAGGGGTGGTAATGAAGCCTTACAAATTTGACATTCTAGCTCAGTTAGCCAATACTCCAGCTAGACTTTCTATATTTGAACTGCTTCGTCTTTCCAGAGAAAGCAGAGAGACTTTGAGCGAAGCTTTACTTCAAGCAGATTCATGCTTGGCACAACTCAAGACTCCTGATAATATACCAGTGTCATGTCCGCAATGCCATAGTGTGATGGAAGCAATTCCCAACATCACCTTTACACAAAAAGATATGCTATTAAAACACAACAAGCATGATAGGCCTCTGTGTTACACTGGATATATCGGATCTACTGAAATTGACAGGATTTATATCGATCCTAGGTCTTCAATTAGTATAATTCTTCAGAGTATGCTAAGACCCCTGAAGATTCCTACTAGTGAGCTGACTTACACTAGTACTACGATAGTCGGTTTTAACTCTGGCAGGAGCAAACCAATGGGGAAGATTCGTCTGCAGATTCAGATTGGTGATCTTCGAACTATGGTAACTTTCTATGTTATCAACTCGGATGTATCCTACAATATTCTTCTTGGAAGACCGTGGATTCATGAGCACAATATTGTGCCTTCAACTCTTCACCAATGTTTCAAATATGTGGACTTCCAAGGAGTTGCGAAGACTGAGCTTGCTGATATTAATCCATTCAAAGGTGTTGAAGCCTACTTCTCTGATTCAAGGCTTTATAAACAAGAGCATGTGAAAGATATATCAGACATGGCTGAAGATCAATCACCCTCTGAGGATCACTCTATTAATGAAGATCCGCCAGAGGAGCAACCTTTGAAGATCATAGTCAAGGGACGAATCCAATCCCAACCTGTCAATGATCAATCTTTGATGATCAAGGTTAAAGGAAAAACTCAAACTTCATCTGAGGAATCAATAAATATTCCTGCCAAAAGCCAAGTTCAACCTTTTTTGATCAAGGTCAAAGGACGTACTTCTTGTACGAATAATCCGGAATTACCATTGATTGTCAATCTTGGCAAATCTATGCAGAAGACGGATGATGGTCCACTGTTGATTAATCCGAAGCATAGCAATCAGACTGTAAATAATATGTTGGACCATATGCTCAAAGGTTCCTAACATCTTCTCCTTATCTTCTACCTGTGGCCGCTTCATCACAAGCTTGCGTAACTTTTAGACGTCATGAAGAATCTTATTTCGTGGTTCCGTCTGATAAGAAAAACAAGCGCCAAATTGTGTTTGGCCTGGTTAGAAATATCCCTGTTGCTCAGACAGATGAGCTGAAGGATAAAGACAAAAGAAGAATCCGAATTGATAAATACAGTCAGCAATCCATCAAGATCATCCAGAATATGGAGTATAATTTGAAGACTATGCAAGGTCTCAATCAGGGCAAGGGCAAACGATTACCATTATGTGGTGATCCGTTTTACCAAAAGACTTGTCATGGGTTGGGATATGACCCGTCCCACATGTTTTATGATGATATACAAGAATAATTCTCTTCCAGCTCTTCACAATCATCAGATTCAGAGGAACTTCAATGAATCTGGACAACTACTCTCAGTCAATATGGTTCAAACTAATGGTGAATCCGAACCATTTGAAAATTTCCCTTGAGCCACCATCGGTTCATTTTCTCTCATATATATCTTCAATAACATCTGTCTTCTTAATCTCCAGCTACCAAAGTTTGGTTAAGCTGATTACTTGTCTCTTTGAAGAGAGATTTTGATCTTTTATCTTACCAATTAGTATATAAAGTTCGATTTATTATTTATCATGTTTTCATAACCTCTGGATAAATACTAAATCCACCTTCTTTTCCTATCTATCATGTCCATTTGACCTCTACATAGATATTAAATCTACTTTTCTTTGGGTTCTTACATACTGTCATGTTCATATTACCTCTGATAGTATTGTACACTCTAAATAGAAAATAAGATTACATTATCTATCATGTTCATATTACCTCTGGATAGATATAATGTTTGAGTTTAGAAAATTTGTCATGTTCATATAACCTCTGATGAGTATTTTCTACCCCATACAAAATAAGATTTCATCATAGACTTGTCACGTCCATATTATCTCTGATAAGTACTTTCTATCTCCTACCTATTGTTTAAAATTCAATGATAGGAACGTAAAACAAATCTTTCATTCATTTCTGGTAGAAATACTACAGAATGGATAAAACAAAAAGATGATAAAACACTCTCTTAAGGTGGAGTGGAAGCATCTTAGAGCAATTTTTTTAATTCTTCTAGCCGTCTGCCACGAGAACTCATAACCTTCTTGGTAGCCTCTGCACGTCGAGCTTCAGGGGTGCAAATACGGGAAAGTTCAGCGAAGGTGATTATCAAGTTGTCCTTTGCTTCATCAAGAGTTCTGATGGTCGACTCAGCCCCAAAAGCTTTTTCTTCTAAAATTGAGCTTTGGGTGAGGTGTAGATTTTGAGCATCGATCATCTTCTCTCTTTCAGCCTTCAAGCAAGCTAGCTCTGCCTCAACTTCACGGATTCTGTCATTCTTGCTCTGAATATCTTTGTTCAAAGCGTCATAAGCTACTCTGTGGCCATACAGTATAGGTTTTATGCCAGTCAAAAGGCTTTCTCTTTGGCAACCTTTAGACTGTGTTCACGGAGGGCTGCATTATATGTAGTCTCTCGAGCAAGATAATCAGCTGTTAAGGCATCATATTCTTCTTCGATGAGACTTTCAACAGTTTTACTAGACAGATTAAGATATTCTCTGATTGGCTGTTCAAGGTCCTCCATAATTTTCTCCAATGCGGCAGCTCTTTCAGTATCGTTGAACAAAGCAACGTTCTTGATGGCCGAAGCCATTGCCGTCTTCAGAGTCTCATAATTGAGGCCCTTATTTAGGACCATTGTTATCAAGGTCGCCAGGCTCTTATAAAAGGTGTCAGTATAAATCTTAATGAGGAGATCCATTTCTGTGCTGGAACTTGGCGTGGCAACAATATCTAACAGATCCCTTTCTCGGAAATCGGGAACAGATGTTGGTGGTACAACAGTAGGATGAGACGAAGTCGTGGTTGCTACTACCGTTATAGCCAATTGATCCCTAGAAGCTTCAGGGATTATATCTCCAATCAGTATAACAACAGATGGAGGAGGAGCCGATGAAGTTACTACTGTTGTCTGGTTCCCAGGGACCTCAGTATCAACGTCGTCAATATTTGTCACTCCAGCCGTTTCTGGAGTTCTGGCGGCGATAATGTCAGTGGATGTGGTGACAACTACAGGAGCTGGTTCAGATTCTGACATTGGCTTGTCAGAAACTGGTACTGGATCAGTGACAACAGTAGAGGATGTTATTATTTCCTCAGTTTCTGTTGGAAGTTCAAGCATGCCTCCAACATCTCCTTCAATTGATTGCTCCACAGGATTTTCCAATGTTTCAGCTGTGGTGAAACTTTCTACAGCTAATTCTTTGTTCAAGTCTGGATCACCTCCAGTAGTCCCATCATCACCTACATTGGGATCGACTCTAGTCTTCTCTTTGTGCTGATCCTCAGCAAGAGAAGACAATTCAGATTGTGCTTGTTGTGCCTCAAGTAATGGAGGATGTTCTTCTTGAGGCTCCATCTCGGGTTTTTGCACTCCCTCCTCACCAAGCATCTGAGTTTCCTGAAGAAGAAGCTTCCCCTTCAGACTCCTCATTTTCTTCATAGATTTCTTCTTCTTGAGGAGGAAGAACTACAGGCTTTGGTGTAATTATGACATCTGTAAAATGAACAAAAATAAGTTAGTATACAAAATCATGATATATAATTCCGTATAGGTTTTGTATAATACTTGGAATATGTGCATTTTTTTCAAGATATGTATCATAATCACCATCCCAGTCATCATCCTCAAAGTCAAGAGCTGGTTCGTCTGATGGAATACGATCTGGATCAGCAGTGGATACAGTTCCGTAACTTGTGCCTTGGACGGCAAGGATAAATAAAGTGAGGTGCTAAGACGTCCAGGAGACAAAAGTTTTACAGCTCCTGATCCAACTATCTGTGAAGGGGCAGAAAATCCTTCTCCAGGATGGACTGAGGAAGAATCGACAAGAGGATCTTCTTCAATATCCTCTTCTGGAGTGTGTACGCTTGGTTTGGAAGGCCCTTCTGTGGTAGACTTCTTCCTCTTTTTCGGAGTTTTCATTAGAGATGTGGCGACTGCACTCTGTTTTCTTTTTCGGCCTTTACCAACAATGATAGGTTCTGCAGCTGGTTCTCCAACTCCTGTTGGGATAACTACTAAAAACGGATCTGGGATGCCAGTATCGTCAGGGATGTCTGCTGGTAACCTGACCTGCTCTTCAATATCTCCTTCTTTAGGCTACCTGAGACTACCCTTCATATTGTAACCATGGACAAAAGAACGAATTGAAGCATAGAAGTGGGCATACGTATGGAGTATACGTAGTTCTGTAGTGCTAGTGGCAGTCGAAATCCTAAATTTAGCACCAGTCCGAGCAGCACCAAAATACCTCCAACCCCTAGCTCCGTCAAGTAATTTCCCATAGTAACAGAAATTAGTCAAAGGATTACCAACATAAAGTTGGTCGTACCCAAATTGGCGAGCAAACCTACTGGGTAAGTATGGTTCGAACGCACAATTATCTTCATTTCTGTACATCAGATGAGAAGGTCTGATGCAATGAAGCCATCTAAAGACTAACTGTGGCAGTACAACTCTTCCTTCAACTTCATCTTCAAACTGGACACCGAAGCAATCTGCTGGAACTTGCGGCCGGGTACAGAAGAAGTTCCAACCATATGAATAATTCAGAACTGCTCGGGTATCTGCCACAGTCGTAGCAATCCATGTAGCCTTGCTGAATTTTTGGAAGAAGACCTCCACATTATCACCTGGGCCTGGCGGTAACAATCTTCAATTGTGATGCAACAACCAGCCCATCAGATAAGTGTAGGGCATCTCTACTCTAGGGAAAACATTTCGATGAGGAGCATTGTTGATTAACTCCTCGCCGAAGGTCCTTAAACCTGCATTTATCCGACACACCATGGCTGACAGCAGGTTGATCCTGACTTTAAAAACCAGACGTACTGCTGGCCACAGTACACTGCGGTGAATTCTGTCAACAGTACCAATACCCGGTACAACCCATCTTCTCAACCATAAAGAAAAAAAGCCTGCCAGCAAAGCTCTCCGTGAGATTTTCTGACTACCATATCTGAGGAAGCTCAAGACTTCAGTTCCGGCAGGAAGTTCTCCAGTCTTCGTAGACAGATATTTATTCAGGAATTTGTAAGTAATCATCATATCCCGAACCTTGTTAGAAGGGATTGTCGAATCTATGTTGATTGCTGGAGCTTTATTTTCTTGAAACCTTTCTTTGTCTTCCTTGGATATCTTATCCTTATGGAAGAAGAGATAAGTTGTCCACTTGTTGATATACGCCAAATGGGATGTACTTTCATGCATCGTGGTACAAATCAGGTAGTGGCACATCAGTTCTTCGTATATCTCGATTAACTGAGGGTTAACTCCTCTGATTTCAGCAAGCTCCCTGTTGGAGGGAACATATTCTTCATATGGGGCTTCCCCCATTGGCAGCTTCGAGATAAACTGCATCTCATGAAGGGCAAGACCCATTTCACCTTTCGGGGTGGCAAAAGTTCCAGTTGAACTTAGATATATCTCCATCAAGGCCAGAAATAAGTTTCCATTCGGAGGAATACCATAACTGGTGGAAGCTACTGCTTCGTACAAGCCAATATCTTTCAACTCTTCCTCAAAGTTCTTCATCATCCAAAGGATTATCTGAATCCAACTCTGGTTGAATGGAGTCAACCATCCTGGCAGTCTGGGATTGGTTTGGGGATATAATACAGCATCCCTCATAAATTTATTGACAAACATCGGGGTTTGTACTGGCTGTATTAAACCCGAATCTTCGCTAGGATTAGAGCCTGGCATAAGGCCAAAGATAGAAGTAACACCTCCATTGAGAACACTAGCAAAGTATTCCATATCATTGGCACGCTCACTCTTGAAAACAATTCTACCCGGTCGTCCATGACTGCTGGGAGTCAAATTCCACAACATTTGTCGAGGATGAGTAGCATGGACGAATGCTGACAAAGGATAATCTCTGTCCATATCTGGAAGATACATGGCTATATTTCCAAATTTGAAAACCCAAGACTCTTTCTTGGGGTGTGTCTGGGATTTACAATCAATGGCATCTCCAAAAAAAGGCTGGTTTTGCGAAGTGTTGTCCGTCTAGTGAACTCAACAATTCCCTATTTATCATGGATAGCAACCGTCTATCCCCTTGAGCTGCTATCAACTGTGCCCTCTCTGCCGGATACTCGGGGTTCGACTGAGGAAATTGGACATGAGATAAATCTTCTAAATAGTTCGAACCTACCATGCCAACTGATGATCCGAAAACTTCAGCGAGGGGGTGAACTTGCAAATCCACTGGTGAAATAACAAAAGAGATCAAGTTAGTTCGAAGTTTTCTATTAAAGAGTTGATGAAAAGCTTATGAAGTCTTTGTTCGACAAAATCTCTCAAAAAGATTGATGAACTTTATGCTACCACATAGTAATATGAGCGTAATACAACTTTTTACGCTGGCATGTACGGACATGAGCGTAGTTAAGTTTTACGCTAGCACATTAACTGTGGGCATAAAACCAAATTTTACGCTGACACGTATAACGTGGGCGTATTCTTGTTATCTTTTTACGCTAATACGAACAACGTGGGCGTACAATGTTATTTCAGCTTTACTCTAATACGTACAATGTGGGCATAAAAAGCTGAAAGTTTGGTTTATCTTCTTCTTCCTCGACGGATTTGTTTTCTCCCAACCAAAGATTAGGGTTTTACCCATCATAGGCGGAGCCACGGCCGGGTTGGGATTTCGTTGTGGTAGCGATGACTGAGTAGGGGTTTTCACATGATCAGTCGAGGAGGAATCAATGGTTGGTTTCTTCCCCTTGCTACCGGCGGCGGATGATTTCTTAGGAGCCATCAGATCAGAGTTTCGAAGAAAGAAAAGGCAAAGAGATTCAAGAAGATGAGTAAAAGTGTTTTCTCTCTCTGAAAAAGACCTATTTATAAGAGAGATTCAAAACCGACTGTTGGATATCCCTATAATTACGCCGACTGTTGGACATCCCCGCTTTTACGCGGATGGCTGTTGCGTATCCCAAATTTTATGCTGGCAGATCAAATCTCAACTTTTACGCTTCTGTTCAAAGTGTTTCAAATGTTGGAGATATTTGAAAACTTTGAAGGGGGTCTTGTAGGAGCGTAAAAAGTGCTTCAAAGAAAGAGTCATTCCATCCATAAAGTGATCGGTTTTTACACCAAGCAGAGCGGGTAATCTCTTTTACGCCCAAGACTAGGCTAATCAATTTACGCCTAAGCAGGCTGATCATTTTACGCTTGGGTCTACACCTGTGATTTTACGCCAAGGACAGAGCAGCCTCTTTTACGCTGGACAAAGCTGTCAAATCTAGCATTTAATGCAAACTCTGACATAAAGATATTAATGATGGCATTTACCACAGAATTCAATGGGATTTGTCTTATACAAAGACCATTGTTGTCGTTTATGGGGATCGAGCTACTTTACGCTCACTGAATGGTTTCTTTTACGTACGGAGTTTTACATGAGTCCTTACGCTCATAAAATAATGTGTGCGTAAAGTCTATTTGAGCCATTTTACGCTCAAGGTTATTCAATAACCACTTTACGCGGGAAACCTATGACAGAGCTATTTTACGCTCATGTTACTGCTTTACGCCCAGAGGATGTTGGAGCTATTGTTACGCCCTATTCTTTCTGGCCAGTTTGGAACGTGGTTTGCCTACATGGCCTTCATGCCACATATTTTGAAGAACGTGTGTACATGTATCCTATTCTTACTGAAATGATGGGACGCGTGTCAACGTATACAAAGGATGACTCTGATCATGGGTGACAGTTGTTAGCGTAAAGACAGACTTTGATGCTCTTTTACGCACAGAAGCCCCAGTCTATAAATAGACTCATTTTTCTCAGAACGGACACAGAAAGAACATGAGAGAATACAGAGATCAGGACTTCGAGATTTTGATTCTCCAGAGCATTTTTCTTCAACTTTTCTTTCAGAACAGAGTGAAGCAAAGCAGGAAAGCATTCGGCCTCGCCATCAGTGCCCAAGTGCGTCGATACCATTCTGGTGACTTAGTTCTTCCAAGTTGTTCTACTTCAAGCAGTGATTTTCATCATCATCATACGGTCCAAGGAACAAAGTGATCATGTACGAATCAGACTTCCATAGCAATACTTTCCCAGAATTAAATTTGTACTTCTTGTACTTTTTCTCGTTTTATTTTCAAAATCCAACCTTTTGTTTGGCAATTTTGTTAAGTGAAACAAAAAGATCTATGATTATTGAAGAATCCATTAACGTTACTTTTGATGAGCTCAATAGTCACAGATCCAACAACAGTATTGATGAAGATGCACAAGCCAGAACCAATAAAAGTTCGATAGAAGATCTGACTCATAGATTTAAGTCATTGAAGTTCTTGCCAGATCATCCAGAGGTGCTTATTATAGATGATATATCAAAAGGTGTAAGTACACACTCTTTATATAGAGATACTGAAATAGCAGCTAATGTAGCCTTCATTTCACAAGTAGAACCTAAGAATATAGCAGATTGCTTTTAATGATAAATTTTAGATTGATGCCATGCAAGAGGAACTTAATCAATTTAAGAGAAATCAAGTTTGGAAACTCGTTCCTAAACCTATTGGTCAATCGATAATTGGTACTAAATGAGTGTTTCGAAATAAATTAAGTGAAGATGGACAGGTTCTACGCAACAAAGCACGTCTAGTGGCACAAGGTTATAATAAAGAAGAAGGTATTGATTATGACGAGACATATGCTCCTATTGCTAGACTAGAAGCTTTCCACATGTTTTGTGCATTTGCATGTTTTAATGATTTCAAATTATTTCAAATGGACGTAAAAAGTACATTTTTAAACGAATTTTTGAAAGAAGAAGTTTTTGTGAAACAACCCCATGGTTTTGAAGATTTTCAAAAACCTGTTCACGTCTTCAAACTTAAGAAAGCACTCTATGGACTCAAACAAGCACCTCGTGCTTGGTATGAACGCCTAATTGCCTTCTTATTTGAAAATGATTTTTCAAAAGGAAGAGTTGATACTACTTTATTTATCAAGTCTTTAGATGATGGTAGCAAATATATGTTGATAACATCATATTCGGATCTACTAATGAAAAACTTTGTCAAGATTTTGCTAAGTGTATGCAGAGTGAATTTGAGATGAGTATGATGAGAGAGCTGAACTTCTTCATAGGACTCCAGATCAAACAACACTCAAAAGAAAGATTCATCAATCAAGCTAAATATACAAAGGACATACTAAAAAAGTACGACTTCGATAACGTAAAGCCAATCAGAACTCTAATGGCTACATCAACAAAGCTTGATACTGATGAAAGTGGCAAACCTGTCGACCAGCGTAAGTATCGAGGTATGAGTGGTAGTTTATTGTATTTAACTGCTAGTCGTCCTAATATTTTGTTTAGTGTCTGCATTTGTGCATGATATCAGGCAAATCCTAAGGAATCACACTTATGTGCCGTTAAGCGTATCTTCCGATACCTTAAAGGAACTTCAACAGTCGGCTTATGGTATCCTAAAACCAAATCTTTTAGCCTGATAGGTTACTCGGATGCGGATTTTGCATGATGCAAAATAGACCGTAAAAGTACCAACAGTACGTGTCATTTCCTAGAAAAAGCCTTAGTCTCATGGTTTAGCAAGAAACAAAATTCTGTAGTACTATCAACTATAAGGATGAGTATGTCGCCGCAGGACGATGTTGTGCTCAAATTTTGTGGATGAAGCAAACCTTAGAAGACTACAATTTGTACTACACTAAGATTCCTATTTATTGTGACAACACTAGCACTATTAACCTGACTAAGAACCCTGTATGTCACTCACGCACAAAGTACATAGAGATTCGTCACCACTTTTTACGTGATCACCAACAACACGGGGATATTTGCTTAGAATTTGTTGACACAGATCATCAACTAGCAGACATTTTCACAAAACCATTGACTGAAGACCGCTTTAACAATCTGCGTTGAGAGCTCGACATACTTGAATTTTCAGATTCATATTGTAGTATGATTAGTAAATCAATTTATAACTCAAAACTTTGAACTTTATTAATAGAAGTTATTTAGGGTACAAGCCGAATGGGTCCTTCTGTCATACATGCGTAAATAGCCTGAAGCGACACGGTGTACTAGTCTTCGGACTACCGCTAGATGGGATCCGGCCCCAACAGCTAACCCAAAGTAATAGAAATTATTAAATAAAGAAGTGTGAAAGTTATACATTGAATATATCAATTATACTGCATTAATGATATTGGAAATACAAGCAGCCAAACTCGGGCAGAACTCGGACCGAGTTCGGGCCGAGTTCGGATGGTAACTGTGCGAATTTCTAGAACAGAAAAACCGGCCCTAGCGTTTATATTCCCTACTTTTACCACTTCTTTTCTCATCATCCCACCGAGAATTCTCCCCTAAACCCTAAGTGAAGGTTCTCCTCCTCCTCCTCCTCTTCAAGTTTTGTGGAGCTTTGAAATGATCTCCTTCATCTTCTTCTTTCTTCTTCCAAAGGTAATCATCTATATTCTCTCTTTTATTTCTATGGCGCCCAAAGCCCAAAAGAGAAATATTGATGCCTCCCAAGCAGGATCATCTTTATCTGACTATGTCACAACCAATATTTTCAGTCTACCTCATCCCTCTGATAATGACGACTATGACTCAGGTCTATTTTCTGACAAGGAATTTTTCGATCTTTGGTTTGATTCTTTCTTTGTTCGTAAAATCTGTGCTAGAACTTGTGTCAATTCTACAATATTTTTTGAATATGCTCCTACCTTCAACTCTGTCATTTTTCTTCTCCAGCTACTGAGCTTAGTAGAGCTAGGTTGTATCCCAACCCTCCTGCTCCACCCGGTGCCGAACCTGCTGCTCCGGTTCATGATAATTACCTTCAGGCTCCTGCTCCAGCTGCTCCAGCCCCTGCTCCTGGCTTCGACCCAGGCTTTTATTAGCGATTTGATGACTCTGTTGCCCTCTCAGCTCAACGTCATCAGAATTATATTGACTCTGAGTTCCGCCACATCACCCAGGCATAGGTGTTGCGGAACAACATTACTGATATACACTAGAGTCTATCTAATGATCCCACTCATCCTGTTCTGATGATCCATCACCCTAGATTCATTGGTCCGAGGTTCTATGTTGAGTCTATCTTTGCTCATTTCGATTCTACTACAACTTACTTTTCGCCGGATGCTCCTGGAGGCGATGATACGCCATTGTGATGTAGGACTACAGAATGTAGTTGCTAAATGATGATCTATGTAGTTTCTTTTATGATGTACCAGTCTAAACTTACGAGTTAGACTTTTTTATTAGACTCTTTTTGATAGTCATAAACTTTTGAGTTATGACTTATGCAGTTTATGTTAGTTGCATCTTATTCTAGTGATATTATGAGATTTCAATTATTTTTTTTCTCACTGCTACTTCTAGTTTACTTTTGCTATGACTTGTTATATATGGATATGTTATTTTTTTTGGTGAGCATTGTTGGCATCACACATTACGGGGGAGCCATAATAGTTTGATCATGACAAAGGGGGAGAAAGAGCAATAACATTTTCTTTAAAACAAAATCAACTGGTTTATTCAAAGAACAAATCAGGTATTTTTATTTCAAGTTATTAGATATATTTTGGTATAGACTAGAGTTTGTCAATTATCAAAATGGGAGAGATTGTTGGCCCATTACCAAATGGTCACACCCGATTTTGATAAATCAACAAATGACTTAAGTCAATACACAAAATATACAAACTACTGCTAACATTTCAGGTCAAGTAAATTCAATATCAGAGAGTGTACTACAACATCAACAAGCATGAAAATCATCATCCAGAAGTACTTATGCACTGGAATCAGTCTGAGTCATTTTATAATTTATTATGTATTTTATCCTTTATTGAGTTTAGGATACAAATTGTAAAATCGATTGAGTATTACTGGCTTAGGTTATTCACAGTCCACTCATCTATAAAGCCTACCCATTCATTCAAAGTCCTCTTACCAAAAGTTCCATTTATCCTATATAACAGAATTTGACAAAATATTACTAGATGACTTAGACAAAACTCAGGCAGAGTTTGCTTCGGGTTCGGTCATTCAAATTCAAATATTTGTTACCTCCAAATCTGTATGCAACATTCGTTTGTGAAATCTTGGCATCCGAACTCCACCCAAAATTTGCACGAGTTCGGTTCTCAAAAACACTTATAAATAGAATTTTTTTTTTCCTTTTTCAAATCACTCATCATTTCTTCTCTTTATCTATTCCTAAAGTGTTTTTCAGTGTTCTAAAAGCTTTCATACTCCACCTATACATCACTTAGCCAAAGCTTGTAATATCGATTCGATTTAGAGTTATTTGGTTCTCAGAGTTATAAAGAGGTCGTTCAAGTTCAGAAATCATCTCTGTTTTAGGAGCCGATCGTGCGCTCGTGTCACCTCCATTTTTTATACGTATTTTTAGTATACGTGTATAGAATTTTGACCCGTAATCAGGCTGGTCTAGCTTAATCTTGCATGACTTGGTTTATTTTGGTTTATTTTGATTTGGGTTCGGCTTGGGTTGATTTTTTGGGTTTAGGGTGGTTCATCATGAACCCAACCCCCTACCTACCACCATCTCCATTTAAACCCACCAACCCTTTCTTTCTCTTTATTACTTTCTTACTTTCTCATTTACTCCTTCTTTCTCATAACTCTTTCCACCTACCAAGAGAGAGGCTTAGGCAAGTGCAACTTGCTTCATGGAGAAACTCAATTTTTGTTGTTCCGTTGTCTTTCTCACGAGATTCTAAGACACTTTAGTACTTAGCATTTTCAATTTTCATGGTTTATTTCTTGTAGATCTAAGTTTGTTGTATTTTCGGATTTCTTGGGTTTTGATCTATCAAACCTTATTATTTTCTAGTTTTGGTTGTTCCATGTTGTAGAGAACTTTATTCTACCCTATTTTGATCTATGGAAGTCCCATTTTTTTAGCTTAGATTGAAGGTTTCATGGAAATTTGGGTTCCGGAGGTTCTCTACACCCACGTTTATACGTGCTCGTGTAATATCAAGCTCTACGCCCACGTTTATACGTGCTCGCGTAATATCAAGCTCTACGTCCACGTTTATACGTGCTCGCGTAATATCAAGCTCTACGCCCACGTTTATTAGTGTCAGCGTGAATCTCTTTTACGCGTACTCTATTTATGCGTACAAGTTTTACGCGTACTCTTTTATGCGTACTCTATTTTACGCGTACAAGCTTCACGCGTACTCTTTTATGCGTACTCCATTTACGCGTACAAGCTTCACGCGTACTCTTTTACGCATACTCCTTTATGCGTACCTTCTTTACGCGTACTCCCCTTGGCGTACTCCTTTGGCGTACTCGCCTGACCGGAGGCTTCTTAGCAATAGCGTACCTTACCCCCTTACCCGGCGCAGTATAACCCTGGTTATATCCTTACGCCTTTTTGACATGAAATCGATATAGTCATGATATGTTAATATTGAAATAATAATCTGTACACGGCATGATTTTGTGACAACTCATGATAGTAGCCCGTCGTAGCGCACTCCTAACAAGTTACAAGTACAAGTAACATGACATGATGGTGATCCATTGTGGTGCAACCTTGACAAGTAATCCTGACATGAACTCATAAACACCGTTGCGACGGTTATCTTGACCTGCTAAGAAATCTTGACATGAACTCTGGAACGCTGTTGCGACGGCTAACTTGACATGCTAAGAACATTCTCGTCTTGATACCGTGGGTGCTTGCTTGAAACTTGTTTGTACAAGCTACCAGTCTAGTCTTGTCTTGCATAATGTCTATGATATGAGTCTCGGTTTACCACGGTCAGGGATTCATGTTGAATCTGACTAAGGTTAATGACTAGATTGATCAAGTAGTTCATTTTAAGGGAGATTTCTCCAGTTACAGGCGAGCCCGTTATCCCGACCATACCTGATGGACTTGTAGCCTGCCGTCGAGTAGAGCACATTTCCAGTCCACTGTCATGTAGGACATACTTATGAAACAAGTACAAGGCACACTGTTATGTATTGTACTCTAAGCCATCTAATAATTCTGGATAACTTTGATAATCAACCTCGCCTGGATAACCTGGACAGTTGCAGGACCTGTGACTGCTGGAACATCTCATTGCATCTTGCTAGTAACTAGGCTTGTGATAACCCTAGTTAGTTAAAGTATCAAGCCGTACTTATTGCTTGGCCGTGATTGATTGGATGGAGTCCAGCCCAGTCTAGTCTTGTTCTAATCCTGTACAAGATTGTTACATGACCTGATTGCTTGTGCTTTACTTTATCGATAAATGGTGGAAACCAAGTTTCGTTCAGATAAAGGGTTACAAACCTAGTCCTTGTTTGATTTAAGGGTTATAACTTGTTTATCTGAATAGTCCCATGGTTAACTTATCGTATATTATCATGATTTTCCATACCTCCAGTCTTTTATTATATAATTATATTTTTTATGCTAATTGCTGGTTTTAGTTCTTAAGTGAAGCCTCCCTTGTGGCACTTGCTCTTTCTGGGGTCTGACCCAGCTGGTTTTGTATGGCCAGATTTCGGAGCAGCTCCCGAGGATCTTTCTACCTTCCAGTCAGATGGTGACCACTAGAAGAAACCCTAGCAACGAATGGGTTTTATTTTGCTCTCCCTCTCTATTGTAAAATTATTCTTTTGAGCGTTTAGCCACCGAGCAAGTGTTAGCTCGTGTTAAATTTATATTTCTGTCTGCCTAAGGGCTGTAACATGGTTGACAAATTCTAGGGTTGATTATGTATGACTTAAACTTTTGCTAGTCTTCGCATTTTGTATGACTAGCTTCATGATTACCTGAATATGTAATGTATGGGACGCCTTACTTTGTATGTCTGATGATCTACCATCTTGTTACTTTTACTTGCTTGCTCGAGATTAAGATAATAGGCTTGTTCATGACCTTAAGAGACTATTGGCTTGTAGTTAAACCCTCATGTGTCTAGACAGCCGTGACCGTATATCGAGGTAGAATTTACTTTAATATACGTAGCTGGCTGTGTCTGTCACCCGCTCTCCAGTATTCTGGTTCTTGGGCGTGACCGCTCGTCACCAAGCACGATGTTGTGAAGTTGGTCGTACACTTGTCCCAAGTACGGTCTTGTAAAGAGACTGCAAGCTCTCAATTAGCTTATGAATAGTGGATTAACAGAAGGCAAGAGTACTTGCGACTGGATTAGTCCACCAGGAGGAAAACCAGTATATATCATGGTATTCTCTGAGTTTGATTCTCTGATCTCTTGCTACATTTATTTATTCTTTATTCACTGCCATAGTTATCTGTCTTTAATTTTTAAGTTGTGATTTATTCTGCTGCACTCGCACTCACTCTATTCACCCCCTCTAGAGGTGCTCAACGGTCCTACAATCACCTATCGATGATTCTTACCCACGGTCATGTAGCCATCCGTGTACATTTATAATACTTACTATGCCTACATAAGACATTATTAGGAACAATATCATAATCATCATATCCGACATCCTTTTCTGTATATGATTAATAACTTACTTTGCCTGCACAAGACATTATTAGCATATGACCTATCTATATGCGGGTCATTGGCTACACGTCATCTCAGACTTATGGTTTGATGGCTCCTCTTCAGCGGCGGGTAGGTAGCCTAGTCTGGATGGTTTTCGAATCATCATGCTACTATTTTAGCACTGTGCTACTACTTCAGCACTATGTTTCCCCTAGGGCGAATCGGTTCCGTGGCTTCAGAGTACCGTTCGAAGAACTATACCTTGTCGACAAGTTGTCCATGACCATGCAAGTATATGCAACTTATCTATAAAGAAAACATATAATACATGATAAGGAAAACTAAGTAAATAAGCCACCATTCTCATTCATATTGCCACAAATGCCTTGAGCCGACACTCGCATTACCATCTGTCCAATCTAGGGTTTTAGTGCAATCAACATTCTTCAACAACATCGGTTAATAGAATGTGATTACTCAATCTTTTCCCACATCTTTGATACCATAGATTCTCTCGGGTCAAAATTCAAATATACTCAATGTCCAGTTCTCGGATCTTATTCTCTATGTTACCATCTATTCATCGAGCTGAGGCTCGATATACTCATCGTCCAAGTATTTGGGACTTTTGAATCACCTGTCATGTATTTTATTGCACAGCACGCAAACACACAATTCATGAAATAATTTGCAACACTTTTCAGGTCATGTGATTAATTATCTTTCATTATTTTTCTGGTTTCCATGCAATATGTTATGTAGAAACTCAATAAGTAAACATAGCATACATTCATTTTTATTTAGCGTGAAGCTAAAGAATCTTCGAAGGACTCAACACTACTCACATTTATAAGATGGTTTCCGCCATGATCGTATTGCCTTCTGAGCGATCCTTCTGCATATTCCCAAGTTCAACAAGGCTTCATCGAACCAACCAGCCATCATAATGCATCGTGTGGGTCGGGGCACAACAGTTTGTGCCATGGCCAATGTTTGATATTTTTTCTTTGCCCAATCCACTTTGATCAAAGATTAAATAGATCCCATATCAAAGCTTCAAATAGTCTTCTTTATTTATAATTTTTTAATATTATATTTATAAAAGTACTCCCATAGGAAAAGTTATATAGATCGTCGCTTACATGTAAGAAAACATATACATAAGAATCCAAAAAATTTCATTCTGATACGTGTTATTACCCTTCGATGATTCATACCTACGGTCATGTAGCTATCTCTATACATTTATAATACTTACTCTACCTGCATAAGACATTGTTAGGAACATTATCATAATCATCATATCCATCACCGTTCATGTGATTCTTACTAATAGCCGACATCCTTCCCTGTATATGATTAATAATTTACTCTGCCTGTATAAGACATCATGAGCATGCAACCTATCTATATGTGGGTTACTGACTATATGTCATCCCAGACTTGTGGTTAGACGACTTTCCTTTCACGACGGGTAGCTAACCCGGTCTAGAAGGTTTTTGAATCACCGTACTACTACTTCAGCATTGTGCTACTACTTCAGCACTATGTCCCCCTAGGACGAATCGGTTCCGTAGCTTCGGAGTACCGTTCGAGGAACTATACCTTGTCGACAGGTTGTCTACGACCATGCAAGTATATGCTTATCTATGAAGAAAATATATAATGCATGATAAGAAAAACAAAGTAAATAAGCCACCATTCACATTCGTATTGCAATATATGCCTTGAGCCGACACTCGTATTACCATCTGCTAATCCAGGTCTTAGTGCCATCAACATTCTACGACAGCACCGGTTAATAGAATGTGATTACTCAATCTTTTCTCACAACTTTGATACCATATATTCTCTCGGGTCAAAATTTAAACATACTCACTGCCTAGTTCTTGGGTCTTATTCTTTGTGTTACCATCTATTCATCGAGCTAAGCCTCGATATACTCACCGCCCAAGTATTTGGCACTTCTGCTTCATCTGTCATGTATTTCATTGCACAGCATGCAAGCACACAATTCATGAAATAATTTGCAATAGTTTTCAGGTCATGTGATTAATTATCTTTTATTATATTTCTGGGTTCCATGCAAGATGTTATTTAGCAACTCAACAAGTAAACATAGCATACAGTCCTTTTTATTAAACGTGAAGCTAAATGTTCTTCGAAGGACTCAACACTACTCACATTTATAAGATGGTTCCTGCCATGATCGCATTGCCTTCTGATCAATCATTCTATATATTCCCAAGTTCAACAAAGCTTCATCGAACCAACCAGTCATCATAATACACCGTGCGGGTCAGGGCACTTCATAATATACCACTCAGAAATAGTTTTATCCTCGAAACTTAAACAAAACTAATCCCTATTACTTCAACTAAATTTATAAAACTTTCTACGACCAAATTGCACCATTAACGCTTCTTCACAATATCTCGATCGATTCTAAATGATGTACCATCTCGCCATAGCATTCAAATTTGATTTAAAATAGTTTACCATTCTTGTTATTTTCTCCAACACTCATGTAATTTTTTTAGCACATGATAATCCTCCCCAGTGGCATCGTTTGAATTCACCATACCACTTAGTTGGACCATACACATATTTTAGGCATCCTAGAAATATATACATTTTAACAAAGTTCAGTGATAGAGAAATGAATGAGCTACATGTATAACTTCATACCAGAAGGTTAGGAATTTCTCTTGAACATCTCGTACAGTCTCAACTCATTTATTCACTCCCCTAACCGATTAATAGCACATTGAATGTTACCAATTCAAATTCAAGTAATTTTCCACAACTGATCCAAAATTTTCTAAAGTATTTTGACATAGTTATATCAAGTTTTCCAACGAATACAGAGTTTCCTTTCAAGTCCGTTGTCATTCATACCACCAAAATCGATAAAGCCAACAGCTACATTTTATTTCAACACCATGATTCTCATCGAACAACTCATGTACCAATTATCGTTCACATCTATGCACTTTATTTATAATCCGTAAATTTTTCGATTATGATCCATCTTCCAAGTTGTACCATCATTCGACTCTAGTAAAATCTCTTTATGTACTCAAATTTTTTCTCGTATTGATCAAGCTAACATATTATCATTTCATATGTGCAACTCTCATTTCTAGCAACATAATTTTTGAGGGTCATTTCAAAATTGTATTCGCTCTCTTCGATCTCAATTACATGCACTATCCCATCCCGTCGTTACATTTTTTTCACAATTTCGATCTGATTATCCATCGATGAAATTATTCTGACTGTCTCAAGGCAACTGCCATCAATTTGTGCAGCTTAATATGATTCAACCAACCAATCGAATCCAACTAGTACTAAATTTTTTTGACATTCCAAATAAAGGCATCCAAGTTTTCGAAACCAATATGATTCGTCATTCCATCCAACTTTACAACATCAAAAATTTCCAATCTCTATTCCATTCTGACTATACCCACACAACATCAACATGAACATTCTAAGGGTCTTCAACAGACAACTTAGCTTTCGGTGAAGTCTCTACGGTCAGCTATTCTAAGCTAAATTCGACATTCAGCTAACTCATCAGAGATGGATAGCTACTAGGGACATATCTCTTATCTTAGAGGCAACCAATTCTTATCATAGGGACTCTATCTTATCTCAGGAACAATCTATGATCCGACCAATCTAAGGGACATGGGATGCTACCCAATCTCATTAACTTATTCTCAATCCGAATAACTAAAATATCATCGCCAACCAATCCGAAGCTTAGGCAACCAACCGACACTCTAGGGTCAAGTCTATCTACCTGTACTCATTCTCGGGATATACCAAACGAAGTTATTCTAGACTTACCCACAATCGATAAAATCTATCCAACAATTCTTATGTGTCAATCTCGAAGCCATCATATAAAATTTTATCAATCGAACATCCAAATATTCAGTTTTCACTTGCATAGACGCATCACCACCTGCTTGATCTGACTTGTATCCTCATATCGTACTCAAATTGTGTTTATTCAATCGGGCCAACTATTCCAAGTCATAATCCAACATCGCTATCTCAATATTCTATCATTTATGATTCATTTCCTTCGGTCTCTTTGCGGCTTATATTCAATTTTCGTATTTTTAGATCATCTGTACGGTATGTACTCTCTTTAATCAATATGTAAGGCAACTGTAAAATCATATTTCTTCCGAAAGCTTCCTTTATAATTTTTTTGCTAGTACCAAACACGATCATTTCTTAGTGATTCACGTTAACCATCAATATTCGTTTTGCATCATCTCCTTGTGATTCCATAAGAAGATTTATTATTCGTGCACCGATCCAATCACTATGGCACTAATCATTTAGCATCCATATATCGGTCATCTTAGTGGATATGACATAACTCATTTAACTAAGTCATAATCCAATAATTCTATATTCCACCCAACTTGTCATTCATGCAACATCCTCCACCGACAGGACCTATAATATATTGCTGCACCTCGATACTTATTTGTATTCCATCCATCAGACTCTCATAATAAACATCTACTCTTTCATGTTACGAGTGACAAGTGCTCATTTCTCTATGCCTCAAAATAGTCTAGGGACATAACTTTTTAATTTAGGACACATCTAATTCTCTCAAGCACAACTACATATGTGCAAAGGCCATCTATTTGCTCAACTCTATTCTCTACCTTTTGGGTCGCTGATGGAACTTTATGCATCCTCTGAATCATCCGCAACATCTCAATAAATGTCTAAAATCACTATCAGTTTGTTGATGTCCAATATGCAATTCCATCAACTCAATTCTAATACTATTCAATATTCGGTCTATATTTGTTGTCCCAAAATCTTTTAATAGCAATACCCTACCATCGTTACCGAACCTATAATCCTTTTACCCAACTGATTCAAGTCATTGCCTGAATCTATAATTCGTACCATTCCCAACTAAGGCCTTCATTTTATATTCTCAATTTCTCAGTATCCAGTATAATGTTAACTATCAGAGTCTCACAATGGGTCATCCAACTCAATTATCAAGGGACACACCTAGCCGTCATGTATCAATCGTAATCTCAGCTACGACTCAATACTACCCTATATCTTACAGGTATAACATCACTACACTATTAACAGGTTCAAGGGATATCTTATCATTAAGAGGGTAAAGACATATACCACTCAGAGCTCAAGCCATTCCATACACAATATTCCTCTTTTGTACCAAACCAACATCCATAATGGACTGTCCATCTCGCGGTGACGCTGCTAAGCACAAATACCAACCCAATTCCCTCGCATCTGAAACATAACCAAACCAACCCATAAACTAACTCGAAATTTTGTCAATTTCCATTCACTGAAGTCATGCACAATTCTTTTCCAACATATCATACTATCACCCACTGCCGATTGCCATATAACAATCGACTTCTATAAATCCCATACTTAAGACATTAAGCACACATTACCAACTTATTATTGCATCGTATCATTATTGTTTTGTTTTGATATCATTAAGAATTTAATAAAACACACATACCAAAACCTATATATTTAGACTTATTGTATGGAACACCCAGTGAACGGCCAGAAGGATCAACGAATTTTCAGTCAAGAGAGTAACTTAGAATAATTTGGAAGCAACACTGAATAATCACGGATGCACTTTGAGTCATCATGGAAGCAACTTTGAGTAATCACAGAAGTAACTTTGAGTCATCGCGAAAGCATCTTTGAGTCATCATAATAGCAACTTTTATTTGAAATGAATCGAATAAGAATTCAAGGATGTAAAGTTGTGCTTTGATACCATTTTTGTCATGGCCTAATTTCGGAGGATCAAAAACTAGCAACTGGACGTAATTGCCATACAAGTATAGATTACACTTGTACAAGGAAAAACCATTACAGTTTCTAGTATTTCTCAGAAAATAACGACATCACAGCAAAACCAAGCAGAAAAATTGAAGTCACAACAAGATATGAAAAAATGTCTCTTTATTGATAATTACAATAGATTACAAAACTTGCAACTGAATACAGAGTTTACAACATATTACAATGACCCTTGAATAGCCAATTGAATTACTTGCCATTTAGGCTTATAACCAAACATGCCGAGTTGTCTTATAATGAACTTGTCGACTTGTCTTACGATCTCACTGGTATAATAGAATGACAATGTTCCATACATTATGTCCCATATAGCAGAAGACATCATCCCGCAATAAGAGTTTCTGCACACCCATCCGATTCATCGATGCCAAGCATTGAACAAACGATTTCCTCACGAGCACCTGTAATGATGCCCACAAACGTGGGTCAGTAAATTATCATGTACTAGTGAGCGGTGCAGGCCCAGCTGCCCTAAGAAGACAAAACTAAGTAATCATGTGATCAGAACATTATTAATGTGATCTTTCTCATTGCCTTAGGGTTAATTTCATGTCTATATCCAACCAGTAGTAACGCATGCAGTTTTCATAACAACTTAACATAAAACATATATGTTATCACCTATCGATGATTCTTACCCATGGTTATGTAGCCATCCATGTATATCTATAATATTTACTCTGCCTGCATAAGACATTGTTAGGAACAATACCATAATCATCATATCCGACATCCTTTCCTGTATATGATTAAAAACTTACTTTGCCTGCATAAGACATTATTAGCATGCGACCTATCTATATACAGGTCACTGGCTAAACGTTATCTCGGACTTATGGTTAGATGGCTCCACTTCAGCGGCGGGTAGCTAGCCTAGTCCGGATGGTTTCCGAATCACCATGCTACTATTTCAGCACTGTGCTACTACTTCAGCACTATGTTCCCCTAGGACGAATCGGTTCCGTGGCCTCGGAGTACCGTTCGAGAAACTATACCTTGTCGACAAGTTGTCTATGACCATACAAGTATATGCAACTTATCTGTGAAAAAAACATATAATGCATGATAAGAAAAACTAAGTAAATAATCTACCATTCTCATTCATATTGCCATATATGCCTTGAGACGACACTCGTATTACCATCTGTCCAATCTAGGGTTTTAGTGCAATCAACATTCTTCAACAACATCGGTTAATAGAATATGATTACACAATCTTTTTCCACATCTTTGATACCATACATTCTCTCGGGTCAAAATTCAAACATACTTACTGCCTAGTTCTCGGATCTTATTCTCTATGTTACCATCTATTCATCGAGTTGAGGCTCGATATACTCATCGCCCAAGTATTCAGGACTTTTGGTTCACATGTGATGTATTTTATTGCACAGCACGCAAACACACAATTCATGAAATGATTTGCAACACTTTTCAGGTCATGTGATTAATTATCTTTCATTATTTTTTGGTTTCCATGCAAGATGTTATGTAGAAACTCAACAAGTAAACAAAGAATACATTCCTTTTTATTAAGCGTGAATTTAAAGAATCTTCAAATGATTCAACACTACTCACATTTATAAGATGGTTCCCGCCACGACCGCATTGCCTTCTGAGCGATCCTTCTACATATTTTCAAGTTCAACAAGGCTTCATCGAACCAACCAGCCAACATAATACACTGTGTGGGTCGGGGCACTATAGTTTGTGCCCTGGCTAATGTTTGATATTTTTGTCTTTGCCTAATCCACTTTGATCAAAGATTAAATAGATCCCATATCAAAGATTCAAATAGTCATCTTTATTTATAATTTTTTAATGTTATACATATAAAAGTACTCCCATGGAAAAAGTTATATAGATCTGTCGCTTACGTGTAAGTAAACATTGTACTAATATATACGAGAATCCAAAAAATTTCATTCTGATACATGCACTAGGATCCTATCCATATACAATTCACATATCTATCTAGCGCTCATTTACTTGGCCCGATCTATAGATTGTCCATGGAGATCAATTGCATGTTAGAAATATTACATCACATCAAACTTATTGTCAAATCACTTTGACAAACTTTTCAATTGTGACCTGCAACTATTGTTACCTATGAAACTAATCGCTAGAACCAATATCCAACACTTCGACAATTTATTCTAAACGACTGGAAACTATTTCAATCTAAGCATAGCCGCAACATAAACCATAAATGTAGTAGATTGCAACCATACACAAAGTCAAATATGTATAGGAGAAGTTAGATATACTAGACGAAGATGAACAAGTGTGCGTCCTATGATCCACATGGGCGAGTACACGACCAATTGCCTCCTCCCAAGCAACTCAAAGTACGTCAACAAATCAACTAATTAGTCCATAATTTCTCCTTCCATGGAGATCAATTTTTAGAATTAAATATTACATCATCAAACTTATTGTCAAATTACTTCGACAAACATATCAATTGTGACTCGCAACTATTATGACCTATGAAACCTAATTATATCCCTAGAACTAATATCAAACACTTTTCTTAGATTGAAATAGTCTCGAATTGTTTAGAATAAATTGTCAAAGTGTTCTAAATAATTCGAAACTATTTCAATCTAAGCATATCTGCAACATAAAACATCCATGTAATATATTGCAACCACACACAAACTAGAATATGTATCAGAGAAGTTAGGTATACCAGTTGAAAACGAACAATTATCGTCCTATGATCCACACGGGCGAGTACAGGACCAAGCCTCCTCCCAAGCAACTCAAAAAACATCAACAAATCATCCAGCTCATCCAGAATATCTCCTTCACCAAATAGACAACGCTATCACAAAGGTACTACTCCTTGTTGAACCGGACAATCGCACAAGGGTGTTGTTTTTGTCGAAAAAGAGATGAAGGTACTTTTTTAAGAAAACTTTGTCATTTGTAAGGAATCTTTTTACAAAATTTTATAAGTATGTAAGTAAACATGAATTATTTGAACAAAGAAAACTTTATGGAAAAGTGTAGCGATGGAGGCTTGATCGGCTTGTGATATTCTTGCACTGTTGACGATTAAATGTGAGCAGAGGTTACTCTAGGATGCTCAAGACGTTGTTGAGCACAGTACACTAGAAGGGGGAGGGAACACTCTCCAAGCTTTCTGTCCCTTTTATACTTCTGTGGATATATGTCTCCTCTAATTTTGCATGGCAATAGATAGTGCTATTTGTCATGTCCCAGTCGCAAAATACTCGAGATCGAGCGTCATGGCAATGACCGGCTAATACAACTCTAAAGGATATTTAAATTTAATGGACCCATCAAAGCGTAACAAACTATCTATTATGAGCTCCAGTCCATGTCATATATATATATATATATATATATATATATATATATATATATATATATATATATTTCTAACAAGAGAAGCTTTATTGATGTATCAGGCGCAAAATGCCGAAGCCTATACAAGTAAGCGCGCCGGGCGCTGAACAAAAGCAAAACGAAAGCAAAGGGGGGGGGGGCTGTCCTGAAGGGGCCTAGACCGAGCCTAGAGGAAAGCCTGCCAAAAGTGCTCCGAGGAGTGGGAGCAGCGGGTCCCGGATTTAGAATTTGCCGAAGGATTTTTCTGACCAGCTAAGGAGGGGCGAATTGGTGCCCTTCATACCTGTGTTTGTTCCTATTCTTCCAGAGAACCCAAATGCCGATAGTCGCGAGGATCTGATGACCATGGGTATCACCCCAATGCGCCAGGAGATCGTTGAAGCCCCCGGAAGGAAGTCTCCTCTGACATCGACTATAGAGATCTTGCCAGACCTTGTTAGCGATCTCGCCGAAGACCAGGATGTGCTCTGCAGTTTTCGGATGATGGAAAGTACAGTAGTAGCATTTGGATGCTAGGCTGAAACCGATTGTGGTGAGAGAATCGTCGGTCGGTAGCTTCCTACGCTGCGCTCGCCAGATCAGGAAGGACCATTTGTGGGGGATGCAGGATTGCCAGAAAGGTGCGATCAGGGGGTCAGGTGTGCCTCCCCTGCCCACCTCCCGTCTGGTGAAGTCCATCGTGAACGATCCCCCGCTGGTAGGGAACCACATCATTCGGTCGGGAGAATCGTTGATCCGGATGTCCGCAGCTTCGATCCTGGATGCTGCCTTCGGTCCTAGCCACTCTCGAATTCGATCGCGATGCCAGCCCTCGGTCGGGTCCAAGAAGTCCCAAATCTGGCAGTACTGGGGGGCATTAGGGGATAGGTAGAATATCCCATCGCCGATCCATCGTTCGAAACAGGGGAAGGAGTCCCCATAGTCGAGATGCAAGGGGATATGGGGTTCTGCGAGTTGACGACTGTGGAGAATGCGGTGCCACGACGTCGAGGATCGGCTGTTAGCGGCGGCCGAGATGGGTACGAATGGGGGAAATATCTAACTTTCATGAACCTCGACCAGAGGGAGCAGTGCGTTCTGAGCTTCCACCACAGCTTCATAGAGGAGACGTCCACGATATGCACAAATTTTAAAAAGCCGAGGCCTCCCTCGTCGGTAGGTTTGGCCATTGAGTCCCAGTTGGCCCAGTGGTGTCTGTCCTGGCCATTGGTGTGGCCCCAGAAGAAGCTGGCGAAGAGGGCCTCCAAGGAAGAGAGGACCTTCAATGGTGGGGAGCCGACCGCTAGTATGTAGATAGGGATGGAGGATAGCACGTGCTTGATGAGAATTATTTTCTTGCCGGGGGATAAGGTTGTGTTGTGCCAACCTTCTATCTTCTTCAGAACCTTGTTAACCAATCCGCCAAAAATACCCGAGTTGGACCTGCCGTACACCAGAGGGCACCCCAGGTAGGTGAACGGTAGAAAAGCGGTGGAGAAGGAGGTAAGGTTGGCGAGGGCTACCGAATGACCTCTGTCGGTGTTGTGGTGAGTGTATATTACACTTTTGTCCCGGTTGATCCGTTGTCCGGAGCATCTAGTATATTTCTCTAGGGTGTTGCAGACCACTTGCACGGCTCTGATGTCTCCGGAGGAGAAGATGAGCACATCGTTGGTGTAGGCTAGATGGGTAATGATGGGACAACCCATGGTGGTATGGAAGTAGAGGAAGTTGGGGGTGTTGACCATGCAGTTGAGGTTCCTGCTGAGTACATCGACGACAATGATGAAGATAGTGGAGGATATGGGGTCTCCTTGTCTAACACCACGATTGGCCTTGGAGAAGCCGTCAGTTTGTTCGTTGATGACGGTGGAGAACAAAGAGTTGCTTATGGCTCTGTAAATAATATCCGTCCATGTTTCTAAGAACCCGAAAGCTCAGAGAACCCTGATCATGAATTTCCAGTCGAGCCGATCATAAGCTTTCTCCATGTCAAGCTTAATGGCTATGTTCCCTCCCCTCGTCAGGAATTTCATGCAAGTGACCATCTTCTGGGCAAGAAGGATGTTGTCGGTCATGTTCCGCCCTTGAACGAACCCGCTTTGTTCTTCGAAGATAATTTTAGAGAGGATGGGGGACATTCTTGTCACTCCCCAATCCTGGAATACGTATTTTAATACGTAAACCGATAAATTATATTTACCTTGTATTTATACGATATTTATATGCTGTATTTCTTCATGTATTTCCCAAAAATATTCGATAGAATATTACTTCGTAATTTATTTTCTGCATTTGGGCCTATAGTTTTGGCTCATTTGGGGAACCTATTCTTGGTTCACCTTGGTTCATCATGAACCCATGGGTTCAAGATTCTATATAATAACTCAACTCATTCTCTCTCCTCTCATTTATTTTCTTTTATTTACTTTCCTCCACCAACCAAGGCAAGTACCAACTTGCTCAAGAGATGGATCCATAAATATTGTTGATGTTTTCTTATAAAATTATTTGTCAAAATATGTTCTTCTCCGTATTCTATACTAGTTTAGAACTTGAAGTTTTCCATTTTGAAGCTTTAATCTTTGTAGATCTAGGTTTTAACCATTTTCAGATTTTCTCGGTTTTAATCTAGCAAACTTCATTATTTTTAAGTTTTGATGGTTTCATGTTGTAGAAAATTTTGTTCTACCCCATTTTGACCTAAGGAAGTTCCGATTTGGGCTCCGGATGAAGGTTTTGTGTAGTTTGGAAGCCATGGTTGCTTGGCTCCTCTTTTCGGACAAGTGGAGAAGAAGAGCAGTACTTGACCGCATGAATCCTCATGCGGCAAGCCTCTGATCCGTATGGCCTTTCCAGCCGCATGAGACTCGTTCGAGCTCAGCCGCATGGAAAGTCCTTCCTAGCCGCATAAGATTTGCTTGAGTACTTGACCGCATGAATTTTCATGCGGCAAGTAATTGAGCCGCATAGCCTTGTTCAGACTCAGCCGCATGAACCCGCCTTTCCAGCCGCATGCGCCTTGGGGCTCGCTGAGCCGCATGAGCGTGTAGTCCCAGCCGCATGAACCAGTATTGACCCGGCCGCATGGACTCACTCCCCTTGGGCCGCATGGACTTTTGTGCCCTATATTGTTACCTTATTATTATTATTATATATATATATATTATATGCCCATTTTATATCCTTACGCCTTTTGTCCCGAGCATAATATGAGCACTAATGTGACCCCGGAGAACAAAGTGTTCCTCCTTGATACATGTACCTGAATGTCCCAGTTCTTGTTCATACTCGACAAATGACTCGTAACTCCACGTGGCGTATTTGCAATGATGCATTACACTAAGGAGGGTGGAACATGTTGACATACTGATTGACATGGATCCTCTTTGGGGTACTCGTACTAAAGTACGACTTTAGGAGGATAATCATGCAGGCCACAACATGTGAGTCCAAGATTACACCTAGGGTTAAACTAGGCAACTAAACATACTAGATGCATGGGGAGGGCAAGAATCCCGAGATCGTGTTACACCAGCCGCCTTGAGATACTGCCTTGACGCGCCGGCTGTTCTCCACGGATACTGTGTCATCTGCAACGAGTGGATGACTGTATCCGATTAATTCCTGCTATATATTATATGTTTTAGCAAGGTGGCCTTGCGAGGGACCTGTGCTCAATCATACCTGTCTACGCGAACCCCTGGGTTGGCTAGCCTTGCTGGAAAGATACGATCTGAGGATTTTCTGATAACATGATGCGAGGATAACCTCGTCCCACTAGAAACTCGTAGACTTGATTGGCCGTAAAAATGACTTGCTTGTATCCTATTACCTTCCGTGAGTAACTGAGGGAAGCGGACTGTCATGGTACGTGATCCAACCCATGTTCTTGTTTGATTGTTGGGTTGGTTATCATACTATGATAGGCTGTGGACCGAAGTTATGAACGGAAGATTTATTCTGGTTGTGAAGTGCTACTTCTGTGAATGATCGAGGAACATGGTCTATCATGGTACATGATCCAACCCATGTTCTTATTTGATTGTTGGGTTGGTTATTGTGCTGCGATAGGCTATCGACCGAAGTCACGATCAGGAGATTTTATTGTTTATACCCTTTAACTTATGCGAAAGTTATAGAGTACGACGCGTCCCGACTCCATGCGGCACCTTTTGTCCTTGTTTGGTTATAAGGGTGCCATATGGGTTCGAGGATGTGGCGTTACCCTATAATGGTAGCATAAGTATTACTATTATCAATCATTCTATTAACTGGGTTTTTAGTCTTAACTCTTGTGCCCCTTTGGCGGTACTTGCTATTCGGGGCTGACCCCGCTGGTTTTGTTTGGCCATATCCCGTAGCAGAGCCAGAGGACACGATCTTCCTCCCTGACATTCATGGTGCATACTAGGAGCATGGCAGTTCGGGGACTCGAGTGGGTTCCTTCTCCACCACTCCTGCTTATACTTTTGCGACGTTTAGCCACCGGCATCTGTTAGCCGGATTACTTGATATTTTGTGTCAGTACATAATTGTAATTAAACAGACTGCAGTTGTGTATAATTTTGTACTCCTGACTCTCTGAGATAGCTAAATTATAAAGCTAGTCTCTCATGACCATTTTGATGAAGCGTCAGGGACGCCTTACTGCTTTATCTTTAATGTTCATTTATTTGCTGATGTGATTTGATTGATTGAGACATAGAACTCTGTGGGACCATAGAAGACTTGATTGTAGCATGTACCCCCCTAGTCTTTCGATAGCCACGATCGCCGTATGACGTTACGTACCTCATATGGAGTAGCTGGCCTAGTCTGTCTCCGTATTTCGGTACTGGGGCGTGACAAGGTTTTAGTGGTGGCCCATGCAGGTCAGATTTTCAGACTTGTGGGGTATTGCGAATTATTAGGAGTCTCAATCAAGACTTGTTCCCCTTGAAATTCTGTTTCGAATTCTCTGTCCTTGCCTTGATCTCTAACCTGACTTGCATCCTCGAAATCTTCCTCGTCCGGACTTGATAATCTTATATTCTTCTCTATAGGGGTGCTTCATTCTCAGTAGCAGGTGAGGCCCATGAGGAAGAGCAGCAAGAGCATGGCTCGACTGGGCAGCAACAGGGGAGAGAACCTTCTCCAGTGCAGGCACGAGCAGAAATAGAACCAGAGGTAGTGCAGCCGCAGGTTATTGAAACTCCTGTAGCACCAGCAGCGACGACAGTACCAGACGCCGTAGCACTCCTGGAGATCATCCGGGAGTTTCTTGTCACTAACCAACAGCAACAGACTTGACAGCAGGAGCAGAACGTGTTACTGAACCAAGGGATTCAGTTAGCTCTTGAGAGGAGTGCCGGGGTTGACTCGGGAGCATCAGAAAGGTTCCATCGCTTGAACCTGAGGTATTTTGATGGCACGGAGGATGCCATCACTGCGGATGCATGGATTTAAGACATCGAAGCCATTCTTGTGGCAGTTAAGGTTCCAGATGATGAGAAGGTTGATCAGGTCAAACTGGTACTTCAGGATCTTGCCCACGACTGGTGGGCATCAGAAGAAGTTGTTACAAGATGCCCTGTTCGTTGGACCACCTTCAGTGACAGATTCAAGGCCAAGTATTTTGGCGTAGTAGCTCGATATGAGCTCCAACAGAAGTTCATCAGTCTCAAGCAAGCAGGCAAGACCGTAGATGGGTATGCAGCAGAGTTCTGCAGATTGTGCCGTTTCGCGCCAGCAATGGTGGCAACGGAGCCAGAGAAAGCTACGAGGTTCCAGCAGGGACTTCATTTGGAATTATTGCAGCTTGTGGAAGGACACGACTACCAGACGTTTGACGCTGTCTTGACGGCAGCCCGGAGGCACGAGCTTACCCAGCAGAGGTTGGCATCGAGGGTAGGAGGTCAGAAGAGATCTCATTCCCAGGTTGGAGGAGGAGCAATGCAGCGAACATAGACACCAGCACCCGGTGTACGTATTCATGATGCAGGAGCGCCGCGGAGGACGGCCGTGTCAACTAATACAGCGCCAGTTCGGCATCAGCAGCCGAGAAACCAGCAACAGCGTCAGGGAGCACCCCAGGACTGTACATTCTGTGGGAAGGCAGGGCACACGAGGGAGGTGTGCCGGTCAGCGAATGGCTTATGCTTGAGGTGTGGTAGTTCAGACCACCGTATTTCCACTTGTCCTATGATGCAGAGGCCAGGAGGGCCAGCTCAGCAGTTTCCAGCATTGCCAGCTCCGGTGGCAACCCCGAGTGAAGGGCCAGTATTAGCAGTAAGGCCCCTAGCCCAGCGTCTACCAACGCAGGCTCAGATGTTCCGCCAGGCACAGGAAGCCGAAGGCCCTCAGAGGCAGCAACAGCATGGTCGAGGAAGGCCGCAACAAGGAGCTCCACGGGGCCAGGCTCTCACATTGACCTTGGGAGAGGCTCTAGCGTCTAGTGACGTGGTGGCAGGTAAAATTCTCGTCACCTCATTTCCCGCTGTAGCATTATTTGATTCAGGCGCTACTCATTCATTCATCTCTGCACAATATGCTACACGGATTGGACTAGTGTTTGAGGCATTGCCGGAGAGGATGGATATACTCATCGGCAATGGGCTCGTAGAAGTGAGCAGAGTGCGCTTTTCATGTCCGGTAGAGGTGTGTGCGCATTTCTTGCCCGCATCATTGATTGAATTCCCTATAGGGAATTTTGATGTTGTTCTTGGCATGGACTGGTTGAGAGACTGTCATGCGACCATTGATTGTAGAGGAGGTAGGATCATATTCAGCATTCCTGGGATGGAGCAGTTCATCTTTACTCGAACCTTGAAGAATCAGGCCGGAGGCGTCGTCTCAGCAGCAGTGTCAAAGCCAGGACAGATTCCGAGAGTGGTCAAAGATTTTCTCGACGTCTTCCCTAATGAGCTCCCAGGGATACTCCCAGTCAGAGAGGTAGAATTTAGCATTGAGTTGAACCCTGGAACGAGCCCTATTGCCGACAGAGTTTACAGAATGTTGCCGTCAGAACAGGATAAGTTGTATCAACATGAAGAAGAGTTGAAGTCTAAGGAATTCATCTGAGACAGTAAATCGCCCTGGGCCGTGCCAGTGATTCTAGTTCCCATGAAGGATGGGTCGACGAGGATGTGTATCGACTACCGCAAGCTGAATGCAGTAACAGTGAAGAATAAGTACCCGCTACCAAGGATTGATGACCTGTTTGACCAGTTGAGCAAGGCCAGTGTCTTTTCCAAGATCGATCTTCGGTCGGGATACTATCAAGTAAGAGTCCGGGAGCAAGACATACCGAAGACCGCATTCAGATCTAGATACGGGCATTATGAGTTTTTAGTAATACCCTTTGGACTAACCAACGCCCCCGCAGTATTCATGGATTTAATGAACCGCATCTTTCTGCCGTACTTGGATAAATTTGTGGTGGTGTTCATAGATGACATTCTTGTCTATTCCAGCAGTGAAGAGGAGCATGAGAAACATCTTAGGACTGTCTTGCAGACATTGAGGGAGCATCAACTTTATGCGAAGCTCGACAAGTATAAATTCTGGTTAGATCACATTTCGTTCCTGGGGCATGTAATTTCTGGGTTAGGAGTGTCAGTGGATCCGAAGAAGATTGAGGCCGTAGAGTATTGGCCAGTCCCGAGAACGGTTGCAGAAGTACGAAGTTTCTTGGGATTAGCTGGTTACTACAGAAGGTTCGTGGCGGACTTTGCCAAGTTCTCTGCGCCCTTAACGCGTTTGACGCGCAAGGACGTGGAGTTTGTTTGGTCAGCTAGCTGTCAGGCATCATTTGAAGAATTGAAGAAGAGGTTGATCTCAGCCCCGATCTTGACGCTTTCGGTAGGAGCGGGAGGCTTTACAGTATATTGTGACGCATCTGGGAAGGGTCTTGGATGTGTATTGATGCAGCATGGAAAGGTGATAGCATATGCGTCTCGGCAGCTTCGAGACCATGAGAAGAATTACCTGACTCACGATTTAGAGTTAGCAGCTGTGGTGTTTTCACTCAAGTTGTGGAGACATTATTTATACGGGGATCGGGTAGAGATTTATACTGATCATAAGAGTTTGAAATACGTGTTCACGCAGCGAGATTTGAACATGAGACAAAGAAGATGGTTAGAACTACTGAAGGATTTTGACTTGGATCTTCAGTATCATCCAGGCAAGGCGAATATAGTTGCAGATGCACTGAGTAGGAGAGGCAGTGCCTTTATCTTGACCTCGCAGAAGCATATTTTAGAAGACCTTCAGAGTATGGAAATCAAAGTAGTTTTGCCAAGGGATATAGGAAGAATGACCAGTATGCAGATTCAGTCAACCTTAGTAGAGAGGATAAGGGCAGCACAAGCAGGAGATCCACAGATTCAGAAGTTGCGGTCGTAGTGTGAATCAGGCCGTAGGAAGGAGTTAGTGATTCATGAAGATGGTACGCTCAGGTTTGGAAACAGACTCTGTGTACCGAGTGGAGACCTTCGGCAAGAAGTTATGTCCAAAGCTCATAGTTCTATTTACTCCATTTATCCAGAAGGAACGAAGATGTATCGAGATATCAGGCAGTTCTTTTGGTGGAATGGCATGAAAAGAGAGATAGCGAGATTTGTATCCAAGTGTCTGGTATGTCAGCAGGTGAAAGCCGAGCAGCAGAGACCAGCAGGATTGCTACAGCCGCTTCCTATCCCAGAATAGAAATGGGAGCACATCACGATGGATTTTGTGACCGGTTTACCTAGATCCCCGGCTGGCAAGAATGCAGTCTGGGTAATAGTAGACCGACTCACGAAGGTCGCTCATTTCCTTCCCTTCCGAGTTGGACAGACTACTGAGCAGTTAGCAGATATGTACATGAAGCAGATAGTAAGGCAGCACGGTGTTCCAGTTAGTATAGTATCAGATCAGGATACGCGGTTTACTTCCCATTTTTGGCGGAGCTTACACCAAAGTTTGGGAACCAAGTTAAGATTCAGTACTGCTTATCATCCACAAACTGACGGGCAATCAGAAAGAACCATTCAGACGTTAGAAGATATGCTACTGGCGTGTACCTTGGATTTTGGCGGATCTTGGGAGGATCACCTTCATCTAGTGGAGTTCTCCTATAACAACAGCTATCAGGCTAGCATTCAGATGGCCCCGTTCGAAGCATTGTACGGAAGGAAGTGCAGGTCCCCTTTGGCATGGGACGACGTCGGAGAGCGAAAGTTGTTGGGACCAGAGATGATCATACAGACTGTGGAGATAGTTAAGTTGGTCAGAGAGCGCCTTCGAGTTGCGCAGGACCGACATCGTCATTGGACAGATCAGCATCGTAGGCCTCTAGAGTTCAGAGCGGGCGACCAAGTATTTCTGCAGATTTCACCTACTCGGGGTATCATCAGATTTGGAACCCGAGAAAAGCTTAGTCCAAGATACGTTGGTCCTTTCAAGATTCTCGCTCGGGTAGGCGATGTGGCTTATCGACTTGCCCTTCTGCCTTCGTTAACTGGCATACATGATGTGTTTCATGTATCCCAGTTACGTGGGTATGTCCCAGATCCGAGTCGTGTCCTCGATCATTCTGAGTTAGTCGTTGGTACCGACCTAACTTACGAGGAACAACCCGTATCTATTTTAGACCGGCGAGAGAAGGTACTCAAGAATCGGACGATCAGCCTTGTCCGTGTTTCTTGGAACCATCACTCTCCGGGAGAGTCAACCTGGGAGCGCGAGGACGAGATCAGATCTCGGTATCCGTATTTGTTTGACTGATAAGGTATATTTTTGTACCTTATTGACACGATTCCATGCTTATCTGTACCTGCTTGTTTTGCACCTTGTGATGTATGATAATAACTGCTATGATAGTTAACTTGTATATGATTGTGTCTTGCTTGCCCTGATTTCACTATCCTGTCTTGGCTGGAATTCCGAGGACGGAATTTTTCTAAGAAGGGTAGAGATGTCACTCCCCGATCCTGGAATACGTATTTTAATACGTAAACCGATAAATTGTATTTACCTTGTATTTATACGATATTTATATGCTGTATTTCTTCATGTATTTCCCAGAAATATTCGATAGAATATTATTTCATAATTTATTTTCTGCATTTGGGCCTACAGTTTTAGCTCATTTGGGGAACCTATTCTTGGTTCACCTTGGTTCATCATGAACCCATGGGTTCAAGATTCTATATAATAACTCAACTCATTCTCTCACCTCCCATTTATTTTCTCTCATTTACTTTCCTCCACCAACCAAGGCAAGTACCAACTTGCTCAAGAGATGGATCCATAAATATTGTTGATGTTTTCTTACAAAATTATTTGTCAAAATATGTTCTTCTCCGTATTCTATACTAGTTTAGAACTTGAAGTTTTCCATTTTGAAGCTTTAATCTTTGTAGATCTAGGTTTTAACCATTTTCGGATTTTCTCGGTTTTGATCTAGCAAACTTCATTATTTTTAAGTTTTGATGGTTCCATGTTGTAGAGAATTTTGTTCTACCCCATTTTGACCTAAGAAAGTTCCAATTTGGGCTCCGGATGAAGGTTTTGTGTAGTTTGGAAGCCATGGTTGCTTGGCTCCTCTTCTCGGACAAGTGGAGAAGAAGAGCAGTACTTGACCGCATGAATCCTCATACGGCAAGCCTCTGAGCCGCATGGCCTTTCCAGCCGCATGAGACTCGTTCGAGCTCAGCCGCATGGAAAGTCCTTCCTAGCCGCATAAGACTTGCTTGAGTACTTGACCGCATGAATCTTCATGCGGCAAGTAATTGAGCCGCATTGCCTTGTTCAGACTCAGCCGCATGAACCCGCCCTTCCAGCAGCATGCGCCTTGGGGCTCTCTGAGCCGCATGAGCGTGTAGTCCCAGCCGTATGAACCAGTATTGACCCGGCCGCATGGACTCACTCCCCTTGGGCCGCATGGACTTTTGTGCCCTATATTGTTACCTTATTATTATTATTATATATATATATATTATATGCCCATTTTATATCCTTACGCCTTTTTTCCCGAGCATGATATGAGCACTAATGTGACCCCGGAGAACAAAGTGTTCCTCTTTGATACATGTACCTGAATGTCCCAGTTCTTGTTCATGCTCGATAAATGACTCGTAACTCCACGTGGCGTATTTACAATGATGCATTACACTAAGGAGGGTGGAACATATTGACATACTGATTGACATGGATCCTCTTTGGGGTACTCGTACTAAAGTACGACTTTAGGAGGATAATTATGCAGGCCACAGCATGTGAGTCCAAGATTACACCTAGGGTTAAACTAGGCAACTAAACATACTAGATGCATGGGGAGGGCAAGAATCCCGAGATCGTGTTACACCAGCCGCCTTGAGATACTGTCTTGACGCGCCGGCTGGTCTCCACGGATACTGTGTCATCTGCAACGAGTGGATGACTGTATCCGATTAATTCCTGCTATATATTATATGTTTTAGCAAGGTGGCCTTGCGAGGGACCTGTGCTCAATCATACCTGTCTACGCGAACCTCTGGGTTGGCTAGCCTTGCTGGAAAGATACGATCTGAGGATTTTCTGATAACATGATGCGAGGATAACCTCGTCCCACTAGAAACTCGTAGACTTGATTGGCCGTGAAAACGACTTACTTGTATCCTATTACCTTCCGTGAGTAACTGAGAGAAGCGGACTGTCATGGTACGTGATCCAACCCATGTTCTTGTTTGATTGTTGGGTTGGTTATCGTACTATGATAGACTGTGGACCGAAGTTATGAACGAAAGATTTATTCTGGTTGTGAAGTGCTACTTCTGTGAATGACCGAGGAACATGGTCTATCATGGTACATGATCCAACCCATATTCTTGTTTGATTGTTGGGTTGGTTATTGTGCTGCGATAGGCTATCGACCGAAGTCACGATCAGGAGATTTTATTGTTTATACCCTTTAACTTATGCGAAAGTTATAGAGTACGACGCGTCCCGACTCCATGCGGCACCTTTTGTCCTTGTTTGGTTGTAAGGGTGCCATATGGGTTCGAGGATGTGGCGTTACCCTATAATGGTAGCATAAGTATTACTATTATCAATCATTCTATTAACTGGGTTTTTAGTCTTAACTCTTGTGCCCCTTTGGCGGTACTTGCTCGGGGCTGACCCCGCTGGTTTTGTTTGGCCAGATCCCGTAGCAGAGCCAGAGGACACGATCTTCCTCCCTGACATCCATGGTGCATACTAGGAGCATGGCAGTTCGGGGACTCGAGTGGGTTCCTTCTCGACCACTCCTGCTTATACTTTTGCGGCGTTTAGCCACCGGCATCTGTTAGCCGGATTACTTGATATTTTGTGTCAGTACATAATTGTAATTAAACAGACTGCAGCTGTGTATAATTTTGTACTCCTGACTCTCTGAGATAGCTAAATTATAAAGCTAGTCTCTCATGACCATTTTGATGAAGCGTCAGGGACGCCTTACTGCTTTATCTTTAATGTTCATTTATTTGCTGATATGATTTGATTGATTGAGACATAGAACTCTGTGGGACCATAGAAGACTTGATTGTAGCATGTACCCCCCTAGTCTCTCGACAGCCACGATCGCCGTATGACGTTACGTACCTCATATGGAGTAGCTGGCCTAGTCCGTCTCCGTTTTTCGGTACTGGGGCGTGACAATTCTGGTGGCAATGATCTTGGAGACAATTTTGTTGGCGAAGTTGTAGAGGCTGATCAGGCGAAAGTCTTTGAATGTCTCCAGATTATTCTTTTTGGGGATGAGGATGAGGTTAGCCCGAGATATCGATTTGGGGAGATGGGCGCCTTGGAAATAAGCCATAACGACATCGGTCATGTCGGTATGGAGGATGTTCCAGCACGAGCGAAAGAAGGACCATGTGAACCCGTCCGGACCCGGGGCGCTGTGCTCGTCGAGGGCCCACACCGCAGACTTGACTTCCTCCGTAGATGGAGGGGCTAACAGTAGCTCATTGTCCTGCTCGTTGATGAGGGTCGGGATCTAGGCCAGTAAGCTGTCGTCCTTAACTACTCCGTCTTTGGAGAAGAGTTTGGAGTAGAAGGTGGCAGCGGCCGTCTGGATGCTCCGTTGATCTTTGAGGAGGTTGCCGTACTCGTCGGTTACTTGATGGATGGATAACTGGTGTCTGTGGTCCCTAACGCAGGCGTGGAAGAAAGCAGAGTTTCTGTCTCCCTCAGTGTCCCAGGTCAGCCTGGCTTTTTGTTTTAAAATTCTGTCTCCACTTTCAGGCGGGATTTAAGGATAGCTTTGGAGAGGTTGAGTGAGGCACGAGCCTCTGCAGAGCCGTCGGTGGTGAAACGAATCTCCGTACGAGTAACGTCGCCTTCAACGGCTTTAATTTCTTAGAAAATGTTGTCGAACGCCCGTCTGCTCCAGACCGAAAGGGCTATCTTGGTGGCCTTAAGCTTCACTGCCAATCTGATCATAGGTTCAGGGTTGTTTGTCGAGCCCTAGGCTTCAGCGACAATGTTTAGGAATTGTGGGTGATGTCTCCAGAAGTCGAGGAATCTGAAAGTTTTTTTCATGGGGTTGGAATTGTTGCTAGTCTCAACGACGAGGGGAGAGTGATCGGATTCTTTGGAGTTAAGGTAGAAGAGGTTGGATCTGAGGTTCATATCTGACCATTTGATGTCAACAAGGGCGCGGTCGAGACGAGAATATTGGCGCTGGTAACCCTCCTGCATGTTGCACCAGGTGAAGGAGTTGTCGGAGAAGGACAGTGTGTGCAAGTTGGCCTGGAACGTGAAGGAGTTGAAGTCATTCATGGCCGGACGATGGGGGGAGGGCGGCCGCCCGATTTCTCCTTGGGGCTCGCGATGGTATTGAAGTCTACAATGCATAACCACGGGAGGTTGATGAAGAAGCTGCGGGTATCTAAGAGGGTGGACCAGATCTGCCTCCGCTCAATATAGTCGCAGCTGCCGTGAACAGCAGAGATCAGAGATCGGAAAAGGAGGGACGAGTGTTCCACCCAGCATGAGAGATTCTGCTCGTGGTCGAGAATGGTGCCGAAGAGGCAGTCGTCGGAGAGGAGGATCCATATGTCGTGGCAACCTGCTATGGCATTCGGGAAGCCAAGCTAGAGTTGGATAGATTTAAGTTTCCTGGAAAGGGTTTTGGGTTCGATGATGACTAATTTGTCGATCCGGTAGGATTTGGTACGGGTGTTCAATCTCCGCAGGGTGGGTTTGTCGGCAAGCCCTCTGATATTCCATGCAAGGATGTTAACCATCAGCTAGAATGGGGTTGGGGGTGGGGTTGCTCTTGATGGCAGACCTGGTGATCATGGCTGGAGGCTCTTGCACTCGTTTCTTCTTCCTCTTGGTCAGGGGGTCTTTGGGGACGATAAGGGATGTTACGAGGGGTTCTGCTGACTTCGCCCGAAGGTTCGATGCGTCAATGCCAGTAACGTCCTCTGCTGAGTTAATGAGTTCTATCTCCATTTCTGCTAGGGTGCTGAGGGGGTTGTCAGGTTTGAGAAATCCTGCCTCTTGGGCCTGTCTCATCCTGGCCTCATAATCAGGTCCTAGAGAATGAGCATCCGCCTCTGTAGCCCCTCTTCCCAGAACTTTGATAATATATATTTTATTTATCTATTTATTTGAATTAAATGGTGATTTTAGAGTTTTTGTAAATACTTATTTAATTAATATTTTTGCGATAGAGGATTTTAGCCATGGTTGAGTTTTGGAGTACAAGGCGGCTAAGAATCACGGCACGGATAGCACGATCGTGTGCTTTGACTAGTGTATTAGCCCTGGTAGGGAAGACCGAGCCATAGTGATGACCTAACTAGAAAAACCAGGCCAAGTTGCGACTCAACCTTTACCGAAGTTTTATTATTTATTAATTATATTATTGAGTTAGGAAAACCGGTTATACCACTTTGGCCCGAACTGGACCCAATCAGAGCCCAAGCCGAGTAGTCATACGGCACGTCCAACGACATTCGTGTTGATGTATTTTGGTATGAGCGTGTTGTATCCCGTTTTAATGATTTAAGGAATATTTTCTAAGTATTAGTAATTAAATATTATAAATAATCATTATTAGTGGATATTCAAGAATATTGGTGTAAAATAAGTCATTGTACTTATTGGGGTTATTAGACTGTACGTATGGAATATATGCCCTTATTGATTTATGGGATTTCGTTATTGTTATTATTATTATTGTTGTTATTATTTTTATTATTAGTATTAATATTATTGAGGAAGTTATTATATAATAATATTTTATTATTATTGGTATATTATTATTGTCAAACAAGATGATATAATATATATATTATATATCATTATGTTTTATATATATATATATATATATATATATATATATGTATATATATATATATATATATATATATATGTGTATATATATACATATCAACAGCCCAGAAATATATGGACCCAACTTATTAAAAATAAAATATATGAGTAAATATATGGACCCAACAGCTCGCATGTAAACACCACAGACCCGAAGTCTTCCCACAGCACAGTAGCAACTCGCATGAGATGCAAAGTATCCCCTTGAACCCGAGCTACCACCGGAAGTAGCAGACCACCCCCTCACGTAAGGCATCCCCTACAGAAGCCAAACCATACAAAGCAAAACCCTCGACCCGACTGCTTAAAAACACACGCGACATCAACAATCATCAAAACCCTAATTCTAAATCCACGCCGCCACCCCAGCGTGACCCCAACCACCTGGGCGGCCACCCTGACCCCGCGCGCCGCCGAGGGAGTGCCGCCGCCGGCCGAAAAAGTCGCACGCGTGCGTACAATTCACAGTTACGATGGACACAGCATCTGTTCGAGCCCAACTTCGCATCGATTCCTCGTCATGCACTTTGGATCGTTTCAGGAACCAATTGCTCAGGTGTGTACACAATCTATAGGCCTTCTATTCCCTTCAAATAGATACAATTGTCATGCGATAGATTTCCCGCAAAATCGACGCAAAGTCGATCAAAAACCTGTTTGGAAACAGGACGTTTAACAATCCAATCATCCATGTATACCGATCGATTTCGATCGATCCAGTAACTTTTAAAAATTCTACTTGAACACAGTTATAGACAACATATAGGGCTTCCCAACCCTTTTCATGGATTTAGAAATCATCGACTACGTGTCGAGAAATCGAATCCCGAAGTTTTCCAAAAATCTGTTTTCAAAACTAGAAAATCGATCCATGCGACGTGCGTCCCACCATTTCGGGCAATGTGGTCGCGAACCAAAAGCATCAAAAGCTGCGTAACGGCTTCGTGGTCGTGTGGGCTTTGGCGGAATTCAAATTGGTCGCATGTGCGCGACGAATTTGATGCGTATCCGTCGAAATTCACCGTATCGTGCACTTTGCAAATTTCTCAATTACTTTGTGCACGCTCGTCAGATCGAGACGAAACTTGCGCCAGCAGGACCGTATCATTTTTCTGGTCCTGTATGCCAAGTTTGGTCCAATTCTGAGACAGTTGAATCGTACGTCGTTTTGCGGGCCCCACGGTCCTACTCAACGGGCGATTTTGTGCACGGCCAGCCGGAATCCAACTTTGGACATACGGTTGGGTTTGCATCGGAAAACCGGATCCATAGACATGTTGTTTGACAACTTTAGAGACCATTGACTCTGGCACACTTTTTGGTGCAAAACGGGTCCAACGGCGGACATCGTTTTGGCCCGAAATTACCGTTTTGCTCCTGTGTCCAGAATTAGACTTAAGGACAGGCGATCCTAGCTAATTTGACTATTCTGAAAACATTGGTAATATTTTTTTCAGCTTTCGGGGACTGTTGTATGGGTTTTGACTATTGTGGCACATTGAGTAGTTCAGACTGTCAGTTCCACCAGCAGAGGACCACAGGCGAGTACAGTTTATTGTCTGCATTTCGATATTGATTTTCACTATATTTTATTGATTGACCATTGGTTATGTGATTATTTTCTATTATAAATTGTTGAGTCGGGAATGAGAAGTACCAAGGATGTGTGATCTGACCTTAGACCGTGTAGACCGTGTTGCATTTATTTCTTATAGACAGTGTAGACAGTAATTTATTTACTTCTTGTAGACAGTGTAGACAATGATTTATTTATTGCAAAGTAGACAGTATAGATCATGATTATTACTGTATTTAAACTGTGTAGATCGTGATTATTATTTTGTAGACAGTGTTTCTTTACTGTAATATTTTCTGTAGACCGTGTAATTGTAGACCGTGTAATTGTAGACCGTGTAACTGTAGACCGTGCAACTTTTGACCGTGTAGACCGTGTCGCATAATTTTCTCGAGACCGATCACATATCAAAGGTACTTCTAACAGTTGGAAAAAGTATTTGGTGTCTATTTATTTACTATTGGTTTTCCGTATTTACTGTTTATTTTCAAAACTCATGATTGATGTCTAACCTTTGTCTTATACTCATTTTCTTTATTTGAAATTACATTCAGTGAATTGTGCTCGTTTCATTCCTGACTGGAAACCAATATTTTTAGGTTAGCCGTGGATTCACTTAGCTTGGGGAGTGATGGGAATACTTGCAGACAAAGCCTAGAGACTAGCTAGATAGTTGAGTTGTAGACATTCCAATATTTGTACAAGTTTATATTTTCTGCAAATGTAAAACTTGTGATCATTGTAAGTTAAATTAATTTTTGTGAATGAGCAATATTTGTGATTCTGATCTTCATGGCCGTGACAGTGTTCTACCGCCGACACTGCGATGTAGGCTGGCTTGGACACGTCTCGTATCCATTTTAAAAAAACGGGTACGGGTCGTGACAAGTTTTTGTGGTGGCCCATGCGGGTCAGTCTTTGCAAATCATGCGAACTCGTGATAGTACTTAAGTTAGTCGTACTATTGCGAGCCTGCGACTAGAAATGATCATTCACGAATTAGAGATTAATTTAATTTAAGAGAATGACTAGGACTAAGAGGCCCTTATACAAATTGTCCGATGGGTAGTCTAGGCCATGCAATTTAGATGAGGAATTATTAATGTTGATTATTTGTCAGATTCCCATAGGTACACTATTATCTCTCGATATGACGACACGATCCAAAGTGGATAGATTATTCACTTGGTTAGACATGGCTTCATATAATTTATGATCTAACCTTGATGAATTGGGCAGATCCTTCTCTTTGTCTCTTAGATATCATCCTCATATCTTAGTCGAACTGTCTATTTAGTTTCTATTTGCCCTAGGAATTAATATTTTGTATAAATTCTGATTATTGTTATCCCCATTCGGACCTCGAGTTAGTTTTGGTTCAAAGTTTTTCTCAATGTTTGAATACACATGGAATAGACATTAGAATGTTTGTGTATCTTTTTGTCTTCAGTTATTTCCTCCCCGCTCAATCTTTTATTTTAAGGGTTGATAGGGCAAATATTTATGCCTTATTTCATAGTTAACTTGTTCGAATCTCTAGAAGCTCAGGGATTTGTTTACAGATATAGTTACGAGAATGTTAGTTAACTTATACTGGCAGGATAGCAGCGCACTATCACCATTTATTTAAATTTTGGAGACTAGGGATTCACTGCAGCCAGCAGCGCACTGGCGAGACACGACCCCTAGAGTTGAGATGAGATTAGGAAAATATCGGTTATAGAATTTGCTAGAGATATGACTAGTGGTCCACTCTTGATCGTAGTTATCCTTGAGCCAATATTGGATAGAGTTAAGTAATGTTCGATTTGTGTCATATTTGAGTTACGAAACCAAGGATTACCACAGCCCGATTTTACGGACGAGGCATAGTCCTCGATGAAATGACTTCAGACGTGATTACAAATTGAGGATACTATAGAGGATAGGACAGTGTCCTGTGTGTTCCATAAGATCCGAAGCCAATATTGGTAGAAGTTTTGAAAGTTGGATAGCACGTCTCCCGATCTAGCATTCCGTGGTCCTTGTGACCTATTGACGAGGTTATCGACTGACACTAATAGGGTTACCTAGAATATGGAATTTAGAATGTCAATAACCCATTAGTCGACCAAGTCCTTGTGGATCAGAAGATAGTAGGAAGACTGTATAAGCAAGAACACCGGGTAAGGTTTGATTCTCACAAAACTCGAACTACTTGTGCTTTCTTTCAAAAATCTCGCGTACTTGTATCTTGACTAACTTGACCAACACTGCTATTACAGCCTAGTTTTTGCAAGCTTACTCGTTTATCGAGCTTGATTCAAGACATATGTTTATTGGGGACGCCCACTAACTTATTGTCTAATCAGAATCAGTGTATTATGGTCTGATCAACCATGATGCATTTGGTTTGCTCTTCGTTTAATTACACTACGTGGATGGAGATATATAGGTATCTAGGATCTCATCCGCGACTGCTTTGACAATTTCTCTTGAATTATATGTCCGCCTTTGAATCATGAAATTATATTCAGTAGCATCTCCCTTGAATTCTTTATTGTTTTTGTCCTTCACCGATTTGGAAAGACGAAAGCTCGTGATGGTAGAGAGATACCGCGTATCCCCATGGCTATGGTAGTTGTATACACAAGGGTAGTTATCGTCAGCCAGCCATGTGATCGAGTTACTCGTTCTTCTTTCGACCCCAAACTGTTATCAGGACTTTCAAGCCATCTGAATTTAAGAATGATTAGGATTTTACCCTTAGTCGAAATGCCTACCTAGGAAACTACCTATTCTTTAGAGACCAAAGGTTGCGAGTCTCTAATTATTTGCTGGAAGCTTGCCTTAACTAGCAATCCTTAAGCCTTGAACCAACCCTTCCTCGACCGAAGCCCACAGTTAGACATGAGATGAGTGGAAAATAGGGTAATCATTTACCGTGACACTCCTCCCAAGATTGGTTTCCAACAAATATTACTCTAGTTATCTAAATGTTTGATATTAAGACCTAACTAGTGTTGGAACACCACAGTCACTTGTTTAGCTAATACCATAGATTAAATACCCTGTCAAATTGTGATATACCAGTTGTCAACAACAACGCATGATTACTACAGCCCATACCACTAGAACCCTTATGACAATAGTCTGACAGGTTGACACAACTAGAGATTCATGACTCAGTTGTTAGAAATCTCTTCATAGGACATGCCTTGGAGCTGGTTATCCCGTCGATAACTCTTATACACTATGGATGGGTATGTTCCTCTATGTTATCGACCATGTGTTATTATACACCCTCGTTTCTCATTTATTGAGGAATGATCATTGACTTGACTTACATCTACCGTATCCCGATACGCCGTGCCTTCTTCCCTATTAACAAAGAGTCGAGGTACAGTATCCGGACTTTGGGAACCCTCTAACCTCAATATTCCTAAGACCATATCCTATTTCTAAGGTGGGTAGACTGTAAGCCTCCTACAATTTTAGGATATACGAAGATCACCGATTGATTAGAACAAATTTTTATTAGAATGATAGTTAGTGTCTCATTGGACTCCCACTTTCCATTTAGATCGTTTGTGTTCCCGGCCGTGTCATTAACAATCGGAGCACGAGACCAGCTGTTACCTTCCAACAAATTTTATATGCAAGATCTAGACGAGTTCACCTTCATCTAGGTATATCATGTCCCATTCAAACACATCCCCTTGTACTCAATTTTTATGGTACGACTTTCAGGTAAAAAGGACAAGCTATAACACTTACCATAATACCGGTATACCTTCCGACATCCACTAGAGCCTCAACCTTGACCCAATTCCTTCTACCCAATACGTGGTTGTGATCGACTCAAAGCCCATTACGCACATGTCACTAGTGTGCCACCTAAATGTGTCTTCTCGTGCTACTTAAACACAAAATTCACTGAAGGCGAATCTTGGGCTTGAAGGACCTAGCTAACCAACCTGACGAGCAGCTAGCTCAACTCCTTGGACAGAAACCTATTCCAGGCCATCCTAATCTAGTAGAAATAGTTTATCTTGGGATCTTGTTCAGTCCAAATAGATTGAGACCCAAGGTTCATCCAACCAACGAGTGATATCCAAAATAGGAAACCCATAAAGGCCAGTAAAACCCCTTCAGACAAACCCCCATAGTTGGTCTATAAAATCGAATTATTTGAAACAGGTCCCTATAACCATTTTGTCGTCTCCCCTTCTTAGAAAGTGAAGTTGTTCGTAACCCATATTCTATCTACTTGGAAGTTGCGATACGATCTTGCATTACATTTATATCCCTTGCTCGTGTGTTTAAATAACCACAGAAAAAGATCACAATCTAGATTTTCAAATTCCGTTCTATTTAGGGACCTGTTCAGAAGTTCGAGAACAGAACTTCTGTATTGCACGGATTGCAAGACCTTCTGAAAAGCGAAGAGTTCTTTGACTTAGCAGGTGACTGGACTAGAGTAGCCCCTCTAGCAAATAAGTCAATGGCCCATAAACTTTCTTTCTATCTGCATCATTGGATACTCTCTACCACTCTGGAAACTTCATACTCGCTCTCGATTATTTTTCCTTATCTTCCTGTCCGTCCTATTGTAGAGTGACGAATGGTAATGCTTATTAGAATGCACCAATGTTTCTCAGCTACCTGTGTAAGATGTTGCTTGTTAAGTGGTTGGGTTGCTTGATAGATAGTAGAGGATTATAGTGGCCATAAGCAGTAGATGTTATTGGTAGTATTTTAGCAATTAGTTGGAAGACTGAAAGTTTTAGTGACATAGCCTTGAGGGAGTAGTGTGACCAAAGCTGGGTAGAAGTCCTCAATATTTAGTAGTTGCCAAAATGGACAATGAGAAGGATGTGAACTACTTTTGAGGAATTAAAAATTCGAGGAGATTCGGGTAATGGTAGAGTTCTTTTTGAATTTAAGGAATAGTTATGAATTCGAATTTCGAGGACGAAATTATTTTTAAGGTGGGTAGATTTGTAGCCCCTCTTCCCAGAACTTTGATAATATATATTTTATTTATCTATTTATTTGAATTAAATGGTGATTTTAGAGTTTTTGTAAATAATTATTTAATTAATATTTTTGCGATAGAGGATTTTAGCCATGGTTGAGTTTTGGAGTACAAGACGGCTAAGAATCATGGCACGGATAGCATGATCGTGTGCTTTGACTAGTGTATTAGCCCTGGTAGGGAAGACCGAGCCATAGTGATGACCTAACTAGGAAAACCAGGCCAAGTTGTGACTCAACCCTTACCGAAGTTTTATTATTTATTAATTATATTATTGAGTTAGGAAAACCGGTTATACCACTTTGGCCCGAACTGGACCCAATCTGAGCCCAAGCCGAGTAGTCATGCGGCACGTCCAACGACTTTCGTGTTGATGTATTTTGGTATGAGCGTGTTGTATCCCGTTTTAATGATTTAAGGAATATTTTCTAAGTATTAGTAATTAAATATTATAAATAATCATTATTAGTGGATATTCAAGAATATTGGTATAAAATAGGTTATTGTACTTATTGGGGTTATTAGACTGTACGTATGGAATATATGCCCTTATTGATTTATAGGATTTCGTTATTGTTATTATTATTATTCTTGTTATTATTTTTATTATTAGTATTAATATTATTGAGGAAGTTATTATATAATAATATTTTATTATTATTGGTATATTATTATTGTCAAATAAGATGATATAATATATATATTATATATCATTATGTTATATATAAATATATAAATATATATATATATATATATATATATATATATATATATATATATATATATATATATATATATATATATATATATATATATATATATATATATCAACAGCCCAGAAATATATGGACCCAACTTATTAAAAAAAAATATATGAGTAAATATATGGACCCAACAGCTCGCATGTAAACACCACAGACCCGAAGTCTTCCCACAGCACAGTAGCAACTCGCATGAGATGCAAAGTATCCCCTTGAACCTAAGCTACCCACGGAAGTAGCAGACCACCCCCCTCACGTAAGGCATCCCCTACAGAAGCCAAACCATACAAAGCAAAACCCGGACCCGACTGCTTAAAAACACACGCGACATCAACAATCATCGAAACCCTAATTCTAAATCCACGCCTCCACCCCAGCGCGACCCCAACCACCTGGGCGGCCACCCTGACCCCGCGCACCGCCGAGGGAGAGCCGCCGCCGGCCAAAAAAGTCGCGCGCGCGTACAATTCACAGTTGCGATGGACACAGCAGCTGTTTGAGCCCAACTTCGTATCGATTCCTCGTCATGCACTTTGGATCGTTTCACGAACCAATTGCTCAGGTGTGTACACAATCTACAGGCCTTCTATTCCCTTCAAATATATTCAATTGTCATGCGATAGATTTCCCGCAAAATCGACGCAAAGTCGATCAAAGACCTGTTTGGAAACAGGACGTTTAACAATCCAATCATCTATGTTTACCGATCGATTTTGATCGATCCAGTAACTTTTTAAAAATTCTACTTGAACACAGTTATAGACAACATATAGGGCTCCCCAACCCTTTTCGTGGATTTGGAAATCATCGACTACGTGTCGAGAAATCGAATCCCGAAGTTTTCCAAAAATCTGTTTTCAAAACTAGAAAATCGATCCACGCGACGTGCGTCCCGCCATTTCGGGCGACGTGATCGCAAACAGAAAGCATCGAAAGCTGCGTAACGGCTTCGTTGTTGTTTGGGCTTTGGCAAAATTCAAATTGGTCGCGTGTGCGCGACGAATTTGATGCGTATCCGTCAAAATTTATCGTATCGTACACTTTGCAAATTTCTCAATTACTTTGTGCACGCTCGTCAGATCGAGACAAAACTTGCACCAGCAGAACCGTATCATTTTTCTGGTCCTGTATGCCAAGTTTGGTCCAATTCTGAGACAGTTGAATCGTACGTCATTTTGCGGGCCCTACGGTCCCACTTAACGGGCGATTTTGTACACGGCCTGCCGGAATCCAACTTTGGACATACGGTTGGGTTCGTATCGGAAAATCGGATCCGTAGACATGTAGTTTGATGACTTTAGAGACCATTGACTCTGGCACGCTTTTCGGTGCAAAGCGGGTCCATCGACGGACACTGTTTTGGTCCGAAATTACCGTTTTGCCTCTGTGTCCAGAATTGGACTTAAGGACATGCAATCCTAGCTAATTTGACTATTCTAAAAATATTGGTAATGTTTATTTCAGCTTTCGGGGACTGTTGTACGAGTTTTGACTATTGTGGCACATTGAGTAGTTCAGACTGTCAGTTCCACCAACAGAGGACCACAGGCGAGTACAGTTTATTGTCTGCATTTCAATATTAATTTTTACTATATTTCATTGATTGGCCATTGGTTATGTGATTATTTTCTATTATAAATTGTTGAGTCGGGAGTGAGAAGTACCAAGGATGTGTGATCTGACCTTAGCCGTGTAGACCGTATTGTATTTATTTCTTGTAGACAGTGTAGACAGTGATTTATTTATTTCTTGTAGACAGTGTAGACAGTGATTTTTTTATTGCAAAGTAGACAGCATAGACCGTGATTATTACTGCATTTAAACTGTGTAGATCGTGATTATTATTTTGTAGACAGTGTTTCTTTACAGCAATATTTTCTGTAGACCGTATAATTGTAGACCGTGTAATTGTAGACCATGTAACTGTAGACCGTATAACTTTAGACCGTGTAGACCGTGTCGCATAATTGTCCCGAGACCGATCACATATCAAAGGTACTTCTAACAGTTGGGAAAAGTATTTGGTGTCTATTTATTTACTATTGGTTTTCCGTATTTACTGTTTATTTTCAAAACTCATGATTGATGTCTAACCTTTGTCTTATAGTCATTTTTTTATTTGAAATTGCATTCAGTGAATTGTGCTCGTTCCATTCCTGACTGAAAACCAACATTTTCAGGTTAGCCGTGGATTCACTTAGCTTGGGGAGTGACGGGAATACTTGCAGACAAAGTCTAGAGACTAGCTAGATAGTTGAGTTGTAGATATTCCAATATTTGTACAAGTTTATATTTTTTGCAAATGTAAAACTTGTGATCATTGTAAGTTAAATTAATTTTTATGAATGAGCAATATTTGTGATTCTGATCTTCATGGCCGTGACAACGTTCTACCGCCGACACTGCGGCGTAGGCTGGCTTGGACACGTCTCGTATCCGTTTAAAAAAAATGGGTGCGGGTCGTGACATCCTCCGGGGGAAGGTTGGAAGGAGGATCGGCAGAAGACCCAGAGGGCTTCTTAGCGGCTGAGCCGATCTCGACATTGACGTCGCTTAGGGGTTTGTCTGAGGATGAGGTGATTTGGTTGTCGGGGTCGAGGGCCTTGGATATAATGGAGGGGGGATGACAGTAGGTTGCCCTGCATCAGAAGATGGGGCGTTCAATTCTGCTGGAGCCTGGTATAGAGTCAACGCCAACTGATTCTGCTCCTGGTCTTCCACGATAGTGGAGGTCTCTCCTCCGACTTCGAGAAGGGAGGAGGAGGGGGAGGGTTAGCTTGAACGTCTATCGCTTGAGATGCGCTTAGTATCTGAAACCTGTTGAGAAGAAAGATGCTCGGGTACTGGCTTCGGTGCGATGAGCTGCGAGACTTGGGGGAGCGCGGGGACTGGGGGAGCTGTCGCTTTCTGAGAAATGGGAGTGGGAGTTAGGGGGAGGAAGGATGGGTCCCGTAGAGGGGATTAAGGGCGTTCTAGGTGTTGTGGTCTTTCTGATAGCTGTCTTCTTGAGCTCCAGATGGGCCTTGAAGCAATGCTTCGAAAGGTGGCCCCGAATCTGATAGTGATTGCAAAAATTGATGTTGTTATCGAATTCTAGTTTCTGGATGTGGGATCGTCCCCCTAGCTCGAGCTGGAGAACAGTCGGTGGGGCGGAGGATAAATCAACCTCTACACAAATTCTGGCGTAGTTGCCTTTAGACAGATTCCGGGTTTCCTCCGCGATGGCCACCAAACTTCCGAAGGAGCTCGCGATCCTCTTGAGTGCTGCCGGGAAAAGCAGACAAGTGGAAGGTTCGGCAAGGTGACCCACGTCAAGATAATTGTCGAGTCGGTGTTGGGGGTGAAGCTGGGAGTCTTTTTGGCGATCTTCACGCTGTAAGGTCTGATGGTGGTGGAACCCTTGGCCCAATCTAGCGAGAAGTCTGAATCGGAAGAGATATAGAGGAAGAGGTGCTTGGGGTCAAGAGGGGCAACCTTGAAGGCGGAGGAAAGACCCCACCATGCAAGGGCTTCTCTGACCGAGGGAAGCTTGGGGCAACCAGATTGGAATTTCAGCATGAAGGTCTTCGAGAAGGCGGAGGAAAGGGATGTGATCTCGTCTGAGGAGAACGGGATGCTGATGGGGATTCCTTCGGAGAGGGGGGGGGGACTCGATCTCGGGAAGGTCGATATCCGTACCCAGCAGGAGTCTCGAAGAGGCTCGGTCAGGTCTGAGGATCTCAGCGAAGGATGGAGGGGGGCTGGGGGGAGGGAGATGGGGGGGTAGCAACAGAACTGGCGCCAAGAGCGGAGGGTGGTCCTCCCGGCCGGGGACGGGGGATGCAGGGCCCCGCGGGAGGAGACGGAGGAAACTGAGGATCCGGAGCGGGACCTCGAACGACAAGGGAAGCGGGGAGGGGGGGGGCGGGAAGCAAGCCCGACCGGCGAGGGACAGTCTCGGAGCCACAAGGGGGGCTAGAGTCGCCGGGGGGGGGGGGGGGCGCATGGCTGCGACCAGAACCGACAAGGGGGGCGCATGAGGGCCCAGGACCAGGGGGGAGGGAGGGTGCATGGCTATGCCCGGAGCCGACAGTGGGGGGCGCAAGAAGGCCCAGGACCGGAGGGAGGGGAGGGGCGCAAGCGAGGGCCGTGGAGCCTGAAGAGGGAGGCTGCACTCTGACGAGGGGGGCGTATGACCGGCAGCGGAGAGCCCCAACACGGATGAGGGAGACGCAAGGGGCGCCGGGCCCCTACCGCCGTCCGGAGAATGGGCGCATATGCCTGGAGAAGGGGCGCACATGCCCGGAGAAGTGGGACATGGTCCACGAGAGGCGATTACGGGATCCGACGCGAGGCGCTTGGGCGCAAAGGCCGAAGCCGGGTGAAGGGGCGCATACGATTAGAGGCCCGCGACAGAGGGGGGTACATAGGCCGACGCTCTGGGAGCGGGCGCATACGCGCCAAGGATGGAGACGGGCGCATGAACCCCAAGCAAGGGCTCGGGCGCAGAGTTGGGCGGGAAACTCCAATTTGGCAATTTCAAATTATAGCCCGGAAGACGAGGTGGCTCGCCAATCGAGGCACAGCACGACGAAGACAGGGGAGCAACGGGGGGCGCCGACGAAGCGGGGGGCCACCGGAGAGGGGGCGCGAGGCGAGAGGGGAAAGGGGAGGGCGCCGCGGTGCCGGCGACTCGCGGGGCAGCCACCCGACCAGGATGCGCTCCTTCCGAGGCGAGGGCGGCCGGACGACAGGGGAGCGCGCGCGGCCACCGAGGGGACGGAGCCTGGCCGGTGGCAGGACGGCCCACCAGAGCAAGCTGCGCCTGGGTCAAGGCGGCCGGTCGAGGGAGGCGATACGCCGAGGGATCAGGCCCGCCTGACGGGGAGGGGACGGAGGGGCGAGGGAGATACGGGGAGGCGCGACGACTGCGGCCGCGGCGCCGGCGGAGAACGCCGGGGGTGGTCGGCGCCACAGGGCCGGAGGGGGAAGGGACGGGAGCAGGAGGGGAAGGGGCGGACGGCGGTGGAGGCCAGGAAGGAAAGGGAGGGGAGCAGGAGGGAGGGTGGGGATCTAACATCGGAAGACCATATATATATATATATATATATATATATATATATATATATATATATATATATAAAAAGGTAAGTTTATTCAGGATAAGGGAAAAACAATTGTACAAGCAACGCCATCAGCAACTCAACATTTGTACAAGCAACGCCAAAATTGCAGTATAGCTCGCTGTTGTCCTGGAATGCAACTCAACATTTGATAGCAAAAGAACAAATGATTCGCTGTCTCCTGTTCTCTCTGACAGAATACATACAACTCCGAAAGAAGTCACACTCCAAATCATGTCAGCCTATCGAGCGTGAGTAGCCTCCCCATAACAACTTTACACATGAACAATTATGTCTTTATTGCCGCCCCTTTGAGCCATACAAAGCTAAACTAAGCAGAAAAATGAGAGCGAGGGCCAAATTTGGTCCAAAGCAGTACTGAATTAGAACTCGTCTGTGTTGGACGAATCCGATTGCAATAATCCATGGTCCTGGTCATTTCAATCGGAAGCCCCTCTATTTCAGTTACCAATGCACGACTTATACTAGAGGACGCCACTCACCACTGTCCATGCCAGATAATTAAGACGGCTCAATGAATGCTGATGACCATACAAGTGAAAATGGGTCGCCCGATCCTATCCAGCAAACTGCAGTAGTTTAACCAAGGATCAAACCACAAACATGTGTTAGCACCAGAGCAGATCACGCTAGATAAGCTTTCAGTTAGACCCGTTGGGTTATAATATTCTTGAAAGTCACCGAGAAGTTGGAATCTATCGTCTACTAATATCAACTTTTGTCCATAAGACCCATAGTGAGTGACCATGCAAACAAAGTCATGCCAATTTCAACATTTCTATTTCCCTCAAAGTAATGAGAGAGTGCAGTCCCACTCCCTTTCCTTCCTCGGGCGACTTAGATCAATCTAAGAGATAGCTTGCACTCCGTCTTGCCACACAAACACTGCATACAATCTATCAATACGGTGTAGGATACACAGGGAGAATAATTGCCTACAACCAGTAAAACACCATCGTAGTAATAACTGAATGTACCAGCTCAACCCGACCCCCAAATAATAGTGTCAGCGCTTGCCAACCCTCGAGTCATGTTAGACGTACTCCATGACACTCGAGCAGTCCATGGCCCCAGCATAATTAACTGTAATGAAAGACCCAAATAATTCAGCGATAGAACACCCCTAGCTATGCATATGAAGAAGCACTTCCCATTCACCTTGCTGAGGACATAAATCAACTAAAATATACTTTACTCTTCTCATGATTGAGGCGTAGACCTTATAAGTCGCCAAACTTCCATAGTAGATCCTGTAGGATTGCAATACTCCTTCCGGGCGACACAAGAAAGACCAAAAAATCATCCACATATATGAGATGCGATACCATGCTGTTGAGGGTGCTCCAGGTTTGGTCGGGGAGGCTGCCGTCCCGGAAGATGTGTTCGATGGTCTCCGTCTGCCTATCGTCGCAACAATTACAGGCTGACGCCAGGCTAAAGCCGATGGAGTTAAGGATCTCATCGGTAGGCAATTTCTTTCTCGTGACTCTCCACAGGAGGAAAGACCATTTCTTAGGGATGCACGAATGCTAGTATCGCGCAATGAAGTGCTATTGGCCGTTCTCGTGGATTGCAGATCTCGCCGATCGCACAGAGAAAGCTCCGGAAGCTTCCAGCGACCATCGCAGCACGTCCGTGTTGGAGCCAATGCTAAGTCCTTGCTGACGAATGCTGTCGACCGTTTCGTGGCCAGCCCAATCGCGAATCCGGTCCCAATTCCATTCGTTATTAATGGGGTTCCACAGGTCTTTGATCCTGCTGCTGCTGGGAGATTCAGAGGTGTTCGGGATAAGGCTATCACCGATCCATCTTTCCAGGAAGAAGTTGGACTTGCCGTCGCCCAGAAGGAGTCTAATCGCCGGCTCAGCCAAATCGCGGCCCTGTAAAATACGGCGCCAAGCCGCAGAGGATCTACTATTGGCTCTGGCCATCGCTGGGTGAATGTACTTGAAGTATCTGGCCTTCATGAATCTGGTCCATAGGTTTTCGCTCGTACGTAATTTCCACCACAGTTTCATGGAGAAGGCTTTGACGATGTGATTAAGTTTGGTAAATCCAAGCCCGCCGATCGCAATTGGGGTGGCCATGACATCCCAGCTGGCCCAGTGGTATTTGTCTTGACCCTGATTATGGCCCCAGAAGAACTTGCAAAAGATTTGCTCGATCGACGCGAGGACCTTCTTGGTCGGGGAGCAAGCCGCTAAGGTGTGGATGGGGATGGAGTTGAGCACATGATTGATGAGGATAATTTTGCCGCCTGGGGATAGGATGGCGTTGTGCCAACCTTCGATCTTGTTCCTAATTTTGGTGATGAGGCCCTCGAAGATGCTGGCGTTGGATCTCCCGTAGACCAGGGGGCAGCCGAGGTAGTTGAAGGGAGGGTGAGCCACCGAGAAGGAGGTGAGGTTGGTTAGACTGGAAGCGTTCTCGATTTTGATACTGTGGTGGGCATAGATGACGCTCTTGGAATGGTTGATTTTCTGGCCAGAGCATCTCGAGTACCGTGTCAGGGTGTTGTGAACGACCTCCATCGATCCGACATCCCCAGAAGAGAAGATAAGTAAATCGTCGGCAAATGCCAGGTGGGTGATGGAGGGGCAACCGCTGGCGGTGTGATATTGCTGAAAGTTCGGGGTGTTGACCATGTTGTTGAGGTTTCTGCTCAGGGCATCGGCTGCGATGATGAAGACCATAGATGAAAGAGGATCGCCCTGTCTGACACCGCGGCTAGATTTGAAAAAGCTCTCTGATTGGCCGTTAATGACGGTAGAGAACCAAGAGTTGCTGACGGATCTCCACACGATGTTGGTCCAATTCTCCGAAAATCCGAAAGCTCTGAAAACCCAGATCATGAACTGCCAGTCGAGTCTGTCGTAGGCTTTCTCCATGTCAATTTTGATGGCGATGTTGCCCCTTGAGCGGGAAACTTCATGCAAGTGATAAGTTCTTGAGCCAGCATGATATTGTCCTGGATGTTCCTACCTCGAACGAAACCACTTTGCTCCTCCGAGATGATTTTGGGGAGAATGTCTGTCATTCTAGTGGCAATAATCTTGGATATTATTTTGTTGGTGAAGGTACAAAGACTGATAGGACGGAAATCGCGGAAGGAGTTTGGGTTATCCTTTTTCGGGATGAGGATGAGGTTTGCGTTGGAGATGGCTTTGGGGTAATGGGCTCCCTCAAGGAAGGCAGTGGCCGCATCGGTGATGTCCCGCTTGATGATCTCCCAGCAGGAACGAAAGAATACTCCAGTTAATCCGTCTGGGCTGGGGATGCTATGCTTGTTCAATGCCCACACCGCGTCTTTCACTTCCTGTTCGGACAGGGGGCGTTCCAACAAAGCATTGTCGTAGTCGTTGATGACGGTGGGAATTTGGTCGAGGAATGAAGAGTCGTTGTGGACCGTTTCCTTGGAGAATAGCTTAGCATAGTAATCGGCGGCCGCCTCTTGGATACCCTTATGGTCGGTTCTGATGATGCCATGCTCATCAGCTATATGATGAATCGATAGTTTGTTTCTTTTGCCGTTGATGCAGGCGTGGAAATATTTGGAGTTTTTGTCCCCGTCGCTGTCCCATTTCAGTCTGGCTTTCTGTTTCCAGAAATCGGTCTCAACTTTGAGTCTGAATTTGAGCATAGCCTTGGTAAGGTTCAGGGCAGTCCTGGCCGCAGGGGATCGATCGGTTAGAAATATAGCTTCTGCTCGGGCGACGTCGTCCTCGACGACGCGGACAGCTTGGAAAATATCTCCGAAAGCTTGTTTGCTCCAATTGGAAAGGGCTTTCCTGGTGGCTTTGAGCTTGTTACTGACCCGAGTGAGAGGGTTGGGGGAGGCCTGGCTGTTCCAAGCTTCCTCAACGATGCTCGAGAACTGCGGGTGGTTGGTCCAAAAGTCGAGAAATTGGAAGTTCTTTTTGGAAAGGTGGTGGTTAGTTTTGATTTCCACCAGAATTGGGGCGTGATCAGATTCAGTGGAGTTGAGATGGGACAGGGTGGAGTTGATCCTCATACCGTGCCAGCGCGCATTGATGAGGGCTATGTCCAGAAGGGAATATTGACGGCGATCGCCGTCCTGCATATTGTACCAGGTGAATTCGCTGCCTTTGAACTGGAGGGGAGTAAGATGAGCATTAAATATGAAGTCGTTGAAGTCTTGCATGGCTGATAGGGGAGTGGGGCGGCCTCCGATCTTCTCTTCTCTGCGGGAGATGGCGTTGAAGCCCCCTATGCAAAGCCAGGGGGAGTTGGTGTTGTGGAGATAGGTGTCGAGAAGATCGTTCCAAAGGATTTTACGTTCAGCGATGACACAGCTACCGTGTACCGCTGAAAGGATGACACGCTCCGGGAGAGTGGGATGAGTGACCCAGCAAGAGAGGGCTTGTTGGGAGTCCTGGATGATGTCGAGATTAACATCCTTCGATCCCAGAATCTAAATATCGTGCCTGCCGGCTATCGCTATTGGTAGGCCCAGAGCCATTTGGGTAGATTTAAGGCGTTTAGGGGGGATTTTGGGTTCAATGATGATGAAGATGTCTATTTTGTGAATTTTCCGAAGGCTGGAAATTCTCCTTAATGTCGGTTTGTTAGCCAGGCCTCGAACATTCTAAGATAGGATGTTAAGCATTTGTGATATTGTGGGGAGGGGGGGTTTGTTCTGCCTTGCGGCGGATCTGGTTTGGATGGTGACGGGCTTGTCTGCACCTTCCTTGCTCCGTTGGGGGTTCGACACTACCGTTGTCGATGTTGTTGGGGGATTGCAGTTGTGTTGATCGTTCGGACTTGAGGAGGGGCCTATTAGGTCTCCAGCTGAGTCCACAACGGGATCCTCCGGCGAAATGGCCAGGGAGTCGTGAGCTCTCTCGGTCAACAGCTGCTGAAGAGGGACTCCTGCGGCTAGGACTTGCAAACCTCTTCTCGCTTGGTCAGGACCAAGGAGGGCTAGAGCATCTTCGACTGGGTTTCCGCTGGGGGGGTAGAGTTGCGTTGATTGGGGGAGAGTCCGTAGGGTCTGCCTCCTGTTCGCTGGGCGGGGACCGGTGCTCGGCGCCGCCGGGGACGGTACTCTTCATAGCTTGCGGGGAGTTTGGTGAGGGGGGCGAGAGCTCGGGGGAGCTAGAGTTTACGGGGGTGCTGGTCGGCTCCAGATCCTCTAAGCCGAGAATGGTGAATTGGTTGGAGGTCGCAATTTGTTGGGGAGTGTAAGGGATTAGAGCCCTGCTCGGGGGATCAAAGGAGGCTGGCTTGTTGGGGCTGGATTTAAATCGGATGTAAGAATTCAGGAGAGGTAAGATAGGCAACTTGGGAGATCTAACATCCGGAAGGTCGTTATCTTTCCTGGATGTCTTCTTTTTAAGCTCCGGGTGAAGGCGGTGGTAATACTTCTGAAGGTGGCCTCTTAAGTGGCAGTGGTTGCAAAACTGTATGTGGTTGTCGTAGAGGATTTGTTGGGTGTGGGTGTGGTTGCCCAACTCGATAGTGATGAAGTTCGGTGGTTCTGAAGTGAGATCTAGTTCAACACAGAGTTTGGCGTAGTGGGCTTTGATGAGGTTGCTTGTCTCGGGTGCCGTAGCCACGTACGTCCCGAAGGAGTTGGCGATGCGCCTTAGTGCCGCTGGGACAAAGCAAATGAGAGGAAGGTTGGGGAGGGTAACCCACGCAGCCATGGTGGCTGAATCTTTTTTGGTGTTGAATTCAGGGGTCCACTTAATTATCTTCATGTGGTGGGATTCGATCCTGGCTGTGCCCTTGGACCACACGGTCCTGTGATCGCGGTCCGATGATAGGTGGAGGAGGATGTGCCTGGGGTCGAGAGGGGCTACACGATAGTCAGATGAGAGATTCCACTTGGCTATCGCTTCTTGGACCTTGGCGAGTTTGGGGCACCCCGAGGAGAATTTCAGAATGAAGGTGTGAGGAAAGGCCGCAGACAGCGAGGACACTTCCACGTCGGAAAAGGAGATGACTGGAGCAGGGGACTCTGGAGGATAGTCAATGTCCGGCAGTTGAACGTCTGAGAGAATAGCGCCCTTCGAGGGGGAAAGGTCCGGGCGCAACACGGCGGCATAGGAAGGCTGAGATGGCCCGGGAGAAGGGAGACCCGCAGCGCCGGACCGGACGGGAGAGGAGCCACTCAGGGAGGGGACGACTCCGATGCGAGTGGCGGGTGAAGAGGAGGGAGCCAGGGTGGGCCTGACAGAAAGGGGGAAGGAGGGGCGGTGGATGGCGGTGCGCCGCACGGGCCAGGGACGCCGGCGTAGGAAAGACTGAAGGAGGGGAGCGCAGCGGCAGTCTCCTCCGCAGAGGGGGTACCCAGGGGGGGCGGCAAGGGAAAAAGAGGGAGCAGAGAGTGGGCTGGCACGGATGTGCTAGAGCTGGGGATCACCGGGGAAGAGCGCGAGTCGACGGGAATGCCGATGGAAAGGGAGGGGACCTGGAAGGGCTGGGGAATAGCAGCGCAGAGATGAGGCTGCGTAAGGAGGGGGCGGTTGGACTGCGCACAGGGGAGGGGGGGTGGGGGGGTATGCACTGGGAGGGGGATGAGGGGGGTGGGGGGGGAGGTAGTGACGGGTGGGGGGGGGTGAGGCACAAGAGAGGGGGGGTGCTCGATTGCGCTGCGGTGCGGGGGCTGAACAGCGCAAGGGGGAAAGGTTGTTGGATTACGCATGGGGGGGACCCATCCTGGGTGAGCGCGTTCCTGAGCTGCTGCGCAAAGAGGGAGGAGACTTGCTCCAACAGCTGCGCAACAGTAGGAGGCAGCTCGGCAGCACCGAACTCGATACGGTCAGCGCATTCTGGGAGGGGAAGCTCGGGGCACGCGTCATCAGCAGAGAACCCGAGGGACAGGGGGGCGTTGGGCCCGAGGCCTGCAGAGCAGAGGCTCACGCCTCCCGAGGGGGGGGAAGGGAGAGTTTGAACTGAGGGCGAAGGCGGGATCACGGAGGGGGTGCGGGTGGTGGTCGGAGGCGACGGAGCCGCCGACCGGGACAGAGGGAGGCGGGGAGCCGTCTGGCGAGAGGGGAGAACGATCGACGGCGAGGGGGGGTACGAAGGGGGAGGAGGAGGAGAGCGGGACTGAAGGGCGGCGGGGAGGAGAAGACGGAGCCAGTCCCGCGGCTCTGGGGGCCAGGGGGCGACATCGAGGGAGAACACCGGGGAGGAGTGGCAAGAAGCAGATGGGCTGAAGGAAATGGGCGGCCGGCCTAGGCCGGCCGGGGGAGGGGTGGGAGAAGCACGGGGGGAAGAGGAAGAACCATTCCACCAAAATATATATATATATATATATATATATATATATATATATATATATATATATATATATATTCATGAGCAAACCAAAAAGTTCTTCATCTCTTCATCTAGACAAGAAGTAAAGGATTACATTTGATGTCCAAAAGAAGCGAAACATAAAGCTAAAGACAGACAGAAATACCAAGACAAAATACAGACATTTATGGGAACCCACGGATCCTAGTTGTGTTGAGGCATATACCATTCCCTCAACTATTTCGCATATGAAAGATCTATTTGATTAAGGTCCTCGGCCGAGGCAGGAGGGTCAGAACTTCCAGTGCTAATACCCTCAGACTTGGGCTCCTCCTTTACATCAGCTTCAATCTTGGGAGTAATTCCCTCCCCGATGGGCGCCAGCTCTTCTTTCTCAATTTTTGGTATCACCTCCTCCTTAACGAACGGTGACTCTTGTTTGATGAACGGAGGCAGCATCTCCTCCTTCACAACGGTCTTAGCCTGCGGTATCGATGCCAGAATCGAGTCCTGGACTGGCGAGGATGCTGCCGCAGGAGGAGAGCCACTCGGCGTAGCCCCCTTGCCCTTCGCAGATCTCTTGGCGACCTTGGGAGACATGATTCGTTAAGAAAGGAGATGAAGAGCCTTTTGAATATTCTAGGAGAGGAGAATATTGAACTTTCTCTCTCCTTCAGAGCCTATTTATAGGCATGGGCAACTTCCTATGCGCCCACTATTTCCTATGCGGCGATTGTGCTGTATGCGCCCACAATGGCCTATGTGCCTACGTGAAGATCTAGCCTCCTGCACGCTATGCGACTGCCACTTGCTGACGTGGACGACGTCTGAAGGATGGGCCTCTTCAAATTCTACTCCGATGAATCTGTTAGTTCACATTTTCGAGGAAGATCTCAACAGTCGTCTCTCTGACAGGCTGGCCAGACGCTATGCGCCTAAAGAGAGAGTCGTGTTATGCACCCACTGCAGCACGAGAAGACGATCCATGCTTCTTTCAAAGTATTTTGAACTCGTTCAAGTATTTTATATATATATATATAATATATATATATATATATATATATATATATATATATATATATATATATATATATATATATATCCTGGTTGTCCCTCCGGTGCCGTCATGTCGGGCCTCCCCTTTAGGGGTACGGACCTCCCGGCGATGCCCCCTGGCTTCCTCCTCATTGGCCGGGAGTCGTCTGCCTTTCCTTGGTATCCAGCTTAGCTTTTCCTTTTCGGGTTGTTCGCCCCGGTACCTGTAGGACCCACTTTTTGAAATAAGGGTATTTTAGTCATTTTAGCCATTTTAGTCATTTTTGTGATTTTCTAGATATTATTGGCTTGTGATTGATTTAGCCTTTGGTCTAACTTTAGAAATCCACATTAGAGACTAACCATGACCTATGATGAGTATCTAGCTAATTAGATTTTATTTTTAGGTTTTGGTTTAATTTAGAAGCCATTTGGCTATTTTTTAGGCTAATTAATTAATTGGCCTTTGTAGCCTTTGGTTAATTGAGCCTAAACTCAACTTAAATAGAGGAGTGGGACCCATGGACCATCCTTGACCCTATTAGGACTCCTATGGCCGGCCAAAACAGGAAGCCCCCATCCCCTATATAAGCTTTGCATTAGAATAGACACCCCCTTCACAAAACCCTAGTTTCCAGCTCTCCAAAACCCTAACTTCTTCATCCGACCTCCATTTCACCCCAAACAAAGTGCGTTGTGATCGTGGGAAGGAGGAGAATTTGCTGGAGCATTGTTAGCAAGGAGTTGGAGGCGTTTGCTCGGTGGAAACTGGTCGTCTCATCGATCGAGGAGTCAGTTTCTTGGATACTTCAACTCTCAATAGGTAAACACCCAAACACCATAGTTTCTTCTGATTTTTCTTCATATTAGTGTGCATCTAGGTACCCTAGAACTACCCATGAAGTTTGGTTAAGTTTCGTGTCCGTTTGATAGGTGTATCGGACACGTATCGGATTAGGTTTATAGGTGTTCGATGAAATTCCTATTAGATTTCGAACATGTTTATTTTGTGATATAATTTCACGAATTTATAGCCCTATAGGTCAGGATTCCTAAGCCCTAGGTTCTTGGTTGAATCGACATGTTTTCGTGTCCGAAACAAGACACGCACGCGCAGCACGAGGACCGCGCGCGTGTCCTGCTACTGCTGTGCCCTTTCTCTTTGGACACAGCGATTCAACCCGAGATTTTTGGTCTGTATCTAGGCCCCACTACTGACAACACCCTCGTAAAGTTTCGTGGGATTTCGTGGAGCGTAGAGAGAGAAATCGACGTGGCACTGATTTTGAACTGTCGCGCGCGCGCCAGTTTTTGGCGTCCGATACGCGTGTCGTGCGACTCGGACACACGTCGGATGGCCAGTGCAGACACGTGGGCATGTAGCCCTATATGTGGGCTACGTGTACGAGCAACCACGTGTCTTACCTTGCTCTGTGTCGAGCCCTAGATCGTGTGACACGCGTGCACGATGTTTAGTTCTTTGAGTTTCAACCACTCTAGGATTTGTTTTTGGACACGTCGTGTCTTATCTTCTGGACACGACACGACCTGGGTAGCACCTACACACACGCAGGAATCATTACCAACCTTTAGTTTCAAACATCATTGGGTTTTTCAAGGGTTTTAGGTCATGATTAGATAATTGGTTGAGTATCAAGTTAAGTCAGATTTTCAGTTTCAATTTTCCTTCCTGTTCAGTTTCCTGATTATTGATCCCATCATAATCCGATGCAATATGTTGTATAAATCAAACCTACAGGTCCTACACTACCATATCTTGGAGTATCTATTAGATTGCATCAAGAGTAGGGCTGTGATCGAATTGGGTTGGCATAGAGTATCAGTTGGTATCAGATTTACTGTTCCAGTTTTCTTTCTTGTACTGTTTAGTATTTTGCTCAGTTTTCGAATGTGGTTCCTGATCAAAACTCGACCTACAAATCCTTTTTGACCCCCTCTAGGTGATACATGTTAGTGTGAATCAAAGTTTAGGCTGTATCCGAAATTGAGTAGCCATAGGTTAGATGAGTCTTTAAATTCCAGTTTTTCTTCACTGTGCAGTATTGATTCTTTCCAGTTCGGTTCCAGGTATTTTCTGTGTAAATCGACCTACAAGATCCTATTATACATATCTAGGTAAATACCTATTAGGTTGTAGTATCGAGAGTTGAATTTGAAGGTTGTGTTTCAAGTAGCAGGTTGCTTGAAAGTTCCTGTTTTCCTGTCAGTTCCCATTGTTTCATATTTCACAAATTTTCCTGTCATGTGAAATCATGTAGGCAACCCATAGATCCCTTCTGGCCTATATGAGAGTTTACTTGCTAGTTTGCAATGGGTTAAGACCTTGATCAATGTTGGGTTGACACTTAGTATAGGGTTTTCCTTAATAGTTCAGTTTCCCTTTTAGAACCTATTAAACATATATAAGTGATACCTAGTAGTTTGTTAATAGAAATAGGGCTGGGATCCATTTGGGTTAGCAATAGGTATTGTGTTGTTAGATTTTCCAGTTTTTCTGTTCCAGTTTCATTTCCAGTTTTGTTGACAGTTAGTTCAATGTTAGCTGATTGTTAGTTAGGAATTAGTAATGTCCAGTCCAGTTTAGATGTTACTAAGGACTAGTTGTTGTAGTTAGAGTAGGATTTGGTTTTAAGGTTTATATGTATGTGTGTATTGGTTAGATAGGCTGATGTTTTGTGATGAAATTCAGGAAGTAAGCAAGCAGTGAGGCTTGCAACAGCAGCAATGGCATGCTGCATAGCAGCAGGGCTGAAATAAATAGCCAACTGCAATGGCAGTAGCAACACCAGCATGTCAAGTGCATGTGTTCAAGTGTGTGGTTACATTGGGTTATGTGGTGAGGATTCAAGAATTTAGATTACCCTATTCTAAACTAGAGAATTCCTAAAAGATATCCTAGCCTAGAATTTAGTAGATATTAGTCTAAGTATAGGGATTAGACATAGGGTATTGTGTGTTAAAGTAGTGCTATTTGAATTTCATTGATTGTTGAGATTAGACTTCTTGAAAACCTAAGATACCACCAACACATACCAAATCAACTCTAAGACTAGTAGTGGACCAACATTGACCTAGTTTGACTAGTTTGGTTGACCAAAGTTGACCCAAGGTTGACTTTGACTTAGATTGACCAAATTCATGTAGAATTTGCATTGAAGACTTTTCTTATGATATTTTAGACTGTATGATGACATGTGGTTGTTTTAAATAGGATCGTATTACTCCAGTCCAGTCACTTTTCATCATCAGCAGTTCGGATTGCCAGGCGAGTACATTCTCTGATCTTTTCATGCTTCTTTGGACATGTACTCTTGTTATAGACTAGTGTACTTGATGTTGACACGACGTTCACACGGATCGGTACCCTATAGATCTTTTCATGCGATGTTATCCCCTTGGATACATCGAGTATGTCATGTTTCATGTACTTTATCATGTTCATCATGTACTCCATGTATTCACTTTTATCCATGTGCACTCATATGTTATTCATGTACACTCATGACCATATGAGCTCCATGTATACAGTAGTTGTTATCCATATGCAATAACATAACATGCTTCGATCCTTGTGTATTGGTTGGGGGCAGGAAGAGTGTAGTTGGTTATGTGATCATTATCCCCAGTAGTTGTTATCCATGTTATTTCCGTAGTTGTATCCATGTGCGACCCAAGCTGTTTACATAACCAATTCATGCTCTGTTTCACGTAGAAGGTTATATTCTCTATTTATCATATTTATATCTCAGTTATATCTTCTCTTCTGTTGATTTCTCTTTACAGCGATTCATGTATAGTTTTCTATAGCTTGCTTTATATGTCCATTCCTGATATGAACTGTTGTGAGAGATATGTGCTCGTTCCGTCCTGATTGGGCATGTTGAAAATTTTACAGGTGATGATGAGGAGTACTGTCCTACTTATTCTGGCATTGGCTTAAATGACACTGGCGACGTGGACCCACAGGAGGATCCCACAGTCGCTGAGGACTTGCCCATAGTCTAGCTGAGACTTAGTACTTTATTTTGTATTTTCTTTTGAGACTTTTATAAGTTGTACTTGAGATATTTTTGGTGGTTTACACCTATACTTTTATAGTGACTTTCTTGAGATTATTCTCCTGTTCCATCTTAGTATTGTGATTGAGTTACGTATTATTTACTCTTTATTCATAGCTTGGTTAGATTGTGTTAGATATGGTGACTCAGGACAGCGTTCTACCGCCGACACTGCGGCGTAGGCTGGGCGTTCGTTACTTCTCGTGCCCTCACACTGGGTGCGGGTCGTGACACATTTTTAGTGGTGGCCCATGCAGGTCCGCAATCACAACTAGTATGATTCGTAGTGGTACTCGAACTAGAGTATCATTACAACCTGTAGTAGGATATAAGATATAAGTTAAAGTACTCAATCACTATTAGGAATTCCTGAGAGATTCCTGGGACGACCCTTGAGAATCTCATTTGAGCTTCGATTTAAATTCCTTTTTTTCTTACTTTAGTCCACCTTCCTCCCTCGATTCTTGCATCCTGTTTGAACTCTTTTCACCAATACCCTTACTTCCTTATGTTTAATAATGGTTAGGAAGAAGGCTACACTGCTATATACTCATTGGTCAAACGCATGGCTAGGAGGATTACATTAAGGAATTAGGATACACGGAGATTTTGATTAAGTTATAAGGGCATTTTCTAAATGAATGCTTTAATGATTAGTAGTTTGTAAGTTGGGATATTACCAAGGAAATTTATCTTGAAGATTCTAAGTAGTAATCACCAGAGGATTATAAAATTTTACCTTGATACCGGAGGAAATTAGTTAGAATCTAAATAAATTGATTTCAAGAATTGATGGGATTCATGAATTATTGGATTATGATTATACATCCTTACGCATATATATTGGTTTGAATGATCAAAAAAAAAGGGGAGTGGCAGTATGAACTATTAAATGGAGTCGTACAAGTGGCGATGTATATGTTTATGGATTTCAATTTAAAGTGAAAGCAATGATATTAAAATTTTTGGTTTAGAAGATCGGGAAGATATGAAAACGATTGTTTTGGAAGAAATATATTTTTTTTGAATCATGTCAATTGATTAAAGATTCAAAAATCTATTTGGATTTTGGTTTAAGAAGTAGTGATTATGTTTCAATGACTTAGAAGGAAAAATTATGGTTGATAAGCGCGTTAAAATACTGAGCTGTAACTGCTAGATTGTCGTGATAAGTTGAGTGTCTATCTTGAGGATTATTTGAGACAAATTGGAAGTTTTTAAATTTATGAAGTGATATAGAATTTTATGGATTCATGATTCATTAACTCTGGAGTTTAAAGGTTGGATTGAAACGTTAAATTTGGAAAGGTTAGTAGTAACGAGATAAAAGTTATTATGAGATTTATAAAAAGGATTTAAATGTTAGTCGTGGTTAGATTGGAAGGCTTAGAGTGAATACAAATTGAGGTAGTTATTTTTGGAAATTTTTTTAAAGGAATGTAAAGGTAGGCCACCAAGGTAACCTTAATGAGATAGAAGTGTTCCACACTAATTGCCATATCACTCATGACTATGATAGTAGTATATGCTCTAGTGTTGTTAGTCGTCCGCCAAACTATGGGACTGTATCTCAAATCTTGACCTACTCAACCTTCCCTCAAATCTAGATCTTTGTTGTGACTTCTAACTATTTGTATTTGATCATTCCTTAACAGCATTCGCCTTTAGTACTGTGTTCCTAGATTATTTCACTAGATTCTTAATTAAATTTATTCCATGCTTCAACTTGATTTCCTTTATTTTGTATTAGTTGTCACCTCTTGAACATTTACCATGATACTAAAATACTTTCTGACTTAAATTCGAGATTCAACCATGACTCAATTCTTTCGACCCGACATGGGATGGAGTTCTCCTTGTTCTTTAAATGCTTAACATTGCACCTTATCTTGATTGCTTGACCAGCTTAGTTAAGGATCTTGGACTGGTTCTTTTCTTCTTCATCATTACCTCCCTTACTTATACTTGACTACCTTATGTTGCTAATTTAGCCTTAGTTTTGCAAGCTTATCCCTTTTTGAGCTTGATCATGACATATTTTATTGGGTCGCGACCCACTAACATATTGTCTAATCAGAACCGGTGTATGATGGTCTGATCAACCTAGTGCACATTGGTTCGCTTTCATATATTACTCTACGTGGATGAGACTCTAGAGCATCTGTCTCATCCACGACAGTTTGGCAATTCTCCTTGAACTATTTTCGTCGTCTATGAACCACGTATTGTACTTAATAGTATCGTCTTTGAACTCTTTTGCTTTTGCCTTTCACATATTTCAGAAAGGCAAGGCACTGTACTTAATAGGTCAACCCAGAGTATCACGTTTAGCTTCCTTATCAAAAGGAGGATAGTGGCTTAATTCTATATCCTCACAGTATCCTTTAGGATTTCAATAGTGTTGAATTCTAAACCCTCGATCGCGACCAGTCGACTTGGTCATTCCCTTATCGTCCAATGTTTGGAACCTTATTCAATTGAATTAATCCAATTGTGACATGGATTTCAAATCTTGGATACTCGTGCCTAGACTTCAATGACCTCGTTCTCCATCTTGACCAAACCTCGATTCATCCTGGATTTGATCAACTTAGATCATATCGAGACTAAAATATCTATAGATATATGTGTATATAGTGTGCTTGGATTTCAGTGTTATTGACAGTCGTGCTTTAAACTTTCGATTTTTGATCATTCTTAGAATATTAATGCTTTATGGCTAATTTCAGTTGTTTTTATAATCACCAGTAATTGTATAGGATGATATACTGCCTTACAGTCCAATGATTTATTATTTATCCTTATCTTTTCCAGAATGGCACCTATGACCGAAATTTGTCCCTAGTGCACAGCCGCAATTTCGGATGAGACCGAGATTGTAACTTCCCCTTCTATTGCTCAGGAGGGGTTAGCAGCCTCACCGGAGAATTTTCCTCCATCTCTAGTCCTTCAGGAGGGGACTGCAGTTCAGCCGGAGACTGAGGGCCTTCCTTTGCCTCCTGGAGTGATACCCCATGCCATTCCTGTTGAAGCTCATATTCACAGATTTCTTCAGGATTTGCGGGAGGTACAGAGACTTCAGGCTGAGCTTATGAGAGAGCAGAGTCTCAGTATCCAACTGTTGCGGTATTACATGCATTCGAGGGAGGAGCCTAGTCCCAAGAGAGCAAGGAGCAGTTTATACCCAGAGCCTCAGGAGTACCCAGGCTTTCAGCCTAGACCAGCCTATCCAGTTCAGATTCCTGTCCAGCAGAGATCAGCTGAGCGAGTGCCTACCTGTGCCTTCTGTAAGAAGCTTGGGCACGAATGGACGGACTGTAGGAAGAGACTAGGATTGTGCCTATTTTGTGGGTCAGCTGCACACAAGATACGAGACTGTCCTACTACACTTGTCCCTAGACGAGGCCTACCTCCAGGAGAGAGAGTTCCAGCTACCAGACCTAGTAGAGGTGAGTTCTTGACCCATACCTTATCCTATCTTGATGATTATTGTACCCTACCATAATATTTGTATGTTTGATACCTTATGACTACTTTTGATCTAGTATGACTTTAGTAGCTAGACGAGACTCCAGACTGATTGCATGCCGTAACCCTGTATGATTTCTTTTCAACTGCATGATTTAGATAAGTTTTCTTAAGACCATGATTGTTCGGGTTTTGACCTAGGAAGAGTAGGATCATCTTAACTTCGAGGACGAAATTATTTTAAGGAGGGTAGACTTGTAGCACCCACTTTTTGAAATAAGGGTATTTTAGTCATTTTAGCCATTTTAGTCATTTTTGTGATTTTTTAGATATTATTGGCTTGTGATTGATTTAGCCTTTGGTCTAACTTTAGAAATCCACATTAGAGACTAACCATGACCTATGATGAGTATCTTGCTAATTAGATTTTATTTTTAGGTTTTGGTTTAATTTAGAAGCTATTTGGCTATTTTTTAGGCTAATTAATTAATTGGCCTTTGTAGCCTTTGGTTAATTGAGCCTAAACTCAACTTAAATAGAGGAGTGGGACCGATGGACCATCCTTGACCCTATTAGGACTCCTATGGCCGGCCAAAATAGGAAGCCCCCATCCCTTATATAAGCTTTGCATTAGAATAGACACCCCCTTCACAAAACCCTAGTTTCCAGCTCTCCAAAACCCTAACTTTTTCATCCGACCTCCGTTTCACCCCAAACGAAGTGCGTTGCGATCGTGGGAAGGAGGTGAATTTGCTGGAGCATTGTTAGCAAGGAGTTGGAGGCGTTTGCTCGGTGGAAACTGGTCGTCTCATCGATCGAGGAGTCAGTTTCTTGGATACTTCAACTCTCATTAGGTAAACACCCAAACACCATAGTTTCTTCTGATTTTTCTTCATATTAGTATGCATCTAGGTACCCTAGAACTACCCATGAAGTTTGGTTAAGTTTCGTGTCCGTTTGATAGGTGTATCGGACACGTATCGGATTAGGTTTATAGGTGTTCGATGAAATTCCTATTAGATTTTGAACATGTTTATTTTGTGATCTAATTTCACGAATTTATAGCCCTATAGGTCAGGATTCCTAAGCCCTAGGTTCTTGGTTGAATCGACACGTTTTCGTGTCCGAAACAAGACACGCACGCGCAGCACGAGGACCGCGTGCGTGTCCTGCTACTGCTGTGTCCTTTCTCTTTGGACACAGCGATTCAACCCAAGATTTTTGGTCTGTATCTAGGCCCCACGACTGACAACACCCTTGTAAAGTTTCGTAGGATTTCGTGGAGCGTAGAGAGAGAAATCGACGTGGCACTGATTTTGAACTGTCGCGCGTGCACCAGTTTTTGGCGTCCGATACGCGTGTCGTGCGACTCGGACACGCGTCGGATGGCCAGTGCAGACACGTGGGCATGTAGCCCTATATGTGGGCTATGTGTACGAGCAACCACGTGTCTTACCTTGCTCTGTGTCGAGCCCTAGATCGTGTGACACGCGTGCACGATGTTTAGTTCTTTGAGTTTCAACCACTCTAGGATTTGTTTTTGGACACGTCGTGTCTTGTCTTCTGGACACGACACGACCTGGGTAGCACCTACACACACGCAGGAATCATTACCAACCCTTAGTTTCAAACATCATTGGGTTTTTCAAGGGTTTTAGGTCATGATTAGATAATTGGTTGAGTATCAAGTTAAGTCAGATTTTCAGTTTCAATTTTCCTTCCTGTTCAGTTTCCTGATTATTGATCCCATCATAATCCGATGCAATATGCTGTATAAATCAAACCTACAGGTCCTACACTACTATATCTTGGAGTATCTATTAGATTGCATCAAGAGTAGGGCTGTGATCGAATTGGGTTGGCATAGAGTATCAGTTGGTATCAGATTTACTGTTCCAGTTTTCTTTCTTGTACTGTTTAGTATTTTGCTCAGTTTTCGAATGTGGTTCCTGATCAAAACTCGACCTACAAATCCTTTTTGACCGCCTCTAGGTGATACATGTTAGTGTGAATCAAAGTTTAGGCTGTATCCGAAATTGAGTAGCCATAGGTTAGATGAGTCTTTAAATTCCAGTTTTTCTTCACTGTGCAGTATTGATTCTTTCCAGTTCGGTTCCAGGTATTTTCTGTGTAAATCGACCTACAGGATCCTATTATACATATCTAGGTAAATACCTATTAGGTTGTAGTATCGAGAGTTAAATTTGAAGGTTGTGTTTCAAGTAGCAGGTTGCTTGAAAGTTCCTGTTTTCCTGTCAGTTCCCATTGTTTTATATTTCACAAATTTTCCTGTCATGTGAAATCATGTAGGCAACCCATAGATCCCTTCTGGCCTATATGAGAGTTTACTTGCTAGTTTGTAATGGGTTAAGACCTTGATCAATATTGGGTTGACACTTAGTATAGGGTTTTCCTTAATAGTTCAGTTTCCCTTTTAGAACCTATTAGACATATATAAGTGATACCTAGTAGTTTGTTAATAGAAATAGGGCTGGGATCCATTTGGGTTAGCAATAGGTATTGTGTTGTTAGATTTTCCAGTTTTCCTGTTCCAGTTTCATTTCCAGTTTTGTTGACAGTTAGTTCAATGTTAGCTGATTGTTAGTTAGGAATTAGTAATGTCCAGTCCAGTTTAGATGTTACTAAGGACTAGTTGTTGTAGTTAGAGTAGGATTTGGTTTTAAGGTTTATATGTATGTGTGTATTGGTTAGATAGGCTGATGTTTTATGATGAAATTCAGGAAGTAAGCAAGCAGTGAGGCTTGCAACAGCAGCAATGGCATGCTGCATAGCAGCAGGGCTGAAATAAATAGCCAACTGCAATGGCAGTAGCAACACCAGCATGTCAAGTGCATGTGTTCAAGTGTGTGGTTACATTGGGTTGTGTGGTGAGGATTCAAGAATTTAGATTACCCTATTCTAAACTAGAGAATTCCTAAAAGATATCCTAGCCTAGAATTTAGTAGATATTAGTCTAAGTATGGGGATTAGACATAGGGTATTGTGTGTTAAAGTAGTGCTATTTGAATTTCATTGATTGTTGAGATTAGACTTCTTGAAAACCTAAGATACCACCAACACATACCAAATCAACTCTAAGACTAGTAGTGGACCAACATTGACCTAGTTTGACTAGTTTGGTTGACCAAAGTTGACCCAAGGTTGACTTTGACTTAGATTGACCAAATTCATGTAGAATTTGCATTGAAGACTTTTCTTATGATAGTTTAGACTGTATGATGACATGTGGTTATTTTAAATAGGATCGTATTACTCCAGTCCAGTCACTTTTCATCATCAGCAGTTCGGATTGCCAGGCGAGTACATTCTCTGATCTTTTCATGCTTCTTTGGACATGTACTCTTGTTATAGACTAGTGTACTTGATGCTGACACGACGTTCACACGGATCGGTACCCTATGGATCTTTTCATGCGATGTTATCCCCTCGGATAGATCGAGTATGTCATATTTCATGTACTTTATCATGTTCATCATGTACTCCATGTATTCACTTTTATCCATGTGCACTCATTTGTTATTCATGTACACTCATGACCATATGAGCTCCATGTATACAGTAGTTGTTATCCATGTGCAATAACATAACATGCTTCGATTCTTGTGTATTGGTTGGGGGCAGGGAGAGTGTAGTTGGTTATGTGATCATTATCCCCAGTAGTTGTTATCCATGTTATTTCCGTAGTTGTATCCATGTGCGACCCAAGCTGTTTACATAACCAATTCATGCTCTGTTTCACGTAGAAGGTTATATTCTCTATTTATCATATTTATATCTCAGTTATATCTTCTCTCCTGTTGATTTCTCTTTACAGCGATTCATGTATAGTTTTCTATAGCTTGCTTTATTTGTCTATTCCTGATATGAACTGTTGTGAGAGATATGTGCTCGTTCCGTCCTGATTGGGCATGTTGAAAATTTTACAGGTGATGATGAGGAGTACTGTCCTACTTATTCTGGCATTGGCTTAAATGACACTGGCGACGTGGACCCACAGGAGGTTCCCACAGTCGCTGAGGACTTGTCCATAGTCTAGCTGAGACTTAGTACTTTATTTTGCATTTTCTTTTGAGACTTTTATGAGTTGTACTTGAGATATTTTTGGTGGTTTACACCTATACTTTTATAGTAACTTTCTTGAGATTATTCTCCTGTTCCATCTTAGTATTGTGATTGAGTTACGTATTATTTACTCTTTATTCATAGCTTGGTTAGATTGTGTTAGATATGGTGACTCAGGACAGCGTTCTACCGCCGACACTGCGACGTAGGCTGGGCGTTCGTTACTTCTCGTGCCCTCACACTGGGTGCGGGTCATGACAGTACCCCTTCCGTTCCTCCCCTGTCCCTCCGCGATTCGACGCTCTTGTCCGGCCCTCCTCCGGTCGGACTGGCTTGGTTATCTGCTACGTCGGCGTCAGCCGCCACCCCCTCCTCCTGGTCAATGGGAAGGAGAGGCTGGGTCGGTCTCTCCTCACGAAGATCGAGGTACAGTCTGCTGTCCTTTCGACCTCGAGCAACGTGCTTGTCCCTTATGCGGACAACCTGGTTGTTGAGTCCGAGGCCCTTTCTGTACCAGCCTTGGGTGCTGTACAGCTCTCTGTATGCGTTACCCTACCCTTGGTGCTAGATCCCTCTAGGTGCATGTCTCCTGCGCCATCCAGAGTTGGTTGCCTATGTGCCACTCATTCTTTTATGTCTAGTCGCAATCCCGTCTGGTTGCTCGTGTCCTCATCTTCGTCATCCATGGACGGCAGGGTCCTCCCTGCGCCATCGGGGTCATCTTCGCTTGGCGTACCCCTCCCCGCTTCTGCACGGGCCTGCACTGCCCCAGTGCCTTCAGTAGTAGCGCCCCCTGGCGGCTCTCCCGCCTCCTCTGATCCAGTACCCTCCTCCTCTGGCGTGCTGCCCTCACAGCACCCCTTACGACCGCGCCATCCGGTACATCCACCATCCCCTACCCCCTCTCATCCCTCCTTGTCGCTTTTGGGGGACGTCCCATCCCGTGCCCTTGTGCTACTTCGGATGGGGTCCCTATTTGTAACGTTCCAGTCCCAAAATATATTGGACTAGGATACGAATGCATGCCAGCTACGCATCGAGAGGACTCCAGCCTAACTCGAATACGTATAAGCTGTCTGGTTATTCTAGACCAACTATGTCTTAATCCACTAAATATCGGTAACAATAATGAATCAAGTGCGGTAAGGCTGATCAGACCATAATGCACTGATTCTAGAATAGATAAATATGTTAGAGTGGATTCCCAATAACACATTTATCATGAACAAGCTAGAGGAAAGTAGAAGCTTGTATAATGCTAGGCTATAATGTAGCAAGAATTAAATATAGGACAAAAATCTAATTATGGAAGAGAAAGATAAAATATCAACTAAATATACCTGCAGTCTTGTTGTAGCAATCATCCTCCTTCAGTGTACCATACCTTCATCTAATATCTGGAGAGATCACAAGGTCCTCAGAGGACTAGCAAGACACATAATATACTTGCCTACTGTACAGTAAATAATATACAAGAAAATAGGAATAACAAGTAGAGGAAAGGATAAAACATAAAGGAACTCTATGGATGGTGAGATGTCATGAGAATATAATATTAATCATGGCTATAGGTGCATGTGTTAAAAATCGTAGCCCAGGAGGCACTAACAGTCCTATAACAGGTGCTCTATCGTAGCCCGGGGATGCACTAACAATAGAGGTATAGCCACGGCTAATAAAATATTCTCTCCTAAGGTACTAGGAAGTCAAGTCTATCTAGTCATGTCCGAGTCAAGTACATGTGAAACAGGTCAGGGAAAACATGGCACATGCATATAAATACTATCACTAGACACAAATAAGATAGAAAAGATTGAACAAGTAAATATGAAAAGAAAAAGTAACAATCTACGTGCACGTAAAACTAGAAAGTAACCATAAATGAAGAAAAAGAAATATATAACCAAGCAAGAAGGAATAGAACTATAGAAAAGCATGTAAATACTGTAAAGTTTGGCAATGTGTACTTGTCTGTAGTTTTGTCCAATCTGTGCGGAGAGTGCAGAACCAAAATCTATCCGAACCATCCATGAACGAATGAATCATACTCCGTGCAATATCTACCAACCCAAATTATAAACAAATATGTATTATTTACTAAATACAATTATGACTAACCACTCCTACCTAGAAAGCTTGGGTCGTTCTAAGTCGTATAATACCTACATAAACTATTTTATTAATCATACCACCTAGAGCTAGGTTATACTAATTTCTATGATCACTATTCGTTAATATTATGGATTACAAACTCTAGGTTCAAATATTACGTTTGCATGTCATAATTCATACAACGAAACCTATGCCACACGAATCAAGACAAGACGATTAACCACAAGGTTAACAATCTTGTCTTGGCGATCCATACGTTCGCTTTGTCAATTTCAGCGATGTGAGATTACTGGAATTGACGGATCTCAGTTTCGACGCTCGAATTCCGAAATACGAACATAATATAAATTAATAACTTACTATTTATGTTCTTACCATATGTGGACCTCAATAATATATTTATACCAAAACTAGTCATATTGACTACTCTATTTAATATAACATATATAGTATTAAATCTACATATAAAAGTAATATATTATTAACATAAAATATCACTTCTATTTCTGGAAAATATTTATAAATATTATGTAATAATAAACAATATATTTTATACATAGAGAAATATCTGTACAGGATTTGTATTGATTCTACAACATTATTCCTAGACTTGGTTTACGATTTGAGGCCTAAAACAATAAATGTTTAAAAATATTAAATTCTATAAAAATTTAAAAAATTAGTTAAAATAGTATTCATAATGTTAAACCTTGCACAACATAAAGTTCAATATGATTTCATGGAGTTTTGACACTTTTGGACACATGGAAAGCAGAATTTTTTGGAGTTCGGTGACACCGTAAATGTCATAAATTTTTAAAAGTAGCAAACTGATGCGAAACCTAACTTTTAGATATGGTCGGAAAGGTATTGACGTCTAGATTATGAATAAAAATATAAGCAGGTTAGAAACTGACCTTAGATAGGTAAAAAATGGCTCGCAACCAGATTCATCAGTTCTATACACCCTGTCGTAGAATCGATGCTACGGATAAACCGCTTAGAATTGGAGGATTCGACGTTCAAAAGTTAGAGTGGACACACGAAGGTAACTTTCAGATTAGGTTTGAAGCAAACGGATGAGAAAAAGTTGATAAAATCACGTCTACAAGTTGACTAACCTGCTGTGACAAATTCAGCATTAATTTCGTCGACTTCGGGTGCCTTCTGCGTCACATATCGATCATATTAGGGGCAGAGGCTCCTTGGGAAGGTGTCGGGGTGTTAGGGCGGTGTCTTAGGGTCGAGATGAAGGTGGTAGGAGGGTTGGAAGAGGTCAGGGTGATGAGTTTCTGTAGGGTGGAAAGAAAAATACAAAAATGAAAAAGAAATTGGAGGGTTTTAATGGAGAAATATATAAAAAGTGTACATAAATCCTAGATGGGAGTGATTCACGTAAGGGTAATGAAGTTGGGGGTGGAGTAGGATTTGGTTTGGTGGAATTTGATTGCATATTCTAAAAGATACACCAATTCTATCTCCTAGGATTTAAATTGGTTCCAAAATAGGAAAGTTGTTATAGGATTTGATTTAAATTAGATTTGATTAATGTGGGTGCATATTAATCCAAAAAGTCAATCTATGATATGTCTAATAGGTTAGGATACCCTAGGATAGGCTCCATGGGTCCCTAGTTGGATTAGTTTTGGGTTAGTAGAATTTTTGTGATCGATATGAGCCCAATATGTCTATAGTTTCGACTTGTGTGCCACTTAAGATAAACTAGCACATGGGAACTCAATTGAGTGGCACACCGTGCGTAGTAGGCTCGAAATGGGTCAAAATCATATATTGGATCAAATAATTTGGATCGAAGTTGGACCTTAATTGCTAATCGGAAAGATAGTAAAATTTTACGGTAGAGACTAAAATGGATATTTTACCCCTAAAGTTGCACCTGAAAAAATATAGCACAAGGGAACATGTTTGGATAGGACATGATATATCAAGCTAAATGTGGACTCGTCTTGAATACAATGATGGGGATAGATTTGAGACATTGATAATGATTGTGCTTCAAAAATCAAAGCTACGTAAAACTACATCTATAGTCTTAATTAAGAATTAAATATAATCTAATAAATAGAAATAATATAAAAATAATAATTCTCAAAATCAGGGTCCTCACAATCTACCCACCTTAAAAGAATTTCGTCCTCGAAATTCAACAACTCAATAATGATACGGGAGAAGACGATTTTCAACCATCGAACAATGATCGGTCTGGTCTTCAAATATTTAAGAAACATAGTCTAAAATATTGCCACTCTAGCCTAAAAGAAATAACTAGCAACCTAATACTAATTCAACTATCGGTAATTATTATTCTACCATCCATGGTCACCAACTTCTTCCTAAATTTGAAAGATTGCTAACTTATTTACCTACTAGGGATCCTCATATGTTATTGTGATTATCTAGGTTGAGCTTATGAAACTTCTAAATTGTACATCTAATCTAAACATTTAGCTATATCCTCATAACCATACTATTATCACTTTTGTATAAGTCTCTTTTTACCTGATCAAGCTAAGCGATACCTACCATTCTGTCTAAGCCTAACTTCATGACTGATAGGACATAATAGTAAATAGGCTGGGTAAGACTATGTTTGGGTTCTTCTTATAGAGGGCCAATCTCTACAATAAAAATATCACTCTATTCTTGATCAAGTGACTACTATAAGGGCGTAACCTAGTATGTCCACATATTTATTTCTATATTGAGGATGTCTACCCACTTTGGTCACACTACCCCATCAAACACATGATGGCTTAAAATTTTATAACCCTTGCATACTAGTTGCAAAAAATCTATACCACTAGATACCTATGGCACATGGCATCTCTAATCCCTCATATCTATCGAGCAATCAAAATACAATAAGCAAACTAACTTACACTATAACTAAAAAAATTTCGGATAAATCTAATATAGCACTATCATTCGTTACTCCGAAATAAAAAGAGACAAGAAGCAATGACATGAGAAAGCAAGGAAAGAATAATCGAGAGCAAATAAGAAGTTCAAGGACGATAGAGAAATTTCTAAAAAATTGTCAAGGCTGTCACGTCCCAGAACCAGAATACTGGAGAACGGGGGCAGACATAGCCAGCTACGTATATAGAAGTGCATCCCACCTCGCTATACGGTCACGGCTGTCTAGATACATGAGGGTTTAACTACAAGCCAACAGTCTCTTAGGGTCATGAACGAGCCTAGTGTCTCAATCACAAGCAAGTAAGTAAATGTTACAAGATGTAAGATCACCAAATATATAATAGTAAGGCGTCCCAAATATTACATATTCAGCTGATCATGAAGCTAGTCATTACGAAATTTGGAGACTAGCAAGAGTTTAGTCATACATGATCAACCTTAGGATCTGTCAATCATGTTACAGCCCGTAGGCAGACAGTAAGTAAAGTACAATCGAGCTAAACAGGTGCTCGTCGGCTAAACGCCTCAAAAGAATATTTGTACAATAAAGTGGGAGAACAAAATAACCCACTCATTGCCTTGGTTACGCCTGGTGGTCACCATCGGGCTGGAAAGTTGGTAGATCCTCTGGAGCTGCTCCGGTATCTGGCCATACAAAACCAGCTGGGTCAGATCCCAGAAAGAGCAAGTGCCACAAAGGAAGCTTCACTTAGGAACTAAAACCAGCAATTAACTCAGAATAATAATAAGTAGTAAAAACTGGAAATAAGCAAAAACATATCAGGATGATATACGACGAGATAACCATAGGACTATCCAGATAACCAGGTTACAACCCGTAAACCAAACAAGGACCGGGTTGTAACCCTTTATCTGAACGTAACTTGGTTTTCCACCATTTATCGGCAAGATAATATAAGAAATCAGGACATGCAACAAGCTTGTACAAGATCAAGACAAGACTGGACTGATTATTCCCCATTCAATAATCACGACCAAGCAATAAGTATGGCTTGATACTTTAACTAACTAGGGTTATCAAAGGCCTAGTTACTAGCAAGATGCGGCGAGATTATTCTACAGCCACAAGCCCTGCAGACCATCCAGGTTACCCAGGTCAAATATTAGGGTTTGAATTCAGGTGGGTACATCGTCCAGGAAACACATATACCCTTAAGTGGCTTGAAGGGTGCAACACATGACAGTGTACTGAAAATGTGCCCTACTCGACGGCAGGCTACAGATCCCAAGCGCGCCCAGGTAACAGGATTGCCTGTAGCTGGGAAATCTCTTCATGACTACTGTGTTATTCTAGTTATTAGCCTTAGTCCATTTCAGTAGGTACTCCTGACCGTAGTACTCAGGAGTCCCATCCTATACATGATGCAAGACAAGACTGGTTTATTGTACAAGCACAATCGCCCACAGTGTCCAGGTTATTCATTCTTTTTATATCAAGTAGCCGTCGCAACAGCTTATCAAGGTTTATCATGTCAGGTTTATTTGTTAGGAGTGCACCATTACGGGTCACTGTCGTGTCATGTTACTTGTCAAGAGTGCACCACTACGGGTCACTATCGTGTTCAGGGATACATGTAAAATAATATAGCACAAGCATTCCATCAAGAGACCCAACTTACATTGAGGGTCGCAAGACACGAGCCTAATTAATAACAATTAAATCACAAAATACAAGGCTAGCTCGGGCATATGCGGCCAGGAAAGAAGTTCATGCAGCCGAGAAGGACGGGCATATGCGGCTCGGGGTGATTCGGTACGTACGGCTGTAAGAGAAAAGGCTCATGCGGCTGGCGGGGGAAATCGGGCTCATGCGGCTGGAGGAAGGAGGTCTTATGCGGCCAGGGGAGAGAAATCCAAGCGGCTTGGGATGGAGGGGTCATATGCGGTTGAGAAGGGCATGAGCTTATGCGGTTGGAGGGAATGGGCGATATGCGGCTGCAAAAGGGCCGAGTCCCATGCGGCCAGGGAGAGAGGTCCATGTGGCCCAATCGGTCAGGGCACATGCGGTTGAATGAAAATGATTCCATGCGGCTAAATGGGAAAGGCTCATGCGGCTGGAAATCATGAAGTCCTATGCGGCTGGGAATTGTCCAGGCTTATGCGGCTGTAGGGGGAGCAATTGTTATGCAGCTGGAAAGGGGGACAGTGCCATGCGGCTGGAAAAAACACTGGGTTCTATGCGGCTCGGGTTCACAAGGCGCATGCGGCCAAGAATTTGTCCCAGTTATACGGCTGAGGTCTGAATTCTATGCGGCTAAATGGGCATGCGGCAGGGAGTCAATGTTCATGCGGCTAGAAGAGCTCAGGGTCTCATGCGACTGGAGAAGAACACTTGCCGCATGAAATACGGTCAAGTACTGTTCTTCTTCTCCAATTTCCGAGAAGAAGAACACCATAAAGCCTTGCATCTAAGCTCCATAAATCCTTTATCTAGAGTCCAAATCCGAACTTCCATAGGTCAAAATGGGGTAGAACGAAATTCTCTACAATATGGAACCATCAGAACTTAATAATAACAAGATTAAATAGATCAAAACCCAAAAAATCCAAAAATACAATAAACTTAGATCAACGAGAATTTAGCCATGGAAATTAAAAATGCCAAGCACTAAAGAGTCTTAGATTGTTGCAAGAAAGAAAATAGAACAATAAATCTTGAGTTCCTCCATGAAGCAAGATGCACTTGCCTAAGCTCTTCCTCTCTCTCTCTGGTAGGTGAAGAAGTTAATGGTAGAGAAGAAGAAGAGTAATGAGGAGAGAGAAAGGAGAATGGGTTAATAAATGGTAGTGGTGGTGGTAGGTAGGGGGGTTGTTTCACAATAGAACCAAGCCGAACCAATTCAAGCCAAACCGAACCAAGATGAACCATAGCCAAGCAAATGAAAATACCTAATAAACCAAGCAAGGAGACATGCAATACGAGTCAAAATACGTATACGTATGCCTATATATGTAATACGAACAAGAGGCATTACAACTCTACCCACCTTAAAAGAATTCCGTCCTCAGAATTTAATTAAGAGGCTAGAGAGACAAGGACAAGCTATCACAAGTAAGCTATAACTAGGCAATCAATCATTTATTCAAGCAAGAAACTTAGAACATAAGGCATAAGAAAGACATTATACCTTACGAGTCAAACAGGTCAGGATATCGCGATCGGATATCATCCTCACGCTCCCACGTTAACTCATCCAAATTGTGATGACCCCAAGCAACTCGGACTAACTTGATAGTCTTATTCTTGAGCATCTTCTCTCTTCGGTCCAATATAGACACGGACCTCTCCTTATACGAAAGGTTTGTACCAACAACCAATTCCGAATGATCTAAGATGTGGCTCGGGTCCGGGATATACCGTCGCAATTGGGATACATGGAATACGTTATGCACCTCGCTTAGCGACGGTGGAAGAGAGAGACGATAGGATACATCTCCTACTCGTTCCAGAATGTCGAACGGTCCTATTTACCTAGGACTAAGCTTTTTCCGTACGCCAAAATGAATGACGTCACGGTTAGGCAAAATCCTTAGGAATACATGGTCGTCGACCGAAAACTCAAGAGGGCGCCGATGAGAATCGGCCCAATGACGCTGGCGATCTTGGATAACTCGAAGATGGTCCCTGACTCTCCTGACCACTTCAACTGTCTGGGCAATCATTTTCGGGCCGAGCATCTGCCTCTCTCCAACATTATCCCAGGCTAGCGAGGATCTGCACTTCCTACCATACAGTGCCTCTAACGGTGCCATCTGGATGTTGGCCTAAAAACTGTTATTGTACGAGAACTCCACCAGGTGCAAGTGATCTTCCTACGAACCACCGAGGTCGAGTGTACAAGATCGCAACATATCTTCAAGGGTCTGGATTGTGCATTTCGGCTGGCCATCTGTCTGCGGGTGATATGCTGAGCTAAACTGGAGGTGAGTTCCCAAACTCTCCTGCAGGCTACGCCAAAAGTGTGACGTAAATCTTGAATCTCTGTCCAAGGTGATACTGACTGGTACTCCATGAAATCTGACGATCTGCCTGAGATACATCTCTGCTAGCTGAGCCGTCGACTGACCAACTCTGAATGAGAGAAAGTGGGCCACCTTCGTGAGCCGGTCAACTATAACCCAAATAGCATCTCGACCAGCTGGGGATCTAGGCAATCCAGTCATAAAATCCATGGTCACATGCTTCCACTTCTATTCTAGAATTGGCAAGGGCTGAAGAAGTCCAGCTGGCCTCTGATGTTCAGCCTTAACTTGTTGGCAAACCAAACACCGAGAGACAAATCGGGCTATCTCTCTATTTATGCCATTCCATCAAAACTGCTGACGAATATCACAGTATATTTTCGTACCACCGGAATGAATGGAATACTAAGAACTGTGGGCCTCTGCCATGATTTCCTGTCTGATATCTCCACTGGGTACACAAAGACGCTTACCATGTCGAAGTGTACCATCCTCATGGATGTATAACTCTGGTCATCGTCCTGTCTCGTACTCTGTTCTGAGCCTTTGAAGCTTGGAATCTGCTGACTGCGCCATCCGAATCCTCTCAACTATAGTGGACTGAACATGCATACTGGTCATCAATACCACACTGGAAGGGAGAACAACTTCTATACCCATCTTCTGAAGATCTGCTAACAGTTCGGGTTGTGCTGTTAGGAAATATACTCCGGCTCTCCTGCTCAATGCATCTGCTACAACGTTGGCCTTTCCAGGATGATACTGCAGGTTGACATCATAATCCACAAGTAGCTCTAGCCACCTCCTCTGACGCATGTTAAGATCCTTCTGGGTGAAAACATACTTCAGGCTCTTATGGTCGGTGAAAATCTCTACCCTATCACCATACAAGTAGTGCCTCCACAACTTAAGTGCAAACACTGCTGCTGCCAGCTCCAAGTCATGGGTTGGATAATTCCTCTCATGATCACGAAATTGTCGTGACGCATAAGCTATTATCTTCCTATGCTGTATCAGAACACATTCCAAACCTCTTCCTGAAGTATCACAATATAATGAGAATCCTTCGGTTCCATCTGGAAGCGTGAGAATAGGTGCCGTCATCAAGCCTCATTTCAACTTCTCAAAAGAATCCTGATATTCTGCTGTCCAAGCAAACGGCACATCCTTGCGGGTCAACTGGGTCAATGGCGCTGGGATTCGAGCAAAGTCCGAAATAAGTCGCCGGTAGTAGCCGGCTAAACCAAGAAAACTTTGAACTTCTGCAACTGTGCTGGGCACCGGCCATGACTCAATGGCCACGAACTTCTGGGGATCCACTTCTACTTCTATTCTGGTGATGATATGGCCCAAGTACGAAATGCGATCGAGCCAGAACTCGCATTTACTGAACTTGGCATATAACTGATGCTCTCTGAGAATCTGAAGAACCACTCAGAGATACTGCTCATGATCTGCTACACTCTTGTTGTAGACCAGAATGTCATCTAGAAACACAATCACAAACTAATCCAAGTAGGGCATGAAGATGCGATTCATGAGCACCATAAATACTGCCGGCACATTGGTTGCACTAAATGGCATAACAAGGAACTCCCAATACCCATATCTCGATCTAAAAGCTGTCTTCGGGATGTCCTGCTCTCTGACTCTGATCTGATGATATCCTGAGCGCAATTCGATCTTCGAGAATAATGCTGCCCCCTTGAGTTGATCAAACAAGTCATCTATCCTTGGGAGAGGGTATCTGTTCTTGATTGTCACTGAGTTCAAGGTACGATAATCAACATATAACCTGGATGTACCATCCTTCTTTTACATAAGAAGCATTGGGGCTCCCCAAGGCGATCCACTAGCACAAATGAATCCCTTGGCCCTGAGTTCTTCAATCATTTTGTAAAATATCTCTAATTCTGACGGTGCCATCCTGTAGACTCTCACTGATACTGGAGCTATCCCGGGAATCAAGTCAATAGTGAACTCGATCTCCCACTCTGGCGGCATTCCTGGTAGCTCTTCTGGAAAAATATCTGGAAATTCTTCAACTATTCGAGGTAACTGCACCGTCGCGACTGCCATCCGCAATACTGGAGGAGAAGGTTCAACTTTGCCTCGAGAAAAGGAAAACTCTGGCTCGCCTGGAATGCTAAAAACAATCCTGCCAATATGGCTGTCTATCCTAGCATAATGGTTCCTCAACCAATCCATCCCTCAGACCATATCATAATCGGCCATCGGAAACTCTATCATTCTAGCGAAGAATTCTCTACCACTAACTACGATCCGACACGAGGAAAATACTCTATCTACTCCCACGAGTCCGTTATTAGTAAGTATATTGAGCCTTACTGATAATGACTCGGGCTCTAATCCTATCCGTGTCGCAAATCGCACAGACATAAAGGAATGCGATGCACCAGAATCAAATAAAGCTGAAGCTGGAAAGGAGTTGACGAGAATAGTACCTGCCACTACCTCTCTTGGTGCCAATCCTTCCTCTACGGTCATCACCATAGCCTGACCATGCCCTCGGGGTGCTGGTCCCCTCTGCTGAAATCTTTGCTGCCTATTCTGACTCAGGACTTGGGCATGTGCATATTGCTGGGGGTGTTGTTGCTGGAATGCTTGGGACTGAGGCGGCAAGGGCCTCTGAGGCTGGTACTGCTGCTGCTGGACTAGTGCTGGTCCTCTCACCGGAGGACTAGAAAGGTTGGACGATGATGAACTACCCCTATTCGGGTAGGATCCAACCTTATGATCTGCTGCCCCACAAGCCAGGCACAATCCCTGCGCCATGCGATATTCTGCTACCACATGTCCTGGCTTCCCGTAATAAGAACATCCCACTGCGGAAGAGGGCTTCTGCTTCTGCTGCTGAGGGTACGTCGGGGCTGAATGTTGAACCGACGACACTGAGGCCGCCCGCCTCGGAGCTCCAATAGTCAAAGCCTAAACTGCCGGGGCTGGTGCTGAAGACTGATTCATCTGGCCGTGAGATCTCTTCCGACCTTCGGCCCTATCCACGATCCTCTGGGAGGTATACTCATGCCTCCTAGCTGCTCTCAAGACTGCATTAAAAGTCTGATGCTCAAACTGCTCTACTGCTAATAAAATCTCTAGATGGAGCCCTTGCTGGAACCGCTGGGCTCTGTCAAACTCGGTCGCCACCAAGGTGTGAGCAAACCTACTAAGCCTGGAAAATTTGGCCGCATATCCGTCGACCGTCCTGCCCATCTGCTTCAGATTGGTGAACCTCGTCTATAGATCGTATCGAGCTACAACATCGAAATACTTGGTCTGGAATCTATCTCTGAATACTGCCCAAGCAATGGGTGCCACTAATCGAACGGCCTGCGCCGTCCACCAGCTACAGGCAAGATCTAATAACTACAGGCGCACTACGACCACCTTCTCGTTCTTTGGAGTCCTGGCTGCTTCTAGAATCACCTCCGTGTCCTGAAGCCAAGCATCTGCGGTGATAGCATCTTCACTACCATCAAAGAATAGAGGGTTCAAGCGCATGAAGCTGTTGGCCACGCTATTACCCTGATGAACTCATCTGGTCAGAGCATCCGTTACTGTCTGGTACAAGGCATATCCTCTACGATCTTGGAAAGCTATCAAGGTCCTGATGAGACCCACCAAAGTGCCATCATCAAGCTCTACAGGCTGAACTGGCTGGACTGGTGGCTCTCCTTCAATAGGCACGACTCTGGAGGCTACTCCGAAATGTTGGGCTTGATCTCCAGGTTGCTACTGGTCCGCGGGAGGTGCTCCGCCTCGCTGATCGGCAGGTCCAGGTACTATGCCGCTGAAGAAGACGACATAGGGAACAATAAGGAAGGGCCAAGACAGATCAACGATACAAACATGGGATCAGGACAAAAATTTCAGGGATTCAGAGGATACGAACAAAGATCAATGGCGAGTACTGATTGAGACATCTATTCGGTAAACCCTCACATATCTTGAATTATAAGGCCTACATGGGCCACCACTTATACCATATCGTGCCCCAGAACCAGAATACTGGAGAGCGGGGGTAGACATAGCCAGCTACGTATATAGAAGTGCATCCTACCTCGCTATACGGTCACGGCTGTCTAGATATATGAGGGTTTAACTACAAGCCAACAGTCTCTTAGGGTCATGAACGAGCCTAGTGTCTCAATCACAAGCAAGTAAGTAAATGTTACAAGATGTAAGATCACCAAATATACAATAGTAAGGCGTCCCAAACATTATATATTCAGCTGATCATGAAGCTAGTCATTATAAAATATGGGGACTAGCAAGAGTTTAGTCATATATGATCAACCCTAGGATCTGTCAATCATGTTACAGCCCATAGGCAGACAGTAAGTAAAGTGCAATCGAGCTAAACAGGTGCTCGTCGGCTAAATGTTTTAAAAGAATATTTATACAATAAAGTGGGAGAACAAAATAACCCACTCGTTGCCCTGGTTACGCCTGGTGGTCACCATCGGACTGGAAAGTCGGTAGATCCTCTGGAGCTACTCCGGTATCTGGCTATACAAAACCAGCTGGGTCAGATCCCAGAAAGAGCAAGTGCCACAAAGGAAGCTTCACTTAGGAACTAAAACCAGCAATAAACACAGAATAATAATAAGTAGTAAGAACTGGAAATAAGCGAAAACATATCAGGATGATATATGACGAGATAACCATGGGACTATTCAGATAACCAGGTTACAACCCGTAAACCAAACAAGGACCGGGGTTGTAACCCTTTATCTGAACGGAACTTTGTTTCCCACCATTTATCGGCAAGATAAAATAATAAATCAGGACATGCAACAAGCTTGTACAGGATCAAGACAAGACTGGACTGATTATTCTCCATTCAACAATCACGGCCAAGCAATAAGTACGGCTTGATACTTTAACTAACTAGGGTTATCACAGGCCTAGTTAATAGCAAGACACAGCAAGATTATTCTACAGCCACAAGCCCTGCAGACCATCCAGGTTACCCAGGTCGAATATTAGGATTTGAATTCAGGTGGGTACATTGTCCAGCAAACACATGTACCCTTAAGTGGCTTGAAGGGTGCAACACATGACAGTGTGCTGGAAATGTGCCCTACTCGACGGCAGGCTAAAGATTCCAAGCACGCCTGGGTAACGGGATTGCCTGTAGCTGGGAAATCTCTTCATGACTACTGTGTTATTCTAGTTATTAGCCTTAGTCCATTTTAGTAGGTACTCCTGACCGTAGTACTCAGGAGTCCCATCCTATACCTGATGCAAGACAAGACTGGTTCATTGTACAAGCACAATCGCCCACGGTGTTCAGGTTATTCATTCTTGTCATGTCAAGTAGCCGTCGCAACAGCTTATCAAGGTATATCATGTCAGGTTTACTTGTCAGGAGTGCACTACTACGGGTCACTGTCGTGTCATGTTACTTGTCAAGAGTGCACCACTACGGGTCACTATCGTGTTCAGGAATACATGTACAAAATAACATAGCATAAGCATTCCATCAAGAGACCCAACTTACATTGTGGGTCAAAAAATATACGGCTAGCTCGGGCATATGCGGCCAGAAAAGAAGTTCATGCGGCCGAGAAGAACGGGCATATACGGCTCGGGATGATTCGACACGTACGGCTGTAAGGGAAAAGGCTCATGCGGCTGGCGGGGAAAATCGGGTTCATGCAGCTGGAGGAAGGAGGTCTTATGCGGCCAGGGTAGAGAAATCCATGTAGCTCGGATGGAGGGGTCATATGCGGTTGAGAAGGGCAGGAGCTTATACGGCTGGAGGGATTGGGCCATATGCGGCTGCGAAAGGGCCGAGTCCCATGCGGCCAGGGAGAGAGGTCCATGCGGCCCAATCGGTTAGGGCACATGCGGCTGAATGAAAATAATTCCATACGGCTAAAAGGGAAAGGCTCATGCGGCTGGGAATCATGAAGTCCTATGCGGCTGGGAATTGCCCAGGCTTATGCGGCTGTAGGGAGAGCAATTGTTATGCGGCTGGGAAGGAGGACAGTGCCATACGGCTGGGAAAAATACTGGGTTCTATGTGGCTCGGGTTCACAAGGCGCATGCGACCAAGAATTCGTCCCAGTCATGCGGCTGAGGTCTAAATTCTATGTGGCTAAATGGGCATACGGCAGGGAGTCAATGTTTATGCGGCTAGAAGAGCTCAGGGTCTCATGAGGCTAGAGAAGAACACTTGCCGCATGAAATGCGGTCAAGTACTGTTCTTCTTCTCCAATTTTCGAGAAGAAGAACACCATGAAGCCTTGCTTCCAAGCTCCATAAATTCTTTATCCAGAGTCCAAATCCGAACTTCTATAGGTCAAAATGGGGTAGAACGAAATTCTCTACAACAAGGAACCATCAAAACTTAATAATAACAAGATTAAATAGATTAAAATCCAAGAAATCTGAAAATACAATAAACTTAGATCTACGAGAATTTAGCCATGGAAATTGAAAATGCCAAGCACTAAAGAGTCTTAGAATATTGCAAGGAAAAAAATGGAACAATAAATCTTGAGTTCCTCCATAAAGCAAGATACACTTGCCTAAGTTCTCCCTCTCTCTCTGGTAGGTGAAGAAGTTAATGGTGGAAAAGTAGAAGAGTAATGAGGAGGGAGAAAAGAGAATGGGTTAATAAATGGTAGTGGTGGTGGTAGGTAGAAGGTTGGTTCATAATCGAACCAAGCCGAACCAATTCAAGCTAAACCGAACCAAGATAAACCATGGCCAAGGAAATGAAAATACCCAATAAACCAAGTAAGGAGACATGCAATACGAGTCAAAATATGTATACGTATACCTAGATACATAATACGAACAATAGGTATTACAAAGGCCGTTGTGGATTGAGATTCCTAGGGGTTTAGTCATGTTCACAGGCCCGCTCGGTACAGTAACGTAACCGAAACAGCTAACTCGACCTACATGGGCCACCAAAAAAATAATATGTAACATCCCAATCCCAAAATACGTAGGACTATGATACGTATGCATGCCAGCTATACATCGAGGGGACTCCAGCCTAGCTCGAATACGTATAAGCTATCTGGTTATTCTAGACCAACTATATCCACTACAAAAATTTGTTAGATTAGCGAAGTTTATAAACGTCGCTAATCTCGACCAAAATATCGCTAATTTAAGTTATCGACGTTTTTAGCGACGTCCAGGAAATGCTAAAAAAAAGCGTGTCGCTAATCGAAAAAATGTCGCAAAACGTCGCTATGGCGACGTAAATTAGCGACGTTCATAACGTCGCTATTTAGCGACGTTATTTGCGACGTTTCCTTGTAGTCGCCGATTAGCAATACATTAGCGACGTTTTTGCGACGATGTGGTAATATCAGATTGTATGCCACATCAGCAATTTAGCGACGTTTTTAGCGACGTATAAAAATGTTGCTAAATTTAACGACGCACATAAACGTCGCTAAAATGTCACAAAATTGAAAAAATAAAAAAATACAGAATCCAAAATACAAAATACAGAATCCAACAAAATCAAGAATACAAAATACAGAATCCAGAATACAAAAATACACCTGGGTTTGCCGACCCCTTCGGTGGAACACTCAACACCGGCACACACTATACAATCCAGAATAGACAAAAATATATAAAGAACAAATAATATCCTCAACGAATAATATAAGGTACAAATATAAAGAACAAAGTCCAATATCCTCAAATACTAAAAAATATAAAGTACAAAGTCCAAAAATGCAAAAAAAAACTACTGATCGCCTGGAGCTAGAGCTGGAGCCAAAGTTGGAGGAGGGACGCCACCAGATGACTGTCATCGCAACACAAGGATCGTCTGATACTCCTCCGGTAACAGGCTGACGAGCATGTCCTCCTGTGCACTGCTGGATGTATACGATGCTCCCGGCGTACTAGACGGTCGCTCCATAGCCATCTCGCGGAACTGCTACATCTACTCGACCAACCACTGCGTAGTCTCCTGTGTAGCACGAAAAATTTGTCGCAGCATCTCAATCGTCTCCTCAAGCCTCTCAAAACATGAGATGAGCGCAGGATCATCCGTATGCGACTGCGATGCCGCCATCCTCTGCAGCATCTCGTAACGCAGAGCTGCAATCTGTACATCGATACTCTGCTGGGCTAACAGCGACTCCTCATCCTGTTTGGGGTCGGGCACACTAGTGGCGGTCCTAGAGGCCTGTGACGCAATAAAGGCACCATAGGAACCCGTACCATAGTACGTACCCCTATGCATACCTCCAACGGCCCTCATCCACAGCTCGTCATCTGACTGAGCTGCGACGGCCGGGGGCTGCTGGAAAGTCCTAGCTCCAGCTCCCTCTGACTGTGTCGACTCGGCCTTCCTAAGCCTCAAATACATGGCCTAGAAATAACATCTATATGAATTCTCTACGTAACTAAAAATTAATAGTAATGAACTAGCATTAAGTAAAACTTACGTATAACATCTATATGAATTCTCTACGTAACTAAAAATTAATAGTAATAAACTAGAATTAAGTAAAATTTACGTAGGTGTTCCGGGCCTTGTCGTCGACGAACCGCTCCCCCTTCGTGTCCGTAGCGAGGAACAAGGTCACCATATTCGGGTCCTCTCCCGAGTCAACCAGTTATGAAATTATTATATGATTTGTCAGTTAAGTCGAAAGAAATATATTACTATAAAGTATAAATTATGGGTATTCGGCGAGATATCTACCATACGAGTGAAAATATCCATGATGGATCTTGACCCACCATACCACTGTGACCCCGCCTGTCGTGCTCTTTTGTTCTTTGCGGACTTCGCCTGGTAGGTTCCCTTATCGAATCTCCTCTTCATTGTCGCCCAATCGGCGGCAGAGATCCAACCCTGAATAGGCTCTCCCTGGCGCTCACAATCTTTTTGGTTGAGGATCGCATCCCTAATGAGCTTGCTAGCGACGCTGGAAAAAATAGACTCGACAGTAATGGCGCGGTGGGGAGGGAAGAAGTAAGTCCACTGAAAAAATCATAGTTGTACGAAAGTTATAACATAACATATTAAATGTTAAAAGAAAATAAACTTTTACATACCGAGAAGTGCTCAAACCAGAAGGCCTTCTTGTCGACCGGGACATCCCTCCAGTTGATCCAGGGCCCCCGTAGTTCTGCCACAGGAATGTACCCAGCAACCGGTGTACGGAGGAGGGATAATACCTGTAAAATAGAAATTAAAATTTATTAAATAAGTTTATAATAAATTTAAACAAATTAAATACAATAATTTTACTTACCGCCTGGCCCGAGTACAGGCCCAAATCTCCAACCTCAGATCCCCCTCCGAGCGACCCGAAGGATCTGTCTCAAATGGGAGCTGTAGTCTGCCCCTGCCCTGCCCCTGCCCTTGCCCCTGCCCGCAGCCTGCCCCTCGGCCTCGGCCTCGCCCGTAGGCCTCGCCATCGCCCTCGCCTCGGCGTGGACCTCGGCCTCGACCTCCTCCTCAATAGTGGGGTCGACCACTAGAATACTTGACGGTACTGGCAGTGTAGAAGTAGAAGGCCCTAGCCAGGAACTGCTAGAGTCGGGTGTGGAGCCACTGCCGGCGACTAGACCGCTAGTGTATACTGCAGTGCGGGGGGATGAGGAGGACCCGGTAGGAGGAGTGGTAGATGAAGACCGTCCTACTCGTCGACTCCCACCACAACTGGTACCAATGGATCCACATCGAGCCATATCTGAAAAAACAAATATTAGAGAAAATTAAAACAAATACAAATATGAAATAGAAACTAAGCTACCTTGCCACAAAATTATATACAAAAATAATCACCAAACCAGACTACTAGTTAGACCACAAAAGTATATATAAAAATTGTGTCATAATCAACAAACCAGACCACTATGCCATAAAAGTATTACAAATTTAGGTCAACCGGCCAACAAAAGTAGACCATACTACATATGAAAATTAAAGATATTCAATCCTCTTCTAAAAATTCATCTTATTCTTCTTCCTCTTTCTCTTCTTCTTCCTCTTCCTCTTCACTTCTATCAACTTCATCTTCCTCTTCCGATACTTCTACCTCTTCCAATTGGTGAAACATGTCATGAGGAACTTCCGTTGAGTCCACATCGATAATATTTGTAACAAGAGGTGGTTTGACTTCCTGATAAGCTATCTCGTCGACATCGAAGGTATTTCGAGCTTTAATCTTACAGAATGTCCACCAATCTGGTCTCCCGATTCCTCGTTTTGGATAGCTGGTAAAGTAAACTAGTTGAGCCTGGCTTGCTAATATAGGAAAATGCAATGAAATAGGGAAGCCAATGTATTAATGTATGTTGAATCCCTTAACATGAACTTCTACAAGATGGGTCAAGACTGAAACATGGGTGATGTGGACTGATACAGGAATATTGGGACTGACCATGCATTGGAATCCAGGTTCTTCGACACGCATTTCATTATTCATGATAGATGCATTAGTTTTGATTTATATTGTTCGTGATAGTATAAAACCATCTATCTCTGGTCAAGGAATCCATGAATATACCAATCCGTGAGTCCATCGTGTCAGAATCAAGATAAAACACTAGTATAACATGCATTACAGGATATATCAAGTAAAGAGAACTATCAGTGAATGTACTCGCCTTTCGTCCAGAGCAATGAATGTGAATCAGGCCTCAAAGTGGAGTCACAAAGCCTATAGATGAGATACATGTGTTAAATGGGTGTTAGATAGTGTTAAACATGATTTTCTAGTGAGTGATATGCAATCTAGGTCCTTTTTGGTCAAGTTTGACCTACGGTTGACTTTTGGTCAACTTGGTCAACCCTGGTCAAATACTAGTCAGATCTAGGTTAGGTTAACCCACATCAAGTCAATACTTCCTAAACACCCTAACTTAGATATCATATTACCCTAGATTGGTATAACATTTCCTTAGACTGATAGGTAATATCCTAATTCTTAACCTAAAGTAGGTAAACCACATTACCTTAGATATATCCATATACCATAACAATATCTGCGTCTCCATAAACTTGTATATCCTACCATTACCAGATGTGAATGTGCCAACCCCTATAATAGGATATACCAAGATACCTTGGGACACATTTATCTACTCTTACCTCCATATATCTATTCACACCACCCCATATATCTACTAGAAATTTGAGTATATATATATATATATATATATATATATATATATATATATATATATATATATATATATATATATATATATATATATATATATATTAACACTCCCCGTTTTATTAAAGAAGGTTCAAAATGCCGAAGCCTGCACACGTATACAAAGCACAAAAGGACAAAGCCTATACAAGTATACTACCTAAATGAAGACAAGGGGAAAACGACACAACCCTACCAACCAGAGCTAGGGTTGAAGCGAGGACCAGAATGCTTGAGGGATGTAGGAGCAATCGGTACTCCTTTTAAGATATTGGCGGGCGATCTCCCGGATGAGTTGATCCACTGAGTACTGGTGACCTTCGTATTTTGCCTTATTGTGATTCTTCCAAATCACCCACGTGGCCGTCGCTGCAATGATCTGGTGGCTATTTGCTATTGATTGTAAAAGAACAGAACAATTATCGGAGGACTGAACTTAGACTCACAATACAAACTCGCTCGTACAAAGAAAGCCTAGGGACGAAAACCTAGGTACAGCAATCTAAGTACAATTATTTATTTTAGATTCTGGGGGATGACGATAGAGGCTCGGAAAAGCGACGGCAGCTCTGCCTTACTCCTTGGACGATCGGGTGCAGCCTTGGCTCTGGAGAAGAAGTACTTGGCGTTGATGAAGAAATTTTCTCTTTGTTATCTCTGTATGCTCCTCTGTCCTTTTTCTCTCTGATTCTCTCTGGATCCGAGCCGGGGGTCCTACCTGTGTCTCCTCTTTTGCAAGGGAATGTCACCTTGCTATTTATAAGAGTGGGGGGACATTATTAGAGTTTTGCAATGATTGCCCATTCTCAAAAGTCGGCGACCTGAGAGTTAATTAATATAGGCCGTCCATCTTGTATATAATAGATTTAAGCATTTAATGTGATTGCATTAAATCTCTGTGGATAATAAATGTTGATTGCCATGAATATTCGCGACTTATAATGGCGTGCCACGTGTCTAATTTGCTCGATTTGATTTGATCTGGGCATTTATTACAACAAATCTGATTAGGATTTGTTAACACCTATAATCCCAGGAAGATAAGACTGCCACGTGTCTCAGTTATCTTGGCAGAGCCGCAGATGAGTGGGCCGCATGAGGCAAAATTGTCGCATGAAGATGGGTAGCCGCATGGGGATGAATAGCCGCATGAAGATGGGCAGCCGCATGCTGATGGGCGGCCGCATAAAGGATGCAACCGCATGCTGATGGGCGGCCGCATAAAGGATGCAGCCGCATGAAGATGGGTGGCCACAGCCGCATGCCTCGGGATTAGATGGATTCTGCCAGCTGTGAGAAGATTTTCTTCTCTTCTCTAGGGATGCACCATTACGTCAGTCATTATTGCGCCTTTTGTTCAGAGCTGTCATTTGTCAGAGCTGTCAGCCGTCAGAGCATTAAATACAGCAAAAGACGAAGGGAAGAAGCTGTTGAAAGGCCACGTGGCTCCTCTCTGGGCCGCATGGAATTATTCGAGCCGTATAGACTCTTGAACCGCATGGATCGCTGAGCCGTATGGGCTCTCTGAGCCGCATGGGGATCCTTGGCCGCTTGAACTTTTTTTTATTCTTTTCCATGCTTCTACAAGACCCCCTTCAAAGTTTTCAATTTACAAAATTAAAATACTTTGAATAAGAAGCATGGCCATGTATAAACTCCTCTGGCCGCATGGGTGTCTCAGCCGCATAGCCCCCTCAGCCGTATGGCATCTGAGCCGCATGGTCGTTCCAGCCGCATGGCCATCTGAGCCGCATGGGCTCCTTGCCACGTCTTCATGTCATGGGTGCAAATATCTTGCATTGATTACCTTTGATTTGTTGTCAGATTCAAGGTCGCTTTTTGGGGCAGGATCCCAAGAGTTTAGCCTTAAATAATCAGATCGCCTTGATAACCGAAGAGTCTGTTATACTGCACATGAATCAATGCGTCGGTTCATTGGGGTTCTGCCTATAAATAGCAGGGTATTTGGAAAGAAGACTTTCTTTTACTTTCTGCTGTTGCCCTAGCTCTCTTGTCTTCGTCCTCCTTCTATGATCATAGTAATTGCTCCCAAGAAGACTGTTGCGGCGAAGAAGGCAGCCTCTTCATCGACGATGAAGGGTAAGAAAGCTGATTCTGCGGCGACGAATGTGGCAGCTCCTCCGCCAGTTGACGTGCCCGTAGTTCACCCCGACGTCCACCCCGCTATCGATGGTAAGGACTTTTGTGTGAGTTTGGAACCCTAACTGTCATGGCTACGTCGCATATTTTATGTGCGAGCCTTCATCTTCATGTGTGCCGCATGTACATCTCATGGTCAAGCCGTGAGCCGTATGAGAATCGTTGCTGTGGCCGTATACGCACTTCGTCAACGAAGCCGCATAGGCTGCGCTGAGCCGCATAGACTCGTACGAATTTGTTTGTCACGTGAACAACGTGAACTTATCCAAACTCTGAGAGCCATATGAGAGCGCTGCCGCATGAACCTTCGCTGAACGGAGCCGCATAAGTGTTTTTCTGAGTTGAATCGCATGAGGCTCTATTAAGTTGGAGCCGCATAAGCTCGAAAATACCTATCGGTTCTCTTTGTCCATATTTTTGACTTATTTTCTTTTGTCTTCTTTTTTCAGTAAATTTCCCAGTTAACGCAGCGGGGGAACCTCTAGTGGGTCGTGCTCAGGCCGCTATGGGATATAGGTACGATCAGATAGTTCGGTATGTGGCGGACCAACTTTCTAGTGACGAGCCTTTGACGAGGATAAATGCCCTCAAGAACCAACCTTTCCACTTCCTATGTGCCATGATAAATTCAAGAAAATTGGAAGGGGAATACCTGAAACCTGCATTCTTCTTTGGAGACGCTTTGACTGTGAAGAACAGTCAAGTTCTGGATATATCGGAGAACTGGAGCTTCATTTCTAACGGAATTGCGATCCGCATCCCTCAAATGGAGCGTCACTTCCCGCTATCTTGGTTCAATATGTTCCCGCTGGACAGAAAGATGGAAGAGTCTTTAACTCCTACCCGGAATGGGATGTTTGTGGGCGACATCCATTACAACAACATCATGAAGTCAGCGTGTGCGGGAAAGGTGCATGCCAGCCGTTATGTAATGGGATTGGCCCCGGGTGCTTTCTTGAATGTCCCGGGTCCCAATTTCACGTTTTCTTCAGCCGATACTTTCCTGAACCAACTTGCTCGGAAAGGCTAATCGGCCGGTTGGCATTCCCAAGTTGGATACACCCCATCCCCTTATGGATCAATCTGTCTATGTGGATCTCGCGAAAGTATGAGACTTTTCTGTGTGAGATTGGTCTTTATTACGCTATTCGGGGCACCAGCCACGGCTTACCTGTAAATAAGAAGTTATTCATGGCTTTGCTGGAGATGTACAACTGTCGTACGGGAACCTTCTATACCCCTGTAGGGGAAATGGGGCTGGCACTCCATGAGATGCATGCGATTTCCAAACTTCCTTGGGGGGATGAAGCTTTTGAAGCATACACTCCTACGAATGAGGAGTTCGAAGAGCTGGAAGAACGATACCCGGGATTCGTGGCTACATATCAGGAAATACTGTGCTACTATAGTACGTGCCAGCAAATAGCCAAGAAAGAAAGCAGCTCGGAAGGGAATGCTCCCCATACTAAGGACTGGGTGAACTATCTCTTCTTGACGGGAGCCTCAGGCCAAGTTACTTCCCGAAGTCCTCAACCCGGGAGGCGGTTCAGGCTTTGATGTCGTCGACAAAGAGGGTGGCCTCCACCAGCGACAGATTTAGGAGCCAGATCGACTCTTTTGGTTATTTTTATCAGGATACCCACAAGCTGTCAGAGAAGGCGCTCCTAGCAGGATTTTTGATGTTATGGCTGCGGAATTGCATAGTCTCAGGAGGAGCTGGTTCTATCGAAAGGATCAACCGTAATTTTATTCTCCCTGCTGTGAAGCTAGTTTTAGAGTGAAACTAGCTCTTCTCCCGGCCATGGTGTGCAGCATATACCGTAGCCTCCGTACTTTTACGTCCAAGGTCATCGCCCGCGAGGTGACAAAAGACTTTGAAAGGACTGAGCTGCCCTATCATCATCTGATGGGGTGGCTATTAATGCACTGAGACCGGATCCTAAAGATGGCGTGATTGCTGATGACGCTTTTATCTTCCGTTATCGCAACGAGCCTTGGGAGTATGATACCAAGCGTGCCTGCCGGATGGCGCTGGCGAGAGCAGATAGGTACAACTTTTTCGTATCCGTCCCTCGTTTTACTGCTGAGGAAATTGCGGGCGTTCATCTCGACGGTATTGGTCCTCCTCAACTTCTAGACGGCCAGATGCTCTTGTGGTTGCGTAACATCCGCCCCGTCTACCTGGTATACCGTAATCGTAATGCCGTCTTCCTGGAACCTTACCTACCCAGCAGGTTTGCTCATCAGTTTGGGTACAACCAACTTTTTCTGGATAGTCCCAGCTCTTGTCTGGGTTTTGAAGGTAGCCTCCTTGACGGCATCAGGGCCTGGCATTACTATGATACATTCCATACCCGTGCCACTTTCTCGGTTCTTGCCATTGAGGCATCGGTAGAGATTTTGTACATGGCGGCCTTGTACCATGTCATGGCGAACAAGCTCCCCATTGGTTTTAGCCCGGGTACTAGTTTTATTGTTGGTACTGGCTTGGACGAGAAGCCCCAAGGGGCCAAGACGAGGAAGAAGAAGAAGAATAGAGTCGAAGTGCCAGACTCAGACTCCACCACTGCGGATGATGAGGACGAAGAGCGTGATACAGATGACTCTTCCTTCCCGGTGGAAGATGTTGGGGCGGATCAGCCGCCTGTTTCGTTAAATGAGATGGCAACGGATCAGCCACCCATCGTACCTGGTTCTATACGGAAGCGTAGCAGACAAATCTCCCCTGTTGGCGGTATTCCCCACTCCCGAAAGTTGGCTGCGACCAGACGTCGCAGGCTAACTTTAAGGAAGAGAAGCGAGGATGTCGACCCCGCTTCGGAGGTAAAGCGAATTACTACCATTTTTATTCAGTTCTTCGTTTCTTCCAGTTTTGATCTTTAATTATTTTCCTTCCCTCTCGTAGGTGTCAAAAGAAGAGGAATCTCAAGTTGCCGAGGTCATGACTCAAGTTGACGGGGGTTCCGATGAACCTGTCCCCGAAATTACTGAATTTCATCAAGATGACTCTGATCGAATCGTACCTCCTTCTGGGGTGGCTGGGACAGAAGAGCCAGCGAAATTTAACTTGGAGGTCGCGGGTGAGGGGACCACGTCAGCTGCGAGCGAGTTACAGCCTCCATGCTCCTCCCCTGGTAAGATAAGCCGAATTTTAACTTATGAGGAGGCCTATCTGTTCTATCATCACATCCTTCGGGTTACGTCGATTGATGGTTCCTCTTGGCATACAGGTCCTGCCTCTCCAGTACCGATAATGGACATTGTTGAAACAGGCTCTGCCGAAGGGGTATTGGCGGAGAAGAGCGTACCTCCTTCCCTTCCGGCTTATCTTGAGGGGCCTCCTGCTGTTTCGAGTTCAGAAAGTCAAGTGGTAGGACAGCCGGGCAAGAGACAATAGTCCTTGCGTTCTCTTTTGCTCAGGCGGCTCCGAGAGTCGACCTTTCTGCCCTGCCAAGTGTACAGGCTCTTCGAATGGCGGAGGAAGAGTTAGCCGCTATCCACGCATCGTTCCGCTAAGAATTTGTCCCCTTGGTGGCAAGTTCTAGCACACCTCCTTCGACGTTGCCGGCCACGCTTCCTTTGACGCCGTCCTCTACAGAGGTTCTGGACGAAGCGTTACAGGACGTGGTTGACAGCTTTTATCGTCACTTGAAGAGGAGGGTAGTGGCTGCTGTGGAAAGAGGGACCTCTTTTGTCTTGGCCCGGCAATGCGTCCAAGGTCATATTGATATCCTTAAGACTCTTCCCGGTGGGGCAGGGGTAGCCGCGCTTCTGGAGGCAAAATTGCTAGAGGCTGATCAATTGGTAGACCAGCTTCAGGTGCTGCGGCAGGCTGATCTGTCTGCTGCTATAGATCAGGAGCGCAGTTTCCTCACAGCTGCTGCAGAGAAGATAAGGGCTGCTCGGGATAATACCAGGCCGGCCATACTGAAGGACCTCCGCGATCTGTCTGAACGATATGATCAGTTGAGCTGCGATAGTAAAAACGTTACGGTTCGGGAAGCGACTGTCTCCCATGGGATTATTGACACGCATGAGCAGATCCTTGAGCTTGAGGCTGTGCTAGAACTTGCCCGTACCGAAAGGGAGCTAATTATCCAGGAGGCTGACAGAGTGAATCGAGCTTCGGCTGGTCTAGAAATTGCCCTGAAGAAGTTGGAGGACGACTGGCAGGCACATATGGACTTGGATAATACGGAGCAGTTATCCCAGGAAGCGGAGCACCGGGCTAAACAGCGACTTGAACAGGGGACCACCTTGGTGAAGAACCGTCTTCTGGAATTATGCAATGCCGAACCATAGACGGCCTTTTTCTCCTTTTTTTTGTTTTCATTCTTTTTCTTTCTTTAAATGGGACATTATCCTTAGAACATATAGTACTTCTTGCCTTCCAAATAAAAGAGCATGCTTTATTCCACCCTTTATTTGTACTGCCTGTTGTGCTTGTGGTGTTATGGTGATGTTTGCCCCGAATGAGGGACTTGTTTGTGGACCTGTTACCCTTGGCATACCTTGGCTTTAGGTACGGATAACAAGTTTGATGGGGATACCTAGAACAATTCCACAGCAAGGTGATCATAGACGTTCCGGGTATCGGGAGAGAGAATTCCATGGAGCAGCTGGGCTCCCGAGGCATGAAGAGGAATGATGGGCCTGTTGTCACGACCCACTACCCAAATTGTTGGGCCAGGCCGAGTCATGCCCAGCCTACGTTTGATATAAAATGTAGTAAGCTGTTCTAAAGACAACAGGATAAGAATAAATGTGCTAACAGTTCTATAAGTGAATAAAAGTCATAAATGCTCCAAACACAAAAGTCGTCTCATATAGAAATAAGTCCAAAGTACAAGTGATCTAAAATATAAAACTGGATACATGTCCAGTTACAAAATACGTAGTCTAAATACATGACTACACTCGAAAGTCTAAAGCAAAAAGATAACTAGGCGAGGTTCCTCGCAGGAACATCCTCGTAAAGCAAAGTCGGGTCCTCGACAGTATCTCCATAATATGAGTTGCAGAGTAACTCCTCCTCAGTAAGGACACCTACAACGTTATCCTGTCAGGACGGGAGCAAGTACTGAATCTAGCAAACTATCATATGAAATATGGAAATGAACATAAGAGGAAATAACTGGAAACATGGCATCACATAGTGTATCATGGCAAGGACACATATGTCATAGAGACATATGTATATGTAATGTTTAAAACTGTAGCAGGTACGTGATCGGTCAATAGATGTACAATGTGCTGAGGCACATAATGAAATATACTTCCGTACAAGTGTAAAGGCGATAGATGTACATACGTACAAATATAGCTTTGAGAGTAAGGCCTACGGCGCAGTAACATATAAAATGAAACTTTGTTCGGTATTGTAGAGGGGGTATGATCACGTACACTATTATCAGTTTCCCCATAACCCAGGTTCTAATCATGTGAGAGATACAAAAAGACTGTTCTAAACATGGTAGTAATGGAAAGTACAACATGTGGTATTTTAACTTGCTACCCCAAGGATTAGCATTTAACATGGTTGGATTAGCAGTTCATTTATGTGACAATATGTAAAGTTTGTAGAAAGTACTTGCCTCTAGAAAAGCAAAGCAAAGCAAGCTGCGATAAAAGTGCTATAGATGTCTGGTAACTCGTTACTGTAGAAATAAATACATAAACTTAGTTTTTACACTAAGCTAAAACACTAGGACACTAATTGGTGCGACACGACTTGTGACTGGGCACCTAGCCAAAATGATAATTTAGCATAGGAGACCAATGTGGGGTGTCACACTACTTTAACTAACTTTCTAGGGTCTTTACACTAGTGAGGGGTGAGGTTCAACACGGCTAAAACTCAAAGTAACACAAAAAGTTACAAGTCGTAATTAATCAATAAATAAATCAAATGATCATTGTGTTCTAACAATTTTTGAGATAGTCAAAAAGCTTATTTTACATAAAATAAAGTACCAAAATGATCTTTGCTAATTATAGAAATTTATTATAATTTTTCTGGAATTTATTAACCAGTACAAGTATTTTATAAAAATCAGTTTTCCTAAGTATACAGAAAATGAGTTTTGGTTTCATATGCCAAACTAGTGGCAAAACTATAATTTAAATACTATAAAAATTATACTAAATTAGCTAAATTAACATAGTATCTAAATACTATTTTTCCAGAATTTTAACAGTATTTAAGTATTTTTAGAAATCCAAAAACAGCATTACACACAATTGAAATAAAAATAATTAATTATCTGCGTATTTTGTCCATGTACATAATTTGAACCAAAGTTCAAATACAGGACCCAAGGCCATGAATCAAGTCCAATATGACTTGTACAGGCCTTGAATGTGTGAAAACATATTTGGGCCCAAAAATCCATGCTAGGCTTGGACACCAAATGGTTGCAGTAATTTAAATACACTAAAATACAAATTGGTAAAAGTACAATTTAAATATTAATATTTTAATAAAGTAAAATTATACATGATGGATATATACATACATATTTTTAAAAGTACATATATATATATATATATATATATATATATATATATATATATATATATATAAGAAAAATACTTAATTATAAAGTATATATATATATATACAAATATTGTATACATATATATAATAGTATATATAATAATATATACACATGAAAATATATACATATATACCTATATGTACATAAATACAAATATATATTTATATATATAAAAAATACAGCATATATATAAATACAGTATATATAATAATACATATATATATATATATACAAATGTATGTATACATATATATATATAAGTATATATATATATAAATAATAAAAACAAAAGAAAAAGAAAAAAAATAAAAGAACAGCAAGGGGGGGCTTGAACTCGAGCCAGAGCGCACGAGGGGGTTTAGGCTAGGTCGGGCTGGCCAGGGGGTCAGCCCGATGGTTGTGTTAAAGTTAGGTTTTAGTTTAATTTTATTTAGGTTTTAAATCTAATAACAGTAAACCCGATATAACAAATCCTGTGTCCTGACAGTTAGGGACACAGGTGTCGCGTGTCTGTGATAAGCATGACACGCACAGGTCGAATTCATTGTGTCCAGACTTACCCCTAGGACGCTCGTGTCCAGGCGAACGTCGTACGTGAAAACGAGACACGCACGACACGTATTTGACGCTGCCACTTACGTGTCCGACTTCTCGATGGGTTTCGAGGGTGCTCGACGGCGGCTGAGGCGACGTGGTCGCGACGGAGTGGTGGCGATCGACTCAGCTCGCTGCGGCGAACTCGTCGACGGCGGTGGTTGGCGGTGAAGGTCGCTGTGGAGGTGGCGGTGGGGTATGGCCAGAGTTAGGGTTACGGTGAAGGGAAATACGGGAGGAGATGGGCTGTGGGGGCGTCGATGGTGGTCGTGGGGTCGTTCTAGGGTTAGGGCTGAGTCTAGGGTTTCGTTTTATAGGGAAGGGAGGTCGGTCGGTCGCCGGGAAAGACGAAAAATATCGGGGTCAGTCGTCGGCGACGTGGCGGTGAGACGTGGGAGAGGAGAGAGAAGGTCGTGGGGTATTTTAGGTTTAGGTCCCTAGAGTTTTAGGATTTACAACTAGGTCCATATCCCTACCAAATGCAAATAAAAATTTGCAACCCGACATTTAAAACAATTGGTTATTTACAAACCGACTTCTAAACAATTCTAAATATTACAAATAGTTAATAAAACATTTTAATAAATTGTAAAACTACCTTAAAACATTTCAATAAATTGCAAAATAATATTTTAGCTATTAAAACTTAATTAAAAATCATTTAATAATTCTAGAAAAATTTCTAAAAATCATAATAAATATTTTAAGGCTAAAAATGACATTAAAATTTAATTAACACTTAATTAACTAAAATTTGAAAAACAGGGGCTTACAAGTCTTTCCTCCTTGAAAAATTTCGTCCTCGAAATTCACAAGGATTGAAGATTCTACAATATTCTAACATAGCAAGTAATGCAACAAAATGACTAAGGCTATGATCGAAACTAACCTCTAAGGTATCAAGCAGGAACGGGTGGTTCCTTCGCAGCGGTTGGATCGAACAAGTAAGGGTATCTCTCCCTCATGTCCGACTCCCTCTCCCAAGTAGATTCACCTGGAGAGTGACGGCTCCAAGCTACTCGTACTAGGGGTATAACCTTGTTCCTCAGCCTCTTCTCTCTCCTATCTAATATCTCTACTGGCTGCTCAGAAACTGTAAGGCTCGGTCCGACCTCCAACTCTGTATGATCTAGCACATGACTGGGGTCCAGAACATATCTCCTCAGCTTAGATACGTGAAAGACATCATGAACTCCTGTTAGGTTCGGTGGAAGTGTAACCCTGTAAGCTACCTCTCCAATCTTGCCAAGTACCTCGAACAGTTCGATGTATCTGGAGCTCAGCTTCCCTCCTCGTCCGAACCGGATCGTCCCTTTTGTAGGTGATATCTTCACTAGCACCATATCACCGTCTGCGAACTCCATCGGCCTGCGACTAGCATCAACCCAGTATTTTTGCCTATCCTGAGCTACTCTGAGCCTGTCTCTGATCATTCCAACTTTCTCTGCTGCATCCGTGATCATCTCTGGCCCCAGCATAACTCTGTCTCTGACATCATCCCAAAAGAGCGGTGTGCGGCATCGTCGTCCATAAAGTACCTCGAAAGGAGACATACCGATACTGGCTTGGTAGCTATTGTTGTATGAAAACTCTACCAAGTGCAGATGGCTCTCCCATGATCTTCCGAAGTCCAGCACGCAGGTCCTCAGCATATCCTCCAGTGTCTGTATCGTCCTCTCGGACTGCCCATCTGTCTGCGGGTGGTACGCCGTACTGAACTTGAGCCTACTGCCCAATTCCTCCTGCAAGCTCCTCCAGTAGTGGAATATAAATCTGCTGTCTCTGTCTGACACGATGCTCACTGGCACTCCGTGTAGGCGAACTATCTGCTGTATATATAGCTCCGCCAACTTCTCGATGGAAAGCCCCACCTTGAAGGGTATGAAGTGCGCACACTTCGTCAGCCTGTCCACGATGACCCAAATGGGATCCTTCCCTCCTTGGGAACGAAGAAGCCCTGAGACGAAGTCCATCGTAATATGTTCCCACTTCCACTCGAGAATGGGTAACGGCTGTAACAAACCAGCTGGCCTTTGGCGCTCCGTCTTGACCTGCTGGTAAACTAGACATCTCGAGATAAAACGTGATACATCCCTCTTCATCCCGTGCCACAAAAGATGTTCCCGCAAGTCACGGTACATCTTGTTAGCACCAGGATGAATAGAATATCTCGATCGGTGTGCCTCCTGCAAGACTGCCTCTACTAGCTCTCCCTTCGGTACGCACAATCGGCTGCCATGCCTCAAGGATCCATCCTCTGCTATAGTGAAGTCATCCAGCAATCTTGCTAACGCCTGGGCTCGAAGTCTACGAAGGCTCTCATCTGTAGACTGTGCCTCCCTGATCTGCTCTATCAAACCTGACTGGATGTCAAGCACCATCATCTGTATCACTGATCCTGGCCGAACTAGCTCGATACCGAGCTTCTCCAGATCCTTCCACAAATGCCGATCAATCATCAGGTACCATGCCATCGGATGCCTGTTCAGCGCATCTGCCACCACATTTGCCTTCTCGGGGTGATACTGTAAATCGATGTCGAAGTCTTTCATCAACTCCAACCATCGTCTTTGCCTCATGTTCAGCTCTTTCTGCGTGAACACATACTTCAAGCTTTTGTGGCCAGTAAAGATTTTCACACGCTCTCCGTATAAGTAATGTTTCCATAACTTGAGTGCAAAGATCACCGTAGCTAACTCTAGGTCATGGGTAGGATAATTCCTCTCATGAGTTCACAATTGCCTAGATGCATAAGCAATCACTTTCCCATGCTGCTGTAGGACACATCCTAGCCCCTTCCCAGAAGCATCGCTGTAAATGGTGAAACCTCCAGAACCTGAAGGTAAAGTCAGAACTGGAGCGGTCGTCAGCCTCCTCTTCAGCTCCTCAAACGCTGCCTGGCAGTCCTCTGACCAGATGTACTCTGCGTCCTTCCGCGTCAGCTTCGTCATGGGTTCAGCTATCCTAGCAAAGTCCTGGACGAACTTTTTATAATAGCCTGCTAAACCCAGAAAGCTCCTGATCTCTGAAACTGACGTCGGAGCCTTCCATGTCTCAACTGCAGCAATCTTCCTGGGATCTACCGAGATTCCATCTCCAGTAACTACATGGCCGAGAAACTCCACTCGGTCTAAAAAGAACTCGTACTTCGGTAATTTGGCAAACAATCTCTCCTGCCTCAGAATCCCCAAAACTATCCGCAAGTGCTCTGCATGCTTCTCTGGCATCTTCGAGTATATCAGGATGTCGTCGATAAACACTACGACGAACTTATCCAGATACTGGTGAAATGTCTTATTCATCAAATTCATAAAGACAGCTGGCGCATTTATGAGACCAAATGGCATCACCAGAAACTCGTACTGCCCGTACTTCGTGTTGAATGCCGTCTTCTGGATGTCTGCTGCCCTAACCTTCACCTGGTGGTACCCGGATCTCTAGTCTATTCTGGAAAACACCTTCGCCCCACTCAACTGGTCGAACAAATCATCTATCCTGGGTCGAGGATATTTGTTCTTGATGGTGATGGCATTCAAGGCCCGGTAGTCAATACACAACCGGACGGTACCATCCTTCTTAGGCACAAAGAGCACTGGCGCTCCCCATGGGGAAGCACTAGATCGAATGAAACCTTTTTTCAATAGGTCATCAATCTGCTCTTTCATCTCTACGGCCTCCTTGGGATTCACTCTATAGCAAGCCCGGGATACTGGTGATGAACCCGGCACTAAATCTATAGTGAACTCCACATCACTGTCAGGCGAAAGCCCTGGAAGATCCTCTGGGAATACATCCATAAACTCTCTAATGATAGGGTGTGGCGGTGCTACGTCCCCAACTGTCGCATAACAGTTCGGCTCTAGGCTGATCTCCGGCCCTGTTCTTCTGACACTGATTGGTGCTGTGCCTGGGGGACTGAACAAAATACTACCCTCATGACAATCTATAGATGCATGGGCATAGCTAAGCCAGTCCATCCCCAATATGATATCATAACCGGGGAGTGGCATCACAAAGAATCGTCCCCTGAACTCTCTCTCAGCTATAAAAATAGAACATCTATAGATAGATCTAATAGGCACTGGTCCTCCTTCCGTCATCACTCTACTAATCTCCGTAGTAGGTATAGCTACTAGATGGTGTTTATGCATAAACTCTAATGATAGGAAGCTATAAGATGCACCAGAATCAAACAAGCATACAGCTAGAAAAATATGTAAATAAACATGACCTGTGATGACGTCAGCTAAGTAATCTGGCTCTGAAACCTGCTCCGGCTCCGGCTCAAGAGCTAGACTATAAACCTTCCCCTGAGGTCCCTTCTGCTGCTGCAGATGCTGCCCAAACCTTTGCTACTGAGTCGGAAGCGGTCCTCTAGGTCCCTTGGCTGCTGGACAGTTCCGAAGCTGATGGGTGGCAGACCCACAAGCCAAACACTGACCCAACCTCTTCCTGCAGACGGCGAAGTCATGACCTGGTCTTCCGCAGAAAGAACATATAGCTTCCTTCTGCTGCTGCTGTTGTCGGGGTCCCGGGGCTCTAACTGGCGGGGTCTGATAATGTGGTGTAGAGGGACGGTAAGTCTGCTGGTACGGCGTCGGTGCTCTCTGCAGGAAAGCCTGACGCTTGGACGGTCCCTCATGATGTACAGAAGCCGGCCTCTTGCTAGACAGAAGACGCTCCTCAATGCTCCGGGCCAACTCTAGGCTCTGGAAGTAGTCAGTCGTACCGTTCGCCACTATAAGAATGCCAATGTCTGGAACTAGACCATGGCAAAACCTACGGGTCATCTCCTCTGGATCTGCAACCAGACTAGGAGCAAAACGGCTCAGACGACTACACTCTGCCGCATAGTCATCAACAAAACGGTTCCCCTGCTGGATGTTCTGGAATCGTAGCCCCATGGCTACTCTAGCAGTGGTCGAGAAGAATTTCTTCTTGAACTGGGTCTTGAACTGATCCCAAGTGGCTCTCCCTCTTGTAAACAACGGCTCATTCCGGAACCAGACTCCTGCCAAGTCTATCAGCAGAAATCCCGCAGCCTCGACCTGGAGGTCACCCGACATCCTAACTCCAAGGAGCTTCCTCTCTACTGAATCTAGCCAGTCATCTGCTACTACTATACCCTTAGTCCCTGAGAACTCCTTGGGATTCAGACCCATGAAGTCCTTAATCGTCCCCGCTCTCTGTCGTGGCTCTACAGGTGGTGGGACCACAGGACGTTCCTCAGAACGCTCCATGCTCTGGCAGAGTAGGACAGTCTGCTCCTGATGGGTTGTTAGGAACCCCTGGATCATAGTGAGCAGTTGGTTCCCGTCGAGTGTGACGGAAGCCTGGGTAGGTATGATGATAGGGGGTGGTAGAAGTATCGGGGCCTACTGGGACTGGGATGTGGAAGGTGGTGGAGGCATCTGGGTCTGTGGATCTGTGGAGTGGGGGAGTGTGGTAGGTGGAGGTGGGGGTGTATCAGTCAACTGGTCTGCTGACTGGATATGGAGTGTGCCATTCTCAGGTGTAAAAGACTGGGATGAACGAGTAAGCACCATCTAATTAAAAATAAAAAGGACTTATAAGGACTTGTTTAAAGTAAGCAATCATAGACAAGAAAATCTAATTATAATAGCAAACATGTGATGTATTTCCTATGTTGCAATCCTAGCATTCCTCTAGGTGTTCTAAGCGTCATTCCTAATGTTGTCTAATTACCTTAAGTTTCCTAATTGCAGGCATGCTTGGTACAATAACGTAACCAAACAATTTAGTCAGGACCTGCATGGGCCACCACTAAAAACATATCACGACCCGCTACCCAAATTGTTGGGCCAGGCCGAGTCATGCCCAGCCTACGTTTGATATAAAACGTAGTAAGCTGTTCTAAAGACAACAGGATAAGACTAAATGTGCTAACAGTTCTATAAGTGAATAAAAGTCATAAATGCTCCAAACACAAAAGTCATCTCATATAAAAATAAGTCCAAAGTACAAGTGATCTGAAATGTAAAACTGGATACATGTCCAGTTACAAAATACGTAGTCTAAATACATGACTACACTCGAAAGTCTAAAGCAAAAAGATAACTAGGCGAGGTTCCTCGAAGGAACATCCTCGTAAAGCAAAGCCGGGTCCTCGGCAGTATCTCCATAAATATGAGTCGCAGAGTAACTCCTCCTCAGTAAGGACACCTACAACGTTATCCTGTCAGGACGAGAGCAAGTACTGAATCTAGCAAACTAGCATATGAAACATGGAAATGAACATAAGAGAAAATAACTGGAAACATGGCATCACATAGTCTATCATGGCAAGGACACATATGTCATAAAGACAGATGTATATATAATGTTTAAAACTGTAGCAGGTACGTGATCGGTCAATAGATGTACAATGTGCTGAGGCACATAATGAAATGTACTTCCGTACAAGTGTAAAGGCGATAGATGTACATACGTACAAATACAGCTTTGAGAGTAAGGCCTACGGCACAGTAACATATAAAATGAAACTTTGCTCGGTACTGTAGAGGGGGTATGATCACGTACACTACTATCAGTTTCCCCATAACCCAGGTTCTAATCATGTGAGAGATACATAAAGACTGTTCTAAACATGGAAGTAATGGAAAGTACAATATGTGATATTTTAACTTGCTACCCTAAGGATCAGCATTTAACATGGTTGGATTAGCAGTTCATTTATGTGACAATATGTAAAGTTTGTAGAAAGTACTTGCCTCTAGCAAAGCAAGCTGCGATAAAAGTGCTATAGATGTCTGGTAACTCGTCACTGTAGAAATAAATACATAAACTTAGTTTTACACTAAGCTAAAACACTAGGACACTAATTGGTGCAACACGACTTGTGACTGGGCACCTAGCCAAAATGATGATTTAGCATAGAAGACCAATGTGGGGTGTCACACTACTTTAACTAACTTTCTAGGGTCTTTACACTAGTGAGGGGTGAGGTTCAACACGGCTAAAACTCAAAGTAACACACAAAGTTACAAGTCGTAATTAATCAATAAATAAATTAAATGATCATTGTGTTCTAACAATTTTTGAGATAGACAAAAATTTAATTTTACATAAAATAAAGTACCAAAATGATCTTTGCTAATTATAGAAATTTATTATAATTTTTCTAGAATTTATTAACCAGTACAAGTATTTTATAAAAATTAGTTTTCCTAAGTATACAGAAAATGAGTTTTGGTTTCATACGCCAAACTAGTAGCAAAACTGTAATTGAAATACTATAAAAATTATTCTAAATTAGCTAAATTAACATAGTATCTAAATACTATTTTTCCAGAATTTTAACAGTACTTTAAGTATTTTTAGAAATCCAAAAACAGCATTACACACAATTAAAATAAAAATAATTAATTATCTCCGTATTTTGTCCATGTACATAATTTGAACCAAAGTTCAAATATAGGACCCAAGGCCATGAATCAAGTCCAATATGACTTGTACAGGCCTTGAATGTGTGAAAACACATTTGGGCCCAAAAACCCATGCTAGGCTTGGACACCAAATGGTTGCAGTAATTTAAATACACTAAAATACAAATTGGTAAAAGTGCAATTTAAATATTAATATTTTAATAAGGTAAAATTATACTTGATGGATATATACATACATATGTTTAAAAGTACATATATATATATAAGAAAAATACTTAATTATAAAGTATATATATATATACAAATATTGTACACATATATATAATAGTATATATATTATAATATATACACATGAAAATATATACATATATACCTATATGTACATAAATACAAATATATATTTATATATATAAAAAAACAGCATATATATATAAATACAGTATATATAATAATACATATATATATACAAATGTATGTATACATATATATATAAGTATATATAACAAAAAAAACCAAAAAAAGAAAAAGAAAATAAAAGAACAGCAATGGGGGGCTCGAACTCGAGCCAGAGCGCACGGGGGGGGTTTAGGCTAGGTCGGGCTGGCCAGGGGGTCAGCCCGACGGTTGTGTTAGAGTTAGGGTTTAGTTTAATTTTATTTAGGTTTTAAATCTAATAACAGTAAACCCGATATAACAAATCCTGTGTCCTGACAGTTAGGGACACAGGTGTCGCGTGTCTATGCTAAGCACGACACGCACAGGTCGAATTCATTGTGTCCAGACTTACCCCTAGGACGCTCGTGTCCAGGCAAACGTCGTACGTGAAAATGAGATACGCACGACACGTATTTGACGCTGCCACTTACGTGTCCGACTTCTCGATGGGTTTCGAGGGTGCTCGACGGCGGCTGAGGCGACGTGGTCGCGGCGGAGTGGTGGCGATCGACTCAGCTCGCTGCGGCGAACTCGTCGACGGCGGTGGTTGGCGGTGAAGGTCGCTGTGGAGGTGGCGGTGGGGTATGGCCGGAGTTAGGGTTACGGTGAAGGGAAATGGGGAAGGAGATGGGCTGTGGGGGCGTCGATGGTGGTCGTAGGGTCGTTCTAGGGTTAGGGCTGAGTCTAGGGTTTCGTTTTATAGGAAAGGGAGGTCGGTCGGTCGCCGGGAAAGACGGAAAATAGTGGGGTCGGTCGTCGGCGACATGGCGGTGAGACGTGGGAGAGGAGAGAGAAGGTCGTGGGGTGTTTTAGGTTTAGGTCCCTAGAGTTTTAGGATTTACAACTAGGTCCCTATCCCAACCAAATGCAAATAAAAATTTGCAACCCGACATTTAAAACAATTGGTTATTTACAAACTGACTTCTAAACAATTCTAAATATTTCAAACAGCTAATAAAACATTTTAATAAATTGCAAAACTACCTTAAAATATTTCAACAAATTATAAAATGATATTTTAGCTATTAAAACTTAATTAAAAATCATTTAATAATTCTAAAAAATTTCTAAAAATCTTAATAAATATTTTAAGGCTAAAAATGACATTAAAAATTAATTAACACTTAATTAACTAAAATTTGAAAAACAGGGGCTTACACCTGTACTAAGAAACTTAGCAAAGGACATTTGTGGGCCTATTATGCTTGGCGTACCCTGACTTAGGATACAAATAATAGGATGAAAGGGAACCAACATACTTACTAAGAGGTAATGAGGACATGGCAAGTATGGGGGTTTTACCGCGTAGTCTTCCTACTCAGAGGTAATGAGGACATGGCAGGAGTGGACTCAACGGAGGATATTTGTGGACCTATTATCCTTGGCGTATCCTGGTTCAGGATACGAATAATAAGACGAGAAAGAACCAACGTACTTACTCAGAGGTAATGAGGACATGGCAAGTATGAGGATTTTACCGTAGAATCTTCCTACTCAGAGGTAATGAGGACATGGTAGGAGTGGACTCCTCGGAGGACATTTGTGGACCTATTATCCTTGGCGTACCCTGGATTTGTTTTTGGTACAGATAATAAGTCAAGGGAGGACCAACATATTTACTCAGAGGTAATGAGGACATGGCAAATATGAGGGTTTCTTCGATGGAGCCTTCCCACTCAGAGGTAATAAGGACATGGCAGGAGTGGGCTCCATGAAGGGGTACATAGAACGACTCAGAGGTAACGAGGACATGAAAGTTCTATGTAAAGGGGTGATTTGTTTTTGGCGGAAGTGAAACGACTCAGAGGTAACATCGACGTGGTCGTTTTGGAAATTTTGTGGATCTGTTACCGTTTTTATGCACTGAGAGTGCGGGTAGTGGATCATGAGGAAGGAGCTCTTTCAGAGAAATAAGTTCAGAGGTATGATCATACATGACTTACTACCTAAAAGAGTGACCGGAATGTGAGTTCAGAGGCACCTGCGGGTACATAACTCGATAATCTGGGAGAGTTGGAATATGAGTTCAGTGGTACCGGCGGGTACTTGACTCGATAATCTGGAATTTAGAAATATGAGTTCAGCGGCACCAGCGGGTACATAACTCGATAGTCTGGAGTGTTGTAGATGTGAGTTCAGCGGCACCAGCAGGTACATAACTTAATAATTTAGGATTTGGGAATGTGAGTTCGGCGGCACCAGCGGGTACATGACTCGATAGTCTGGAGTGTTATGGATGTGAGTTCAGCGGCACCAGCGGGTACATAACTCAATAATCTGAGATTTGGAAATGTGAGTTCAACGGCACCAGCGGATACATGACTCGATAGTCTGGAGTGTTGTGGATGTGAGTTCAGTGGCAACAGCGGGTACATAACTCAATAATCTGGGATTTTTGTGAATATGAGTTCAGCGGTACCAGCGGGTACATGACTCGGTAATCTGGAGAATGTCATTTTAGACATAATATTTCTTCAGGAACTTGCCGTTGACGGGCAGCATGAGCAAGTCTCCATTTTGTTTTACGAGGCGGTAAGCACCGTTGGAGAATACGGCCTCAATGATAAATGGACCTTCCCATTTCGGCTGGAATTTGCCGACGGTCTTGTGAGTCATGACCATCGGCCTCCGGACTGCCAGAACGAGATCGCTCACTTGGAATGTTCTGATTTTAACCTTCTTGTTGAAGGCTCCGGAGATACGTGCTTGGTAAAGCTCGATTTGTTGCTGAGCCAAGAGGAACTTTTCAACTAAAGCCTCCGACTCTTGTAGTCGGCGACGGTAGTTATCGTCCGTCGTCAATTGATAAGTGAGAGCGACGCGGAGCGAGGGTATTTGAGTCTCCAATGGGAGAACTGCCTCACTTCCGTACACCAGGAAGAATGGTGTGTTTCCTGTGGCTGTTCGGACTGTGGTACGGTACGCCCACAAGCATTCACCAAGCTTCTCGTTTTAGTCGCATTTGTTGGACGATACGAACTTCTTGAGAAGTTTGATGATTATTTTGTTGAATGCTTCTGCCAACCCATTTGCTGCCGGATTGTATGGTGTTGAAGCAATATTCTGGATGCGATGCTTGTCGCAGAACCGATAGAAGGCATGGGTTGCGAACTGCGGACCATTATCATGGATGATCCTTCGGGGCAGTCCAAAGCGATAGATGACGTGATGCTTGAGGAAGCTGATCACATTTAAAGTTTTAACTTCTACAAGTGGAACAGCTTCCGCCCATTTGGAGAAGTAATCTGTGATGGCAAGTATGAAGCGATGTCCTCAGGAAGAAGGTGGGGCGATTGGACCGATGATATCCATTCCCCATACTTCGAATGGCCAGGATGCCACTGTCGGATGTAGAAATTCAGATGGTTGGTGGATGAAGTCCGCGTGGACTTGGCAAGCTTTGTACTTTCTTGCATAGTCTATCACATCTGCTACCATCGTGGGCCAGTAGTAGCCCATTCGGCAAAGACGGTCTTGCAATTTAGGGCCAGGCTGATGGGCCCCGCAGACACCGTCATGAGCTTCGCGTACGGCTTCTTTGGCTTCTGGGTTTGACAGACATCGAAGCAATAATCCATCGTAGGATCGACGATATAGCATTTTCGTCTCTGTATCGTAGAAGAATCTGAGAGAATGCCTTCTGATAGAGGTGGCTTCCTTTGGGTCCTCCGGCAGAATGTCGTAGACTACGAAGTCAATGAATGGTTGTCTCCAGTCTGGTACTTCGTCTATCGTCTGAGCGGAATAACTCGCCATGAATTGAACATTGTTCTTGGGACAGACCACTTCATGGCCTACCACATCCACTGATTGGCGAGCATAGTTCGGAACTGCTAGGGAAGTGGCAAGGCCAGCTAGGGCATCGGTTTCGATATTTTGGAGTCTGGGAACATGTTCGATGAAGAACCCCTCGAATGACGAGATGATGTTGATCGCTATTTGGTGATAGGGGATCATGTCTTCATGGCGGACTTCGTATGAACCCCGGATCTGATTGACGATTAACTGTGAATCGTCGTATGCTTCAAGATATTCTACCCCCAGCTCTCTTACAAGTTGGAGGCCAATGACTAAAGCGTTGTACTCGGCCACATTGTTAGAGCAGGGTTCTATGAGGGAGTAAGCGCGATTGATCACCAGTTCGGAAGGAGAAACCAGCACTACCCCGACTCCGACGATGATGTTGCCCTTGGGTCCGATCCTTAAAGCACCGTCGAAGAACATTCGCCATATATTATTTTGAGAGGCCGCATGCGAGTCGGTGATCTTGTCTGGGATTTCTTCATATATTCTGGCCGACTTCGAGCCTGGATGGGCTGCTAAAAAGTCTGCCAGAGCTTGACCTTTAACAGCCTTTTACGGGACAAAGACCATATGGTAGGGGGACAGTAATATTGCCCATGTAGCGAGGCGAGAGCTGAGTGCCCCTGGTTTCGTCATGAGGACCCTGAGGGGGTTGACTCGTGAGATCACATGTATGGTTTGTCCTGTGACATAGTGTCGTATCTTTTGAATGGCGAACACTAGGGCGAGGCATTCTTTCTCCACGGCGATATATCGGTGCTCTGGCCCGATCATCATTTGGCTTGGGTAATATATAGCTTGTTCATGGCCTGCATCGTTGTTTTGTGCTAGCAGAGCGCCGAAGGAATTCTTTATTGCTCGTACATAGAGCAGAAATGGTTTTCCAGCAACTGGGGCCACCAGAACCGGAGGGTTCGATAAATATTCTTTGATGCTGTCGAAGGCACGCTGGCATTCTTCGTCCCATACGAATGAGACGCCCTTCTTCATGAGATGGGTCAATGGTTGACACCGCCAGGAGAGATTGGAGATGAACCTCCTGATGTAAGTTAACCTCCTTGGAGGCCTCTTAGTTCTCGAAGATTTCTCGGGGGACCCATCTCCATGATTGCCTTCGTCTTCTCAGGGTCTACGTGGATGCCATAGGAGGTGATGATGAAGCCCAAGAACTTTTTGCTAGATACGCCCAAGAAGGATTTTGTGGGATTCATCTTCAGGTTGTGTGCTCGCATCAGGTCAAACACTGTCCTCAGATCCTGGAGATGGTCTCCCTTACAGCGACTCTTGACGGTGATGTCATCAATATAGCACTCCACGGTCTTGCACAAGTGATCCCTGAAGATGATACTCATAGCTCTTTGATATGTGGCACCAGCATTCTTTAAACCGAAAGGCATGACTGTGTAGCAGTATGTGCCAATCGGTGTTCGGAATGATGTATGCTTTTCGTCGTCAGGGGACATCTTGATTTGGTTGTACCCCGAGAAACCATCCATGAATGATATGCGTTCGAAGCCGCAGGTGTTGTCAATCATAATATCTGTGATAGGGAGGGGGAACTCATCTTTGGGACACGCCTCGTTCATATTGCGAAAGTCGATGCAGATTCGAATCTTTCCATTCTTCTTGAGGACCAGTACTATGTTGGCGACCCAGTCCAGATGTTGTTCCTCACGAATGAAGCCGCTGGCTATCAGTTTATTGACTTCGGCTTCGATCGCATCTATGATGCCTGGGCGGAAGCGTCGTTGTTGTTGTTTGACTGGCTTTGCGTCTGGACGAATGTTGAGTTTGTGAAGAGCAATCTTGGGGTTTAGTCCTGCATGTCTTCATAGCTCCAGGCGAACACATCAATGTATTCTTTGACGAGTTCCAGTAGCGATTTTTGCTCTTCGTCTTTCAGGCTTTTACTGACGAAGATTGGTTTTGGAGAAGATTTGTTGCCGAGGTCGACCTGTATAACCTCATCTTCAGTAGGGGGTTCTCTCTGTTCGAACCACTTTTCCTATTGTGCATCCAACTGTTGGGCCTACAACTCTAATTTGCGGATTTCAGGAATGTCTTCATCCTCTTCGTAAGCGTCGGCGAATGCCATGTTGACTGACAGGACTTCTCTGAATACGTCTCCGATGCTGGTATCCGAATCAGAAGTTGGTGACCCGGTTGAATGTGAATGCCAGTCGCATTCCTTATCTGAACTTTCAGGAGTCATTGCGGGCGTGACGTACCCTAATCCACATCGAGTCTTGCTATAGTAGTCCCGTGGTTTGCCGGCCGGGACTGGGGGCTTTAAAGGTAATCGTCGACCGGTACCGTAGTTCAAGCCTGGCGTAGTCTCCAGATCATACCTCTATTTTTGCATGAGATACTTGGATTGGGGGCTATAAAGATACAGAGGCAGTCTTCCGGCATCTGATTCAAGATCGACCTTCTCTATGGTGAAGGGCTGTGGATCATCCTTTCGGCCGAAGATGATTAGATAGTCTCCTCCCTCGATTATACAGTAAGCATCTTCCACTGGAGTAAGCTGGTTTGCGGTGTAAACATTCGTCACCTGTGTGTATAGGTGAGTGCCTATACCGTGTTCCATAGCATACATTGAACAAAGCTTATTAAGCTCGAGGTAGTTCAAAGATAGTCCTTTATTGATGAAGTAAGGTATCTTTTCTAGCGGGATTACATCATATGTGGAGGGAATATCAGTGTGGACAGCCACATACTTGGCTAGCTCTGGTTCTTCTTCGGCCACCCCCTATATAAATGAAGACTGAGAGGATGACCTGGGCAGCTTGATCGTCAGGGGTTCTGCCGGTGGAGCCGAACGTGGTATCGTTGGCAAACTAGCGACCCCCAGTTTGGTACTCGATGCTGGGTAGGGAGTTGTTGGCTCGCTAGAAGCCCCAGATCTTGCATCGGGATGACGATTTTTCTTGGGAAGGCGTATCATCATTGGCTTGTCGGAGGGGTTGAGCTTCTCCATTTGTGGTTGGCCGACTCTAGGCAACCTGATTGTCAGTAGCTCCGTTGTGGGTCTGGGCACTTGGCCGGACCTTGGCAGCCGGATTATCATTTCCTCTTCTTGTGCAGAGAGGCTGATTGCGTCCTTACGCAGAGTGGCTGTAAGGGGTACGAACTTGCCAGGTTTACAAGCTTGGAAGTGGATCGTCAGAGGTTCTTCTGATCCTGTGGTTGTCTCGGTACGAGCTTGCACATCTCCTTCACCAAGGTGCCTCTTCGATTTTTCGTATAGGCAAGAGTCTGAGTAGTAGGATTCGACCCCTTTGAAGGGATCGATGTCGGTAAATTCTATCCTCACGAAGCCGTGTTTGTCGACATACTTGAAGCATTGGTGCAGCAAGGAAGGCACGATCATGTAATCATGTATCCAAGGGCGCCCCAAGAGGATATTGTAGGAAGTATCCGCGTCTATGACGTAACAGGTTACTTCTGAGTGAAGATCGCCAATTTGGCACTTCAAGCGAATCTTCCCAATCGGGTAGCTCCTGCCCGAATTGAAACCTCTGATGGCGGTGCTTGTAGGCATCAGGTGATGCATGGGGATACGGAGATGATGTAATATACCCTTCGGGATGATGCTTATGGAAGAACCAGGATCAATGTGCATTCGATCCACCTTTACGTTGCCGATGTATCCAGTGTAATATAACGGACGATCGTGCAGGTTAGTTTTGATGAGCATATCCTGCGGAGTAAAGACAATATTGGGTATCGCTCCCGTGCAAGCGCTGTCTTGGAGATCTGCAGGCGGGCTCTCTCCCGTGAGGTTGACCTGAGCAAGATATGCGTCGACGTTCTGGAGTGCGTCGCTCAAAGCCGTACGAACATCCTTGGAGAGTCTTAGGAGCACGTATAATGACAATTTGGCCAGAGTGTTGGCGAATTGTGCCAAGATGTCGAAGTTGTAGGGCCTCTCCAGCCCCTGAGGTGTCTTTTTTCGGAGGGATTTGTCAAAACGAGTCTCCCTCGGCCTAGGCTTGTCGGTCGTTGGAGGTTGGGAAGGTCTCGGAGTGTCAGCAGTAGCCGGCTGATGCTCTTCTGCCGAGTTATCTGGCATAGGTTGGGATTGAGCACCAGACCGAGTGACGACAGCTGTGGCTTCTTCAATATCTTTCGAGATTGTATGGCAGGATCTGACCTTTGTACCATTCTTTCTGCCAATAGGGAGTGGTACGAACTGAGTTACTTCTAGTACCAAATCTGGATTGACCCACATGACCTCTCCTCGTGACGTGGTGAGGGGTACCAGCCCAGTAGCTTGATCTCGAGGAGACGGAAGATTAGCAATCTCCATTGTTGCCCGAGGGATGGGTACCACGCCGTCTTGAGCCTCTGTTGGAGGGAAGCTGCCAAATTGTACTGACACCATATTGGCTGCCACAGTCACCTCTTCAAAATCGATGGCCAGAGCGTTCGAATCGATCAGATGTTGGATGTACCATTTCAGTTGGTAGCAGTCGTGTGTAGCATGGTGGACGTAGCGGTGGTAATGGCAGTACTTTAGGCTCTCCATTTCTGCCGGCCGAGGTTCCCGTCTTGGTGGAGGGAGCTGAATTCTATCTCCTTGTATGAGCATGTCCAAGATGGGCTTGACGTGGCCGTCTTCGAAGGAGTAGGTCATTTACGACCATTGTTTGTCTGTCGGTTTTGACTCAGGTTTCTGTGTTGTGTCGGCCACCATAGCCTACTTGCCTTCTTGTCCCGATTGTTGGCAGAGCTACCCCCATTGTTATTGTTGGCATTAGGATGCCTGCCCTTGTCCTCTTCCTCTGAGATGTGCAATCCCAGTTGGCGAGCCTTCTTCAATCGTTCTTCGGCGCTAGTGGCACTGATGATAAATGTCTTCCAGTCTTTGAATTGACTTTCACCCATCCAGAGGCTGATTGTTGGAAGCAGTCTCTTTTGGAAAATTTCAATTAAGGAGGAATCCGGATTACCGGACGACAGCTTCATGGCGGTTTGGCGAAACCGCTCAATATAGTTCCTTGTCAGCTCTTTCTTCCCTTGAACGACGTCCATGAGGGTGGACATTGTGATGTCCTGTCCTACTTCGTAGAATCTCTCCAAGAACATGCGCTTGAAGCTGGCGAAGGAGTGGATGCAGTTGTTTGGCAGGTTACAGTACCAGTCGAAGGTGACCTCTTCCAATGCCCCAATGAATAATCGTGTAAGGATGGCATCGTCATGGGGTAGATGGTCGGTGGTGACCTCGAAGTAAGTGATGTACCGACTTGTGGAGGTCTTCCCATCATATGGATTGATGTGGAATGGTTTATACTTTGGTGGGAAGGGAACATCTCTCCACGCAGCAAGATTCGGTTATCGTATCCTGAGGTCTTGGTAATTTTCTCGGGCGTGGAACATGGCCCGAAGCTCCTGGACCTCTCTTCTTGTCTCCCTGGCTTCGTCTGCAGCGGTAGGAGCCTACATCTCAGAAGGAATATTGCCTGGGTTTGGGGCCGCTGAGTTTGAGTCTGCATTGACCGCAGGGCCCAAGTTTGTTTGGCCAGGCGTCCCCCTTGTAGAGTAGGGAGGGCTGCTTTGATCTCATCCACGGATTTGACCAAAGTGCGCAGTATGGCCTCTAGAGTGTCGATGCGTTGGCGATCACTGGGACCGTTCTGTTCGTCGTTTGTCATGAATGCCGTCCTGACATGAGTAGAAGTAGAAGGGACGGTGGATGACGTATACTCCGAATCATACCCCTATAATGAGAAGTCATCGGGGTATGTGGGAATGTCTTCCTCTGGTTCAGACTCAGAAGGAACAGTACCCCCAGCTTCCGAGTTCACCTCATCTTGGGAATTGTGGACGCCTTCGGGGACGTCGGGATTTGCTGCATTGGATGGGAGAGTTGTTTCCCCCAGTTCGTCTTCTTGGAACATCGGATTATCTTGGAGGTTCGGAGGAGTGCTACCCTCAGTTCCAGCTACCCCCACTTCCAGCAACCCCCAGTGATGTAGACGATAAATCTCCCACTGTAGCAGATTTCGTCTTTGAACGGGTACCTTAGAAAACTCCGGTGGTGGGCACCCGCTTAGACGACAGTCTCTTAGTCATAGTGGTTGAAATCTTTGGGCTGGAAACGTTTGTCTTCTTTCCTCTTCCGTCGGCGAGGATTTTCTAAGCAGAGTTGCAGGAGACGATGGGAAGTGCCTCATCTTCTGAACATGGTTGTTGCAGTTTTTGGAAGACGGACTGCCGGTCTTTTTGTACCGTCGCGTTATTGCAACAGCAGTTGACGATGATTTGGGTGCAGTGACGTCCGTGGGAGAACTCTTTGCACCCCGAGGCCCCTTCTCTTTTTTTGTGTTTGTGGAGGATAGTCTCACGCAAGTCAGATGGGTCTGGAACGACCATGTTTGCTTTCTAGATTTTGGAAGACTTTTGGGAACCATCCTGTCCGTTTGTCGCCGGGGGCTGGACTCGAGTGGTTCTGTACAACTTTCCATCAGAGGCCTGCATAACAGTATGTGGAACGCTCGGATGGTCAGAGGTTGGGTCAGCGGACTGAGCTTGCCAAGCTCTCGCTGCGCTAGACTTCTTTACTCTGGTGCGTGAGGGCACATAATAGAAAGAGTCTAAGTGGTGCTAGAGAGAGTCAGACATGTCTTCTCGGGAGCACGAGAGATCAGGACCATAGGATAGGCGATCGAAGACTGAGCCGCGTGGAGCAGGCGGCATGCGGCTGGAATCAATAGTCTCCATGCGGCTGGAAGTCGTAGCCGCATGGGCTTTCTTCATACGGCTGAAAGTCTCAGCCGTATAGGTCTTCTCCATGCGGCTGAAAATTCTGGCCGTATGAGTGTTACGCATTTGGCTGGCAGTTTCGGCCGCATGGCCATCATTCATGCGGCTGGCAATCTTGGCCGCATGAGTCTTTGTTTTGCGGCTAGTGTCTTTGTTCGGTTTTTTCCTGGAGCGTATAGAATCACTCTTTGTCCCTGTAAATCCAGCATCGTAGTGCTTTCCTCTGCCGGACTTGGGGACAGCAGGGTCCTCTATGGCTTGAACTGGGGCCGTATGAGAGTCGCCTTCGCCGTCTTGGGCAGCAGAGAGTACTCCGTCAAGAGCTTGGGGAGGAGCAAATGACTTTGGCCTCCACTCTCTGCGAGCCTTCTTTGTGCGGGTTCGCTTCTGGAATGGGCCGGCGCTTCCTTCAGAGAGCATTTCTTTGAACGCCTGTTGGTCAAAGCGGACAACCATCTTCTGTTGCATGGAGCCAAGTTTGGCTGCATCCGATTGCATCACCAACTCCTTAGCCGTAGAGAAGTTTGTCCCCACCAGTGTCGCCATCGTGTTTGCTATTGATTGTAAAAGAACAGAACAATTATAGGAGGACTGAACTTAGACTCACAATACAAACTCGCTCGTACAAAGAAAGCCTACGGACAAAAACCTAGGTACAGCAATCTAAGTACAATTGTTTATTTTAGATTCTTGGGGTGACGATAGAGGCTCGGGAAAGCGATGGCAGCTCTGCCTTACTCCTTGGACGATCGGGTGCAGCCCTGGCTCTGGAGAAGAAGTACTTGACGTTGATGAAAAAATGCTCTCTTTGTTCTCTCTGTATGCTCCTCTATCCTTTCTCTCTTTGATTCTCTCTAGATCCGAGCCGGGTGTCCTATCTGTGTCTCCTCTTTTGCAAAGGAATGGCACCTTACTATTTATAAGAGTGGGGGGCATCATTAGGGTTTTGCAATGATTGTCCATTCTCAAAAGTCGACGGACTGAGAGTTAATTAATCTGGGCCGTCCATCTTGTATATAATAGATTTAAGCAATTAATGTAATTGTATTAAATCTCTGTAGACAATAAATGTTGATTGCCATGAATATTCGTGACTTATATGGCCTGCCACGTGTCTAATTTGTTCGATTTGATTTAATCTGGGCATTTATTGCAACAAATCTGATTAGGATTTGTTAACACCTATAATCCCAGGAAGATAAGACTGCCACGTATCTCAATTATCTTGGCAGAGCCGCAGATGAGTGGGCCGTATGAGGCCAGATGGCCGCATGAAGATGGGTAGCCGCATGGGGATGAATAGCCGCATAAAGATGGGCAGCCGTATGGGAGTGGGCAGTCGCATGCTGATGGGCGGCCGTATAAGGGATACAGCCGCATACTGATGGGCGACCGCATAAAGGATGCAGCCGCATGCTGATGGGCGGCCGCATAAAGGATGAAGCCGCATAAAGATGGGCGGCCACAGCCGCATGCCTCGGGATTAGATGGATTCTGCCAGCTGTGAGAAGATTTTTTCCTCTTCCCTAGGGACGCACCATTACGTCAGTCATTATTGTGCCTTTTTGTCAGAGCTATCATTTGTCAGAGCTGTCAGCCGTCAGGGCATTAAATGTAGCAAAAGACGAAGGGAAGAAGCTGTTAAAAGGCCACGTGTCTCCTCTCTGGGCCGCATAGAATTATTCGAGCCGTATAGACTCTTGAACCGCATGGATCCCTGAGCCGCATGGGCTCTCTGAGCCGCATGGGAATCCTTGGCCATATGAACTTTCCTTTATTCTTTTCCATGCTTCTACAGTGGCCATGGGATACTAATCCTCAGGAAGCCGCTAGATCGTTGAAGTGCCCACCGCCCGGCTTGATACGGTAGAGCTGGTTAAGGGACCTCCAGATGCTGCTAGATAGGCTCCCCTGACAGAATATGTGATCTATAGTCTCTACCTGACGCCCAGTGCAGCACGAGCAGGCTGATGCTAAGCTGATGCCGATGGTGTTTAGGATATCATCAGTGGGCAGTTTCATTCTAATGGCTCTCCACATTAGGAATGACCACTTCTTGGGGATGCAGGATTGCCAATAGTAGGCAATAGGATAGTGCAGTTGCCCTGATCCCTGGATAGTGATATGCGCCGACCGCAGCAAAAACTCCCATGCTGCCTCTAGCGACCACTTCAGCGCGTATGCCTCACGGCCAATACGTAATCCGCGTGCTCGGATGCTATCTGCCATTGTGTTACCAGACCATTCCAGAATTTTGTCCCAGTTCCAGTCGTTAGTAGTGGGATTCAACAGGTCTCTGATCCTCATGTTTCTTCGGGGTTTCGTGAGACACGGGATCATGCACTCTCCAATCCATCACTCTAGGAAAGGATCCGAGTCGCCCACCCCCAATAATAGTCTCATAGCAGGTTCGGCCAGGTCTCTCTCGATAAAGATACGACGCCAAGCCACAGATGATCTGCAATTGGATACGGCCAAAGAAGGGTAGATATGCTTGAAGTACCTGGCCTGTAAAAACCTGGTCCATAAATTGTTGGTCGTGCGGAGTTTCTACCACAATTTCATCGAGAAAGCATTAACGATGTGAGTGAGTTTAGAAAATCCAATTGCGTCCTCGAATGTGGGGTAGGCCATGGATTCCTAGCTTGCCCAGTGATGTTTGTCGTGGCCGTCACAGTGTCCCCAAAAGAACTAACAAAAGATCTTCTCGATCGAAGCGATAACCTTCTTGGGCGGGGAGCATACAGCCAGGGTATGGATGGGGATGGAGGAGAGCACGTGCTTGATGAGGATAATCTTGCCTCCCGGTGATAGAGTGGCATTGTGCTATCCTTCAAGTTTCTTCCTGATTTTTGTGATCAAGTGCTCAAAAATGCCGGAGTTGGATTTCTCGCACACCAGAGGACAACCGAGGTAGTTGAACGGAGGATGGTCAACTGAGAACGATGTTAAGTTGGCTAGGTTGGTGACGTGCTTTCTCTTGATATTGTGGTGGGCGTAGATAACGCACTTAGAGGGATTGATCTTTTGGCCGGAGCATCTAGAATACCTCTACAGGGTGTTGTGGACCACTTTCACTTCTCCTTTGTCCCCGGAGGAGAAAATGAGTAGATCGTCAGCGAAAGCCAGATGAGTGATGATGGGGCATCCGCTGGATGTGTGGTAGTGCTGGAAGTTCGGGGTTCTGACCATGTTGTTAAGGTTCCTGTTCAGGACGTCAGCAGCGATGATGAAGAGAGTAGATGATAGAGGGTCGTCCTGTCTAACCCCGCAATTGGATTTGAAAAACTCCTGTGCTTGACTATTGATGACCGTAGAGAACCAGGAGTTGCTAATGGATCTCCAGATGATATTGGTCCAGGTTTCTGAGAAACCGAACGCTCTGAAGACCCATATCATGAATTGCCAATCCAGTCTGTCATAAGCTTTCTCCATGTCGATTTTGACAGCGATGTTGCCCCCTCTTACTGAAAACTTGTCACGACCCGCTCCCGAATAATCGGACACGAGTCGGACACGCCCAGCCTTCGTCGTTAGACACGACGAAGTAAGCTGTACCAGAACTAGGGAAAATCTAACAAGTCAAGTAAATGAGAAGTAAAGTCACAGCATCTATAAACGAATCCCAGAATATTCAAATACATGTCTAAGCATTTTATTATTACATTCATCCAGAAATGTACTAAAGTCTGACTAAAGTCTCAAAAGCAGGAAAGACAACTAAATGGAAGATATCTAGGCTTCTGCAGCCTCTATGTCACAAGCAGCTCCAGCTGGCTCAAGGAAAGCAGTACCATGTCCATAGTATGTGTCACATAAAGCCTCCATCTCACCTATCATAACATATCCAGTCAGGAGCGGAGCAAAGCACAGTTCTAGGTAATGAACAATATCATAATGATATGGAAAGTAAATGCTGGAAGAACAGGATAAGAACAAGTATGTAAAGAACATGAAGATCATGAACTACTGCTATAAAGATACATGAAAGATCATGACAATGTAAGATGCAGTAAAGATCACGACTATGACTAATATCAAGATCAGGATCAAGAGAAACTAATGTAAGAACAATATCCTGAACATGTGTTTATATGTTTGAAATACTACTTAGATATGTGACCGGCTTGGGTAAGATCATGAAAGAACATGAAAGGATCCTGGAAGATCATGTAATGGTACGGCTTAGGACCCGCGTGCACAGTGCGAGGCCTAAGCTAAAGATCATGAATAAGTATCCGGGTTTGGTCACATATCCAGAGTATTTCCCCACCCCAAGATGCAAGTAAGAACATGAAAGAACCAGTAAGATCATGAAAGAACAAGTAAGATCATGAAAGAACCAGTAAGATCATGAACGTGTCGCAGTGTGTCAGCAATAAAGAACAAGAAAAATGCACTGAACAAAACCATAGAATGTACTTGCCTGGCTCCAGCAATATGGTAGGCAATCTAGCTGGATGTTCTCCTGTTAACAATAGTGATGTACAAGTTGGTTAATAAACTAATACTAGTTGCTTCTAGGTTAAGAACTAAATCTTATCTTGATTCTTCCCAAATAAGTTAGTCTTATTTGGAGTTTCACAAGTTACTCTACACTAGTTCTATTTACTAACTATTTGTTCTCTTTGGGAAAAACAATGTTAAACACAACCATTGGTTTTACGTGTTTAACACTAAGAGTTTTATAAGTTATAACCCAAAACTCATTTTAGCATTTGCAACTTATATAAAAGTGGTTTGTTTTATAAACTGGTTTTAACAGTTATTTACAGCAGTAAATAAAGAAAAGTTAACTAATTGATTTAATTATAAAAATTGGTTTTAAGAGGATGTTTCCATCAACTCACAGCAATTGGGAAAATAATATTTTCATTTATTTATGAAAAGGTTTTACAAAAATTAACTACAGACAGTCCTGCCCAAAGGCAAAGTCCACAGGCCAGCCCACAGCCATTCGGCCCACTAGCCCAACAATCTGATACCCGGTCCAACCCAAACCAAGGATCAGTTCAGACCCACTTCTAACCAGCCAAAAATAACTACACATATAAGCCCGGCCCAACATGGCCCAGCCAAGCCAGCCCAACAATTAAATAATTACAGTCATCCAGCCCATAATTAAATAATATTACAACACATTCAGTATGGCCCAGTCCATACTAACAGCCCACCAAAGAAAATACAAAGATAAGCCCACTGAAAAATACCAACCGGCCCAAACAAATAAGCCACAAACTGCCAAAATCCACCGCCGGTCAGTCCCGAAGTCCAAGGCCAGTCACATCAGGTCAGAAGTCACATCAGGTCAGAAGTCACATCATCTCCTTGGTGTCCAACACGCACGTCGGACACGGGAAAGAGGACACGGCAACAGCAAGGTCCAGCAAGGTCCTAGCCACGAGTCCGCGCCACTTCGTATCCGACACGAACATCGGATACGAACAGGTAGGTACAGTCCACAGTCCAGTCGGAACAGAGGTCCAACACCAGAAAATCCCTCAACAACAAATAACAAAAGAGAAGAAGAAGTTACCAATTAAAATCCATAAAATATACATGCAGTGTCGGACACGAGTGTGTCCGACTGAGATCTCAGTTCATCAAAAAGGAACTAACATCAAATCCCACTTATGGCATGCATGCAGTGTCAGACACGAAAGTGTTTAGACACCAGATCTCAGTCCCAAAAAGAATTCAGAACATCAGACCTTCCCACCAAATCCACAAAGAAATGAATAAGGAAACTGTCCAAAACAAACCCATTCTAGATCTAACGAACCGAGCAACCCTAGAGTCACCACTGGATTCGTTAGGTCTAGGCCAACCGACAGCATGCAAGAAAAGAAATAGATCCACTGGATCTCCTCAGAAAACCATCGAAAACCCACACTCAACAGATCTGGAACCACTACCAGATCTGGAGAAACTCCTCAGAAAAATAATAACACAACCACAAAATAGTCACAGATCAACCGATCTCGAAGAATCAACTAGAAACATCACAGATCTAACATGCAAACCAAAATAACCACATGCAAGGGTCGATCTACAAGATCGGACCACAGAAACCCTAGATCCAACGGATCTGAACAGTTAGAACTGTTCAAGGAGAAAGATAACATCATCGATCTCGCACAACCACAGAAACCCTAGATCTCGTCACCGATCAAGAGATCTCAGAGTCTAGGCCATAGATCTGACCAGATCTGACCAACAGTAGAGTTTAGGGTTAGGGTTAGGGTTTACCCTCTGGAAGTCGAAGCCAAACTCGTCGAGGAAGAAGTCAGGAAGAAGACAGGAAGAAGACGAGCTCGAGTTACTGCCAAACTCCCAGAGTCGCCACCGTCAAAGCCATCGTCATCGGGGTCGTCGGCTTCAACAGGAATGAAGTCGCCATCAGCATGGAAGTCGCCGCGCTCCCTCAGATCTACGCCACCAGAGCCACCGTCTTCATCATCGTCGTCGCCGTCGTCATCATCGCCATCAGAGTCGCCGAAGGTCGTCGGAGTTGGGGACCCGAAGAGTCGGCGAAGGACTCGAGAAACTGGTGGAAGTCTCGAGAAGCTGGCGGAGGAATCGAAGGGTCGGCGGAGAGAACGAGAGAAGAGTGGAAGGCTCGAGAAATGAAACGGTGGAGAGAAATGAATGGCCTTCTCTCTCTCCAACGGTTCAGTCGGTTATAACGTAAAAATAAATGGTAATTTTGCACATAACCCCCCCCGCTCAAAGCCATTATGCAAAAAACCCCCTTGCTGATTCATATTTGCCCGCAACGAAATTTAAATAGGAAAATTTGCAGATAAACCCTCTGCTGTTTCATAATTGCATAACTCATTTAAAAACAGTTTTTAAAATAAGAAAAATATATAAAAATTGTTACAACCACTTTCAAATTGTAAAATTGTCAAAAATGTAATTCAAAAAAATGTTCTCAATTAATAATAAGTATAGAAAATCAATTTAAATTTAAGAAAAACTGGAAAGTGGAGTTACAAATTATCCCCCCCTCAAAAAATTTCGTCCTCGAAATTCGAAGGACAACAAAACAATCAAGGCAAAACACAAGGAAGATTCAAGCTCAAGCCATTTATTGTATTTAAAGGTTTCAATTATCAAAATACAATTAGGCAAACAAAGTGGGATCTCTCTCCCGCATCTCGTCCTCGCCCTCCCATTTGGACTCTCCCGGAGAGTGGTGTCTCCACATGACGCGAACAAGAGGAATGGTCTGGTTCCGCAGACGCTTCTCCCTCCGGTCGAGGATCTCTACTGGCTGCTCCTCGTAAGTCAATCTCGGGCCCACCTCCAGCTCTGAATAGTCCACCACATGGCTCGGGTCTGGAATGTATCGTCGAAGCTGAGATACGTAGAAAACGTCGTGCACTCCCTCCAAACTAGCTGGAAGCGCTAGTCGGTATGCCACCTCGCCAATCCGTGCTGTCACGTCGAATGGTCCGCTGAATCTCGGACTGAACTTCCTGCCTCTGCCAAAATGAATAGTGCCTCTGGTCGGCGAGATTTTTCAGGATCACTCTGCTTCTAACTGCGAACTCCGGTGACCATCTGGTGCTGTCCGCCCAATGCTTCTGTCGATCCATGACGCTCTGAGCCTTGAGTCCAAGTATACACAAGAAGTTTGGAATATCATGCTTTGACAAAGGTCAAGGATCAAATAGTCACGAAGTGGAAGGAATTTCAATTACAACTAAGAGGAGCAAAATCATGAAGACACAATTATTAAGTACGATCAAAAATCGATATATTAACACAGGTAGACAAGAATAAGATAGAAAATCATGGTCAGATAGACATGACTTAAGATCAAAATTTAGACAAGACACAAGCGAAGTATGGAATCAAAATCTGGTAATATATAATTTTGAGGAATTCAATGGTCTAACGATACAATACTAGAAGGAATTTTTACCAAGGGTTGATTGAGGAAAGTACGAAATACTCAGGAGGTACAGTATCAAATCATGGTGAACATGCAAGGATTTGTGATTCTCGAAAACCAATAATCATATGAAAAGGGATTATAGTTTCCAGAATATCCAAGAACATATTGGTATCTGAAATCACTTTGCTTAGAATCCCTACCCCGCCAGTATGTATCTGACTGCAGTGGACTTTCGGCTCCGTGACTCAAATAACAATATGTCTCCAAATACTCTATCAACCTTATCCATTTTCCAACAATCATTAACGAAACAACCCAAGAGATCAAGATATGAAGAATATGACAAGTCTCGACAATCCTCGAAAACCTATGGGTGTCTGAAATCACTTCAACTTAAAGTTCCTGCCTCGCCAGTGCGCTACTGGCTGCAGTGAACCCTCAGTCTCCATAATCCAGCTAATGGCTGCAGCGCGCAACTGTCATGCCATAGTAGGTCATCGAATAGCCTCTCGACTTAATTCCTAGGAATTTCAAAAGAGTTTCAAGAAATTCGAATTGAGTTTCAATAGTCCAAGTCACGAAAATGGTGAGGTTACTTGTCTGTTGGGATACAAGGGTTATTAGGTACTATGAAGTAACACGGAATCCAATCGAAGAGTAGTGAGTACAAAAGGGCAACCAAGGAGATTTAAAATTCAGACAGGGAGCGAAGTTTCAACTTATAACGGATTTCAACTGATATCTGGAATGGTAACAAGATTCCACACATGGGACATTATCCCGAAGGAATAACAAAGTCTCGAAGGAGGAAACATGATCTTAAATTTTCGAATGGAATCAAGTTATGAATAGGAAAAAGAATCAATGGGTGAGTAAAACAATATCCATGAAACAAGCGATACTTCAAATAGGGAACAAGATCGAAGCAAGGTTGTGAACAGAACAATTTCCAAGTAGAAACAAGCCACGTAGGAAACGAATCTCACATAGGGAACAGGTCAAAACCGAAGTTTTCAAACGATGTCTTGAATGGTGAATAGAAACAAGTATTGAATAAAAATCAAATTCCAACTATCCCCAAATAGAAAACTGAACTTCGGAAAGAAAACAAAATTTACAAATTGTGACTAGTCCTGAATAGGAAACAAAATTCCTGAGTAGAATCTCGAAAAGAGCAAGGTTACGAAGAATGGATTGGAGGAGTATCAATCAACGAATAGGAAACAATATCTCGAGTTAAGTTTCGAATACCAACCAAGATTCCAAAATAGAAAACAAGAAGTTCCAAGAAATGGTCTAGATGCTAAAAGAAATTTAAGAAAAACTAGGCTGCTAATCAAGATACATGGTTTTTCCAACCATGCAAAAATCTTCAGTCTTCAGTCTGTCTTCAATATTCCTCCGGAACGGAAATCTTTTTAACCTCCTTCAATTGTCCTGGCGTAGGTTGATCCCTGCGGTAGTACTCCATGTGGTTGCTGATTCTGGAAAGGTGGTTCTCTTTGCTGTAGTCTGATGCTCCTCGCGCTTGTTCTCGGGCAATGTGATCAACGTTCTTCAGCAATCCATGATTTGGTGGGCAGTCGATCCGTAGAACAAGCATAGCCTCCGTCTTTTGCGGTACTCTTCGAAGTGATGTCCTGGATTGCGGCAGAAAATACAAATGATAGCCGGCTGAATCTGAATCTCCTGCTGGGCTGAAGACGTGTTGTCTGAGTGTGACGACGCTTCGCGGATCCATAATAGCTGCTATCTCGGTCATAAATCTTCATGTCTTTCATAAACTTCAGCTTCCGGTTTCGTTCCATTGTCTGCACTACATTCTGGGTCTCCAGACTGGTGGCTCTAATCTTCAGAAAAGTTGGATCCTCACATGCTGAGATGATCTTCAGTGGCGGCTTCAGGTTCTTGATCGGCTCTCTGGTGCAAGATATGCGCTCGGTGTCGGAAAAGTCCAAGTGTCTGAGCGTCTGGAAATCAGAAGTCCTTCCTGGCTTGGAGAGTGTATCCACAAGTCTGACTTGGAAAGGGTGGCTTGCTTCCTCTGGTTGTCATGGAACTCTTCAGACATCTCCGTCAATTACGTACTACCCATGGGGATAGTAGAGTGATAGAAGGTAGTGGAAGTTCGGAAACGTCAAGTGCAGGCCGCTCTGTACCGCCTGCAACTCCAGAACTGCTCGCAACTCCAGTCTGATCTGCGGTCTTCCTTGTGACCACCATCCTGCATAAAAAGAAACTTCGTTGAACGACAAACCCTAAAACCTATCAAACAATGTTTTTATAATAATAAAACACCTGAAGAACATGAATAACCTGATATACCCTTATTTCCCGATTTTTCCTATGCTGTGATCAAGTTTCCCTAGTGTAATCAAGTCCCCCAATAGTACGCTAAGTCCTAGGTACCATTAGGATAGACCTGCATGGGCCACCACTAAAAACATGTCACGACCCGCTCCCGAATAATCGGACACGAGTCGGACACGCCCAGCCTTCGTCGTTAGACACGACGAAGTAAGCTGTACCAGAACTAGGGAAAATCTAACAAGTCAAGTAAATGAGAAGTAAAGTCACAGCATCTATAAACGAATCCCAGAATATTCAAATACATGTCTAAGCATTTTATTATTACATTCATCCAGAAATGTACTAAAGTCTGACTAAAGTCTCAAAAGCAGGAAAGACAACTAAATGGAAGATATCTAGGCTTCTGCAGCCTCTATGTCACAAGCAGCTCCAGCTGGCTCAAGGAAAGCAGTACCATGTCCATAGTATGTGTCACATAAAGCCTCCATCTCACCTATCATAACATATCCAGTCAGGAGCGGAGCAAAGCACAGTTCTAGGTAATGAACAATATCATAATGATATGGAAAGTAAATGCTGGAAGAACAGGATAAGAACAAGTATGTAAAGAACATGAAGATCATGAACTACTGCTATAAAGATACATGAAAGATCATGACAATGTAAGATGCAGTAAAGATCACGACTATGACTAATATCAAGATCAGGATCAAGAGAAACTAATGTAAGAACAATATCCTGAACATGTGTTTATATGTTTGAAATACTACTTAGATATGTGACCGGCTTGGGTAAGATCATGAAAGAACATGAAAGGATCCTGGAAGATCATGTAATGGTACGGCTTAGGACCCGCGTGCACAGTGCGAGGCCTAAGCTAAAGATCATGAATAAGTATCCGGGTTTGGTCACATATCCAGAGTATTTCCCCACCCCAAGATGCAAGTAAGAACATGAAAGAACCAGTAAGATCATGAAAGAACAAGTAAGATCATGAAAGAACCAGTAAGATCATGAACGTGTCGCAGTGTGTCAGCAATAAAGAACAAGAAAAATGCACTGAACAAAACCATAGAATGTACTTGCCTGGCTCCAGCAATATGGTAGGCAATCTAGCTGGATGTTCTCCTGTTAACAATAGTGATGTACAAGTTGGTTAATAAACTAATACTAGTTGCTTCTAGGTTAAGAACTAAATCTTATCTTGATTCTTCCCAAATAAGTTAGTCTTATTTGGAGTTTCACAAGTTACTCTACACTAGTTCTATTTACTAACTATTTGTTCTCTTTGGGAAAAACAATGTTAAACACAACCATTGGTTTTACGTGTTTAACACTAAGAGTTTTATAAGTTATAACCCAAAACTCATTTTAGCATTTGCAACTTATATAAAAGTGGTTTGTTTTATAAACTGGTTTTAACAGTTATTTACAGCAGTAAATAAAGAAAAGTTAACTAATTGATTTAATTATAAAAATTGGTTTTAAGAGGATGTTTCCATCAACTCACAGCAATTGGGAAAATAATATTTTCATTTATTTATGAAAAGGTTTTACAAAAATTAACTACAGACAGTCCTGCCCAAAGGCAAAGTCCACAGGCCAGCCCACAGCCATTCGGCCCACTAGCCCAACAATCTGATACCCGGTCCAACCCAAACCAAGGATCAGTTCAGACCCACTTCTAACCAGCCAAAAATAACTACACATATAAGCCCGGCCCAACATGGCCCAGCCAAGCCAGCCCAACAATTAAATAATTACAGTCATCCAGCCCATAATTAAATAATATTACAACACATTCAGTATGGCCCAGTCCATACTAACAGCCCACCAAAGAAAATACAAAGATAAGCCCACTGAAAAATACCAACCGGCCCAAACAAATAAGCCACAAACTGCCAAAATCCACCGCCGGTCAGTCCCGAAGTCCAAGGCCAGTCACATCAGGTCAGAAGTCACATCAGGTCAGAAGTCACATCATCTCCTTGGTGTCCAACACGCACGTCGGACACGGGAAAGAGGACACGGCAACAGCAAGGTCCAGCAAGGTCCTAGCCACGAGTCCGCGCCACTTCGTATCCGACACGAACATCGGATACGAACAGGTAGGTACAGTCCACAGTCCAGTCGGAACAGAGGTCCAACACCAGAAAATCCCTCAACAACAAATAACAAAAGAGAAGAAGAAGTTACCAATTAAAATCCATAAAATATACATGCAGTGTCGGACACGAGTGTGTCCGACTGAGATCTCAGTTCATCAAAAAGGAACTAACATCAAATCCCACTTATGGCATGCATGCAGTGTCAGACACGAAAGTGTTTAGACACCAGATCTCAGTCCCAAAAAGAATTCAGAACATCAGACCTTCCCACCAAATCCACAAAGAAATGAATAAAGAAACTGTCCAAAACAAACCCATTCTAGATCTAACGAACCGAGCAACCCTAGAGTCACCACTGGATTCGTTAGGTCTAGGCCAACCGACAGCATGCAAGAAAAGAAATAGATCCACTGGATCTCCTCAGAAAACCATCGAAAACCCACACTCAACAGATCTGGAACCACTACCAGATCTGGAGAAACTCCTCAGAAAAATAATAACACAACCACAAAATAGTCACAGATCAACCGATCTCGAAGAATCAACTAGAAACATCACAGATCTAACATGCAAACCAAAATAACCACATGCAAGGGTCGATCTACAAGATCGGACCACAGAAACCCTAGATCCAACGGATCTGAACAGTTAGAACTGTTCAAGGAGAAAGATAACATCATCGATCTCGCACAACCACAGAAACCCTAGATCTCGTCACCGATCAAGAGATCTCAGAGTCTAGGCCATAGATCTGACCAGATCTGACCAACAGTAGAGTTTAGGGTTAGGGTTAGGGTTTACCCTCTGGAAGTCGAAGCCAAACTCGTCGAGGAAGAAGTCAGGAAGAAGACAGGAAGAAGACGAGCTCGAGTTACTGCCAAACTCCCAGAGTCGCCACCGTCAAAGCCATCGTCATCGGGGTCGTCGGCTTCAACAGGAATGAAGTCGCCATCAGCATGGAAGTCGCCGCGCTCCCTCAGATCTACGCCACCAGAGCCACCGTCTTCATCATCGTCGTCGCCGTCGTCATCATCGCCATCAGAGTCGCCGAAGGTCGTCGGAGTTGGGGACCCGAAGAGTCGGCGAAGGACTCGAGAAACTGGTGGAAGTCTCGAGAAGCTGGCGGAGGAATCGAAGGGTCGGCGGAGAGAACGAGAGAAGAGTGGAAGGCTCGAGAAATGAAACGGTGGAGAGAAATGAATGGCCTTCTCTCTCTCCAACGGTTCAGTCGGTTATAACGTAAAAATAAATGGTAATTTTGCACATAACCCCCCCCGCTCAAAGCCATTATGCAAAAAACCCCCTTGCTGATTCATATTTGCCCGCAACGAAATTTAAATAGGAAAATTTGCAGATAAACCCTCTGCTGTTTCATAATTGCATAACTCATTTAAAAACAGTTTTTAAAATAAGAAAAATATATAAAAATTGTTACAACCACTTTCAAATTGTAAAATTGTCAAAAATGTAATTCAAAAAAATGTTCTCAATTAATAATAAGTATAGAAAATCAATTTAAATTTAAGAAAAACTGGAAAGTGGAGTTACAAAACTTCATGCAGGTGATTAACTCTTGGGCTAGCATGATATTGTCTTGGATGTTCCTTCCGCGAACAAACCCGCTTTGCTCCTCAGAAATAATCTTGGGTAGAATCCTGGCCATCCAAGTTACTATGATCTTGGATATGATCTTGTTGGTGAAGGTACAGAGACTGATGGGGGAAAAAGTCGCGAAAGAAAGCTGGGTACTCTTTTTTCGGGATAAGGATCAGCTTGGCACTAGAAATAGCTTTGGGATATATGGCTCCTTCGAAGAATGCAATGGCCGCTTCGGTGATGTCCTGATTGATGATATCCCAGCAAGTGCAAAAGAAGACCCCCGAGAATCCGTCTGGTCCGGGCGCACTGTGCTCATTCAGGGCCCACACGGCATCTTTCACTTCCTGGGCGGTAGGGGGTCTTTCCAACTGTGCATTGTCGGTAGCATTAATGAGGAGGGGGATTTGGTCGAGAAAGGGGATATCTTTGTGAACCGTCTCTTTGAAGAATAGCTTGGAGTAGAATTCTGTGGCTGCCACCTGAATGCCCTTCTGTTCTGTGATGACGTTCCCATTGTCGTCGGTGGTATGGTAGATGGCTAGCTTCTGTCTGCAGCTTTGACGTAGTTATAAAAGTATTTGGAGTTTTTATCCCCCTCGCTGTCCCATTTCAACCTCGCTTTCTGCTTCCAGAAATTAGTTTCCACTTTGAGCCTCAATTTGAGCATAGCCGTAGTGAGGTTCGGGACTTTCCTGGCCTCGACAGAGCAATTCGAGACGAAGTTGGCTTCGGCATGAGTGACATCGTCCTCAGCAGCCCTAACGGCTTGAAAGATGTCCCCGTAAGCTTGTTTGCTCCAAACTGTTAGTGCTTTCCTCGTGGCTTTGAGTTTGTTGCTCACCCGAGAGAGCGGGTTGGAGGAGTCTTCGCAATTCCACGTATCCGCCACTATACCCAAATATTATGGGTATATGGACCAGAGGTCGAGGAATTGGAAGTTTTTTTTGCATGGATTAGAGTTGTTTTTGATTTCAACCAGCAAGGGTACGTGGTCAGATTCAGAGGAGTTGAGGTGTGACAGATTTGTAGTGATTTCCATTCCGTGCCAGAAGCCATTCGTGAGGGCTCTGTCCAGCCTCGAATATTGATGACGGTCGCCTTCCTGCATGTTGCACCAGGTGAATTCGTTGCCCGTGAACTGGATGGCATCGAGGTGAGCGTTGAAGATGAAATTGTTAAAATCTTGCTTGGCCGAAATGGGAGGGGGTCGACCGCCGATTTTCTCTTCTCTGCAGGTAACCGCGTTAAAATCCCCAATGCAGAGCCATGGTGAGTTGCTGTGATGATGATTGATGTCAAGCAGGTCGTTCCAGAGGTGTTTCCTCTCTGCAATATCGTAACTGTCGTGGACCGCGAAAATGACAGCACGGTCGGGGATCGTGGGGTATTCGAACCAGCAGGAGAGGGGCTGTCTGGAGTCATGGATGACTCCGATGTTGACGTCCTTCGTGCAGAGAATCCAAATATCATAATTGCCCGCAATGGCAGTGGGGAGGCCCAGTTGCAGCTGGATAGATTTTAATCTTTGGGAGGGAACTTTGGGTTCAAGAATAATGAGGATGTCGATTTTGTGGATTTTTCGGAGACTGGTTATTCTCCTTATTGTAGGTTTGTTTGCCAGACCACGAACATTCCAGGATAGGATGTTAAGCATTAAGGATGTTGTGGGTAGGATTTGTGTTCCGCTTGGCGGCGGATCTTGTAAGGATTGTTGTGGTTCCTGCCGGCCCTTGGTTGACATTGGCTTCGGATGTTGATGGTCCTGCCTTTGTCGTTGTGGATTAGCATATGGATTGCTCCTAAGGTTATGGGATAATACTAACTTATTCCCCAGCTGAGTCCAGGATCGGATTCTCAGGGGGTATCACTATGGAGTCGCTAGCGCTCCCTATCCGAAGAATAGTTTGTTGAAGAGGATAACCTGCGGCTAGGACTTGTAGTCCTCTCTGAACCGAATCTGGCCCTAGAATTGCTAGGGCTGCTTCCAACGATTCTTCTAGGGTGTGTTGTTGCTCAGCTACGATGATGGCGGATGTCGCCTCTTCGTCTTCTGGTTTGGTGGGTTACTCGATGGGGTCTCGATCGTTTGGTGGGACCACTGTCTCCGGGGTAGCATCTGTGTCCTCCGGGTCAAGTGCGTCGAATTGGTTGGAGAGGGTGAGGCCTTGGGTGTTGAAGGGGATCAAGGCTCTGCTGGGTGTCTCGCTCGTATCTGACTTGCCGTCGCTGGAGTCGAATCGAGTGTGTGAGTTCGAAAGTGGTAGAAGTGGTGGTTTGGGGGTCTTTCCCGCGGTTGGGAAAGCGTCGTTACGGGGAGTTTTCTTCTTCAGTTCTGGGTGAAGACGGTGGCAGTGCTTTGGGAGATGACCTCTTAAATGGCAGTGGTTGCAAAACATTATGTGGTTGTCGTAGAGGATTTGCTGAGTGTGGGACTGGTTGCTCATCTCGATAGTGATGAAGTTGGGCGGTTCGGTATTGAGGTCAAGTTCCACACAGATTTTGGCATAGTGAGCCTTTGTGAGGTTGCTGGTCTCTGGTGCTGTGGCCACATATGTTCTGAAAAAATTGGCTATTCGCCTGAGCGCCGCTGGAACAAAGCAGATGAGGGATAGGTTAGGCAGGGTAACCCAGGCTGCGACTAGCGGTGAGTCTTCTTTGGTGCTAAAGCAAGGTGTCCACTTGATGATCTTTATCTGGTGGGAGTCGATCCTCCATGTGACTTTGGACCATATGTTCTTGTGATCGAGCTCGGAAGATAGGTGGAGAAGAATGTGTCTGGGGTCGAGGAGAGCAACGCGATAATCCGCTGCGAGTCTCCAGTTGGCAATCGTTTCCTGCACCCTGGAAAGTTTGGGACAGCCGGTCGAAAATTTGAGGATAAAGGTGTGGGGGAATGATGTTGCTAGAGAGGACAATTCCAGTTCGAAGAACGGAACCGACGGCACTGTGACTCCTGGGAGTATTCAATGTCCGGTAGCTTGACGTCTGGGACTGGTGTTCCTTTCGCCGAAGCTAAATTCGGGCGGAGCCTGGCTGCGAAGGAAGACTGAACTGCTCCTGACGAAGGGGGTTTTGAATATCTGCTTCAGAGTACGGAAGGGAAGTCGGTGATGGGCTTTTCCCGGAGAGTTGCACAGAGTTAGCAACTCGGGGGGTCCCCCGGCTGGTGTAGGGGATTCGGGTCTGCGGTGATAAGAGGTAACAACAGACTAGAGGTTGCGACGAGCGCTGGGGGAGGGACAACCTGGGCCGCCCCGGATGCTACTCCATGCTCCGCGCAGCTAGAGGAGATCAGGGACTCTGGAAAAATGGGAGGTGATACCACAGCTGGAGCGAGGGAAGAGGAAACGGGAGGAGGAGGAGGAGGAGGAGGAGGAGGAGGAGGAGGAGAAGGAGGAGGGTTCGAGCTGGGTGCCGCGGGAAGGGCGGGAGTCTCGCTCACCACGGCCACTGCGGAGGGTGGCGTAGGGGGGCTTCCAGGGGGAAAGGGTGGTGGAAGTCCAAGCGAAGGACGCTGGAATGGCTGCGACAGGCGGGGGGCGTCGGTTCGGACATACGCGTAGAGGAATGTCGAGGTATACTGGGGGTACGCTAAGGGGGCGACGCCACCCAAGGAAGCAGCGTAAGGGGGATGGGCGTGGGGAGCTTGCGCATAGAGGTCCAGATCCTGTGCCTGCGCGTAAAGACGCTGGAAAGGTAGGGCCCCACCGAAATGAGAGGGCGCGTAGAAGTGTTGGGTTGGGAGATTCTGAACATGCGCTAAAGAACCCAGGGAGTGGAGGGGCTCATCTGGGAAGACCTCAGCCCGCGTAGCTGGGAGCGTAAATTGCTCCACTACGCGAGCCTGCTCAGCCGCGAAAAAACCCTGGGAAGGGTGGGCCTGCGCTGCTGTGTTAAATGCTTAGGAAGGGTGGGACCCGCCTTGGGAACCCGCATGAGCTGCTTGAAGTGGAGAGTTCTGCGCTGCTGCGTAAAATTCTTGGAAAGGGTGGGACCCGCCTTGGGAACCCGTATGTGCTGCTTGGAGTGTGGAGTTCTGCGCTGCTGCGTAAAATGCTTGGAAAGGGTGGGACCCGCCTTGGGAACCCGCATGTGCTGCTTGGAGTGGGGAGTTCTGTGCTGCTGCATAAAATACTTGGGAAGGGTGGGACCCACCTTGGGAACCCGCAAACCGATGGATATTATGTGCTGTTTGGAGTGGGAAGTTCTGAACCACTACGTAGGTAGGGGCAGCATGGCCTTTCACGTGGGGCAGCTGCAAAGTATGGTCCACCACGTGGGTTGGGGCGACAAGGCCATCCACGTGGGGCCAAGAGAATAGGGCCTCCGAGCCTACACCGCAGGTGGGCGACCATCCCGAGGAGTTGGCCGAGCCGTTCGAATTTTGAACAAGGGCAGGAGGAGGACAGGGCTGAGAGGGGGGTGGTGAGGAGTGGGGAGGCCCCCTGCAGCTGGAAGCCCGGCCAAGGCGGATCCTTGAGCGGAGACACGGTAGGGGATGGGGGGAAGGCGGGAGGGCTAGGTTCCAATGAGGTGGGAGCCGGAGAAAGTGGTGTGAGGAGGAAGGGAACTCGGAACGGACGTAGGGACGGTAGACTGGACGAGTGATTGGGGGGAGGGGGAAGAGGAGGAAGACCTGGGCGCTTAGAAAATGGAGGATGGGAGGGGTGGGGGAGGAGTGGGATAATGAAGAAGATGAGGGGAAAGGAGCCGAGCGATCAGCTCCAAGCTGTCGGCCGTCCAAGGGTTGGCCATCGGCAGACTCGAAACCACCGAAGGAGGGGCGCGGGGGAAGCCCTAGGGGCTTCCCGGGGGGGGACCTGCTGGAGAGCGCTGGAAAAGAAGCTGCCATTATATCTATATATATATATATATATATATATATATATATATATATATATATATATATATATATATATATATATATATATTTCTTTTATATATATATATTTTCTTTTATATATATATATATATATATATATATATATATATATATATATATATATATATATATATATATATATATATATTACCCTAACCCTTAGGTAAATCTCTTTTACCTAACCTACTGACTAGATCAGTCCCCAACTGGAACTCAACCCACTGTTCAGTCCTTAACTAAACATAAAACTCCACATTCCCTTACCCTTGTAGCCTAGGACTGAAACCCATTCATGTAGTGACTGATCCCCTGCTGCCCAGAGCCAATGCAGCTGCTGCTGCATGCTGCCGAGTGCCATAACCATAACCCCCCCAGCCCCGTCACCCCCCTGCCCCTCCCCCCCACCACCCCGAACCCGAACCCTAACCCTGACCATCCCCTCAGGCCCCCCTCCTCACCCCCAGTCGCCCTCACCGCCTACCCCTCCCCCAGCCACCCCCTACTCACCACCCAACCACCCGCATCCCCCCTTCCCCCCCCCAGCCACCCCCTCACCCCCAACCACCCGTACCCCCCCTGCCCATCCCCTCGAGCCACCTGTACCCCCAATCACCCAAGGCCCCAAAATAGAGAGAAAGAGAGGGGAGAGTTACATACCGGAGAGGGAGGAGAGTCCGTCGCACCGGAGGGGAAAGTGAGGAGAGAGAGTGAGAGAGTAAAAATGGGGGAAAATGAATCATGGGGCAGATTTTAATTAAAAATTAGCGATGTTTGGAGGAACGTCGCTAAATTTGTCGCTATTAGTAACGTATTGGCGACATTTAGCGACGAAAAGCTCAATTAATTAATATACGTCGCTGGCACGTCGCTATTTTCGTCGCTAATAGCGACGATTAGCGACGATTCACGTAAACGTAGCTAATTTGCAAAATTTAACGACATTTTAACTAACGTCGCTAATAGAGGAGATTTTAGTAGTAATCTCAATCCACTAAATATCGGTAACAATAACGAATCAAGTGCAGTAAGGCTGATTAGACGATAATACACTGATTCTAGAATAGATAAATATGTTATAGTGGATTCCTAATAACACATTTATCATGAATAAACTAGAGGAAAGAACAAGCTTGTACAAGACTAGACTATAATGCAGCAAGAATCAAATATAGGACAAAATCTAATTACGGAAGAGAATGATAAAACATCAACTAAATATACCTGCAGTCTTGGTGTAGCAATCATCCTCCATCAGAATACCATACCTTCATCTAATACCTGGAGAGATCACCAGGTCCTCAGAGGACTAGCAAGACACATAATATACATGCCTACTGTACAGCAAATAACATGCAAGAAAATAGGAATAACAAGTAGAGAAAAGGATAAAACATAAAGAAACTCTATGGATGGTGACATGTCATAAGAATATAATATTAATCTTGGCTATAGGTGCATGTGATAAAAACTGCAGCCCGGGGAGGCACTAACAGTCCTATAACAGGTGCTCTATCGTAGTCCGGGGAGGCACTAACAATAGAGGTATAGCCACGGCTAATAAAATATTCCCTCCTAAGGTACTAGCAAGTCAAGTCTACCTAGTCATGTCCAAGTCAAGTACATATCAAACAGGTCAGGGAAAACATGGCACAGGCATATCAATACTATCACTGGACACGAACAAGATAGGAAAGTTAAAACAAGTAGATATGGAAAGAAAAAGTAACAATCTACGTGCACGTAAAACTAGAAAGTAACCATAAATGAAGCAAGAGAAATATATAACCAAGCAAGACGGAATGGAACTATAGAAAACCATATAAATAATGTAAAGTTTGGCAAGACGTACTTACTTGGAGTTTTGTCCAATCTGTACGGAGAGTGCAGAACCAAAATATACCCGAACCATCCGTGAACGAATGAATCATATTCCGTGCAATATCTACCAACCCAAATCATAAACAAATATACATTATTTACTAAATATAATTATGATTAACCACTCCTACCTAGAAAGCTTGGGTCGTTCTAAGTCGTGTAATACCTACATAAACCATTTTATTAATCATACCACCTAGAGCTAGGTTATACTAACTTCTATGATCATTATTTGTTAATATTATGGATTACAAACTCTAGGTTCAAATATTACGTTTGTATCTCGTAATTCATACAACGAAACCTATGCCACACGAATCGAAACAAGACGATTAACCACAAGGTTAACAATCTTGTCTTGGCGATCCATATGGTCGCTTTGTTAATTTCAGCGATGTGAGATCACTGGAATTGATGGATCTCAGTTTCGACGCTCGAATTCTGAAATACAAACATAATATAAATTAATAACTTACTATATATGTACTTACCATATATAGACCTTAATAATATATTCATTCCAAAACTAGTCATATTGACTACTCTATTTAATATAACATATATGGTATTAAATCTACATATAAAAGTAATATATTATTAACATAAAATATCACTTTTAATTCTAGAAAATATTTATAAATATTATATAATAATAAACAATATATTTTATACATAGAAAAATATTTGTACAAGATTTGTATTGATTCTACAACATTATTCCTAGACTTGGTTTGTGATTTGAGGCCCAAAACAATAAATGTTTAAAAATATTAAATTCTATAAAAAATTCTAAAAATGAGTTAAAATAGTATTTATAATGTTAAACCGTGCACAACATAAAGTTCAATATGGTTTCATGGAGTTTTGACACTTTTGGACACAAGGAAAGCAGAATTTTTCGAAGTTCGTTGACGTTACAAATGTCATAATTTTTTTAAAATAGTAAACGGATGCGAAACCTAACTTTCAGATATGCGTCGGAAAGGTATCGACGTCTAGATTATGAATAAAAATATAATAAGGTTAGAAACTTAACTTAGATGGGTAAAAATTGGCTCACAATCAGATTTGTCAGTTCTGTACACCCTGTCGTAGAATCGATGCCACGGAGAAACCGCTTGGAAATGGGGGATCTGGCGATCAGAGGTTGGAGTAGACATATGAAAGTAACTTTTAAATTTGGGTTGAAGCAAAACATATGAGAAAAAAGTTGATGAAATCACGTCTATAAGTTGGCTAACCTGTTGTGACAAATTCAGCACAAATTCGGTCGACTTCGGGTGCCTTCCGCGTCTCGTATCGATCAAATTAGGGGCTGAGGCTCCTTGGAAAGGTATCGTGGTGTTAGGGGGTGTCTTAGGGTCGAGATGAAGGTGGTAGGAGGGTTGGAAGAGGTCGGAGTGATGAGTTTCTGTAGGGTGGAAAGAAAAGTGCGAAAATAGAAGAAATTGGAGGGTTTTAATAGAAAAATATATAGAAAGTGTACGTAAATCCTAGATGGGAGAGATTCATATAAGGGAAAAGAAGTTGGGAGGTAGAGTAGGTTTTGGTTTGGTTGGATTTGATTGAATATTCTAAAAGATACACCAATTCCATCTCCTAGAATTTAAATTGGTTCCAAAATAGAAAAGTTGTTATAGGATTTGATTTAAATTAGATTTGATTAATGTCTGCATATTAATCAAAAAAATGAATCTAAGATATGTTTAATGTCACGCCCCAGAACCAGAATACTGGAGAGCGGGGGCAGACATAGCCAGCTACGTATATGAAATGGAATCCATCTCGCTATACGGTCACGGCTGTCTAGATACATGAGGGTTTATCTACAAGCCAACAGTCTCTTAAGGTCATGAACAAGCCTAGTGTCTCAATCACAAGCAAGTGAGTAAAAGGTTACAAGAAGTATGATCATTAAATATACAATAGTAAGGCGTCCCAAGCATTACATATTCAGCTGATCATGAAGCTAGTCGTTACAAAATGTTAGGACTAGCAAGAGTTTAGCCATACATGATCAACCCTAGGATCTGTCAATCATGTTACAGCCCGTAGGCAGACAGTAAGTAAAGTGCAATCGAGCTAAACAGGTGCTCATCGGCTAAACGCCTCAAAAGAATATTTTTACAATAAAGTGGGAGATCAAAAATAAACCCACTCGTTGCCAGGGTTCCGTCTAGTGGCCACCATCTGGCTGGAAGGTCGGTAGATCCTCCGGAGCTGCTCCGAAATCTGGCCACATAAAACCAGCTGGGTCAGATCCCAGAAAGAGCAAGTGCCACAAAGGAAGCTTCACTTAGGAACTAAAACCAGCAATCAGCACAAGATATAAATAAAAGTAAGAACTGGAAATAAAGAAAATACATCAGGATGATATATGATGAGATAACCATGGAACTATTCAGATAACCAGGTTACAACCCGTAAACCAAACAAGGACCTGGGTTGTAACCCTTCGTCTGAACAGAACTTGGAATTCTCACCATTTATCGGTAAAGTAAATACAAGCATTCTGGTCATTCAATAATCTGGAACAGGATCGGGACAAGACTAGACTGGTTAGACTACATCCAATCAATTCACGGCCAAACAAGAACTACAGCTTGATACTTTAACTAACTAGGGTTGTCACAAGCCTAATTACTAACAAGATGCAGCGAGATTATTCCACAGCCACAAGCCCTGCAGACCATCCAGGTTACCCGGGTTAAAAGATTAGGGTTGAATTCAGGTGGGTACATCGTCCAGGAAACGAATGTACCCTTAGGTAGCTTGAAGGGTGCAACACATAACAGTGTGCTGGAAATGTGCCCTACTCGACGGCAGGCTACAAATCCCAAGGCGTACCCAGGTAACGGGATTGCCTGTAGCTGGGAGATCTCTTTATGACTAATGTATTAATCTAGTTATTTAGCCTTAGTCCATTTCAGTAGGTACTCCTGACCGTGGTACTCAGGAGTCCCCGCCTAGACATGATGCAAGACAGGACTGGATTATTTATACAAGTACAATCGCCCACGGTGTCCAGGATTAATTATACGGGTCATATCATGTCCGGTAGCCGTCGCAACAGCTTATCAGATATATCATGTCAGGTTATCATGTCAAGTGTACTAGTCAGGAGTGCGCCACGACGGGCCACTATCAGGTCATGTCAGGTTACTTGTCAGGAGTGCACCACTACGGCTCACTGTTAGGTCGTGCTCAATTATCACTTCCAAACATATCAAATGAATTCATGATTTTCAAGTTCAGGACAAAAGGCATAAGGATATAAAATGGGCATAAAAATATATATATATATAATAATAATAATAATAAGATAACAAGACAGGGCACAAAAGTCCATGCGGCTCATGGGGAGTGAGTCCATGCGACTGGGTCAATACAGGTTCATGCGGCCGGGACTGCACGCTCATGCGGCTCAGGGAGCCCAAGGCGCATGCGGCTGGAAAGGCGGGTTCATGCGGACGAAGGGGAGTCAGCTTATGCGGCTGCGAAGGGAGAAATCGCCATGCGGCCGGGGTTCAACAGCATATGCGGCTATGATCAGACGAAGTCCTATGCGGCTGAGCAAGGGCGATACATATGCGGCTGGAGGATGGATGGGCCTTATGCGGCCCAAAGCAGTAGCGCATATGCGGCTGGGTGCGAAGGAACTCATGCGGCTGAAAAGCTAGCCGCATGAAGTCCACGCGACTCAAGATAACAGGGGCTCATGCGGCTGAGTCAATACAAGGCTATGCGGCTCAATTACTTGTCGCATGAAGATTCATGCGGTCAAGTACTCAAGCAAGTCTTATGCGGCTAGGAAGGACTTTCCATGCGGCTGAGCTCGAACGAGTCTCATGCGGCTAGAAAGGCCATGCGGCCAGAGACTTGCCGCATGAGGATTCATGCGGCCAAGTACTGCTCTTCTTCTCCACTTGTCCGAGAAGAGGAGCCAAGCAACCATGGCTTCCAAACTACACAAAACCTTTATTCAGAGCCCAAATCGGAACTTCCATAGGTCAAAATGGGGTAGAACGAGATTCTCTACAACATGAAACCATCAAAATATAGAAATAACAAGATTAAGTAGATCAAAACCCAAGAAATCCGAAAATAAAGTAAATATTGATCTACAAGAATCTAGCCATGGAAATTAAAAATGCCAAGTTCTAAAGTTAGTCCAAATGCTGTAAGGAAGAGAATGAAGCAATAAATTTGGAGTTCCTCCATGAAGCAAGTTGCACTTGCCTAGACCTCTCTCTCCTCTCTCTGGTAGGTAAGGAAGTAAATGAGGAAGAAGAAGATGATAAATGAAGAGAGAGAATGAAGAGGGCTAATAAATACAAATGGTGGTGGTAGGTAGGGGGTTCATCCAAGGGTTCATCATGAACCCAAGCAAAACCAAACCGAACCAAGCCAACCCGGACCAAGAATAAACCGAGCCAAGAAGGAAAAGCTAAGCCAGAAATTAAATAATACAAGATAAAATACGTACACGTATTCTAAATACGTAATACGAACCATGCATTACAACTCTACCCACCTTAAAAGAATTTCGTCCTCGAAATTTAATCAAGAGGCTAGAGGGCAATGACAAGCTACATTAATCACATGCAAGCTATAACTAGGCAGACAATCACTCATTCAAGCAAGGAATCGAAGGTATGAGGCATAAGAAAGACATTATACCTCACGAGTCAAACAAGTCGGGATATCGCGATCGGATATCATCCTCACGCTCCCACGTTGACTCCCCCAAAGAGTGATGACCCCAAGCAATTCGGACTAACTTGATAGTCTTGTTCTTGAGGATCTTCTCTCTCCGGTCCAATATAGACACGGGCCTCTCCTCATACGAAAGATTGGTACCAACAACCAATTCCGAATAATCCAGGACATGGCTCGGGTCTGGGATATACCGTCGTAATTGGGATACATGGAACACGTCATGCACCTCGCTTAGCGACGGTAGAAGAGCGAGACGATAGGATACATCTCTTACCCGCTCCAGAATGTCAAACGGTCCTATATACCTAGGACAAAGCTTTCCCCGTACGCCGAAACGAATGATGCCACGGTTAGGCGAAATCCTCAGGAATACATGATCGTCGACCAAAAACTCGAGAGGGCGCCGATGAGAATCGGCCCAATGGCGCTGGCAATCTTGGGCAACTCGAAGATGATCTCTGACTCTTCTGACCACTTCAACTGTCTGGGCAATCATTTCTGGATCGAGCATCTGTCTCTCTCCAACATCATCCCATGCTAGCGGGGATCTGCACTTCCTGCCATACAGTGCCTCGAACGGTGCCATCTGGATACTGGCCTCGAAACTGTTGTTGTACGAGAATTCTACCAGGTACAAGTGATCTTTCCATGAACCACCATAGTCAAGTGTGCAAGAACGCAATATGTCTTCAAGAGTCTGGATTGTGCGCTCCGACTGGCCATCTGTTTGCGGGTGATATGCTGAACTAAACTGGAGATGAGTTCCCAAACTCTCCTGTAAGCTACGCCAAAAGTGCGACGTAAATCTTGAATCCCGGTCTGAGGTGATACTGACTGGCACACCGTACAACCTGAAAATCTGCCTGAGGTACATCTCCGCTAGCTGAGCCGTCGACTGACCAACTCTGAATGAAAGAAAGTGAGCCACCTTCGTGAGTCGATCAACTATAACCCAGATAGCATCTCTACCAGCTGGGGATCTAGGTAATCCAGTCACAAAATCCATGGTCACATGCTCCCACTTCCATTCTGGGATCGGCAAGGGCTGAGGAAGTCCAGCCGGTCTCTGATGTTCAGCTTTAACTTGTTGGCAAACCAAACACCGAGAGACAAACCGAACAATCTTCCGCTTCATGCCATTCCACCAGAAATACTGCCAGATATCACGGTACATCTTCGTACTGCCGGGATGGATGGAATACTACGAACTATGCGCTTCTGACATTATCTCCTGCCGGATATCTCCGCTAGGTACACAAAGACGCTTACCATGTCGAAGTGTACCATCCTCATGAATGCATAACTCTGGTCTTTGTCCTGCCTCACACTCTGCTCTAAGCCGCTGAAGCTTGGAATCTGCCGACTGCGCCATCCGGATCCTCTCGACTATAGTGGACTGAACTTGCATGCTGGCCATCAATGCCACACTGGAAGGGAGGACAACTTCAATACCCATCTTCTGAAGGTCTGCTAACAGCTCTGGTTGCGCTGTTAGAAAATAAACTCGCGCTCTCCTACTCAATGCATCCGCAACAACATTGGCCTTCCCAGGATGATACTGCAAGTTGACATCATAATCCACAAGAAGCTCCAACCACCTCCTCTGGCGCATGTTAAGATCCTTCTGGGTGAAAACATACTTCAGGCTCTTGTGGTCGATAAAAAACTCCACCCTATCTCCGTACAAGTAGTGCCTCCACAACTTAAGTGTGAACACCTCTGCTACCAGCTCCAAGTCATGGGTTGGGTAATTCCTCTCATGATCACGAAGTTGTCGTGACGCATAAGCTATTACCTTCCCATGCTGTATCAGAACACATCCTAAACCTCTGCATGAGGCATCACAGTACACTGAGAATCCTCCGGTCCCATCTGTAAGCGTAAGAATAGGAGCTGTTATCAGGCCTCGCTTTAACTGCTCAAAAGAACTCTGACACTCTGCTGTCCAAGCAAACTGCGCATCCTTGCGGGTCAACTGCGTCAATGGCGCTAAAATTCGAATAAAATTTGAAACAAACCGCCGGTAGTAGCCGGCCAATCCAAGAAAACTACGAACCTCTGCAATTGTGCTGGGCACTGGCCATGACTCAATAGCCACAATCATCTGGGAATCCACTTCTACTCCTCCTCGAGTGATGATATGACCCAAGTACAAAATGCGATCAAGCCAGAACTCGCATTTACTGAACTTGGCATATAACTGGTGCTCTCTGAGGATCTGAAGAACTACACGGAGATGCTGCTCATGCTCCGCCTCACTCTTGCTGTAGACCAGAATGTCATCCAAGAACACAATCACAAACTGATCCAAGTAAGGCATGAAGATGCGATTCATGAGGTCCATGAATACTGCCGGCGCATTGGTTGCTCCAAAAGGCATAACAAGGAATTTCCAATGCCCATATCTCGATCTAAAAGCTGTCTTCGGCATGTCCTGCTCTCTGACTCTGATCTGATGATAGCCTAAGCGCAAATCAATCTTCGAGAATCCTGAAGCCCCCTTGAGTTGATCAAACAAGTCATCTATCCTCGAAAGAAGGTATCTGTTCTTAATTGTCACTGAGTTCAAGGTACGATAATCAACACATAACCTGGACGTACCATCCTTCTTTTTCACAAGAAGCATCGGGGCTCCCCAAGGCGATCCACTAGCACGAATGAATCCCTTGGTTCTGAGTTCTTCAATCATCTTGTACAATATCTCCAACTCTGACGGCACCATCCTGTAGACTCTCTCTGACACTGGGGTTGTCCCGGGAATCAAGTCTATAGTGAACTCGATCTCCCGTTCTGGAGGCATACCTGGTAGCTCTTCTGGAAAAACATCTGGGAACTCATTCACTATCCTGGGAAACTGCACTGCTGCTACTGCCATCCGCAATATCGGAGGAGAAGGCTCAACCGCTCCTCTGGAAAAGGAAAACTCTGGCTCGTCTGGAATGCTCAAAACAACCCTACCAATGTGGCAGTCTATTCTAGCATACTGGTTCCTCAACCAATCCATCCCTAAGACCACATCATAATCGGCCATCGGGAACTCTATCAATCTAGCGGGGAACTCTCTACCGCTAACTACGATCCGACACAAGGAAAACACTCTATCTACTGCCACAAGTCCGTTACCAGTAAGTATATTGAGCCTTACTGATAATGACTCGGGCTCCAATCCTACCCGTGTCACAAATTGTGCAGATATAAAAGAATGCGATGCACCAGAATCAAATAAAGCTGAAGCTGGAAATGAGTTGACGAGAATAGTACCTGCCACTACCTCACCTGGTGCCAATCCTTCCTCCACGGTCATCACCATAGCCTGACCGTACCCTCGGGTGCTGGTCCCCTCTGCTAAAATCCTCGATGCCTGCTCTGACTCTGGGCTTGGACTTGTACATACTGCTGGGGGTTCTGCTGCTGGAACACTTGGGTCTGAGGCGGCAAGGGCCTCGACAATGGATACTGCTACTGCTGGACCGGAGCTGGTCCTCTCACCGAAGAGGTAGAAAGGTTGGACGATGATGAACCACCCCTATTCGGGCAGGATCCAACCCTATGGTCTGGTGCTCCACAAGCCAGACACAATCCCTGTGCCCTGCGACATTCTGCCACCACATGGCCTGGCTTCCCACAATGAGAACAACCCACTGCGGAAGATTGCTTCTGCTTCTGCTGATGCTGCTGAGGGTACGTCGGGGTGGAATGCTGAACCGACGTTACGGAGGCCGCTCGCCTCGGAGCTCCAATAGTCAAAGCCCTGGCTGCCGGGGCCGGTGCTGAAGACTGATTCATATGGTCGTGAGATCTCTTCCGACCTCCGGCCCTATCCACAATCCTCTGGGAGGTATACTCATGCCTCCGGGCTGCTCTCAAGACTGCATCAAAAGTCTGATGCTCAAACTGCTCAACTGCCAATAAGATCTCCAGGTGAAGTCCCTGCTGGAACCGCTGGGCTCTATCATACTCGGTTGCCACCAAGGTAGGAGCAAACCGACTGAGTCTGGAAAACTCGGCCGCATATCCGTCGACAGTCCTGCCTCCTTGCTTCAGATTGGTAAACCTCGTCTACAGATCATACCGAGCCACGGCATCAAAATACTTGGTCTGGAATCTCTCTCTGAATGCCGCCCAAGCAATGGGTGCCACTAATCCAACGGCCTGCGCTGCCCACCAGCTGCGGGCAAGATCTAACAACTGCAGGCGCACAACGGCCACCTTCTCGTTCTCTGGGGTCCTGGCTGCTTCTAGAATCACCTCTGTATCCTGAAGCCATGCATCTGCTGCGATACCATCTTCACTACCGTCGAAGAATGGAGGGTTCAAGCGCTTGAAGCTGTTGGCCGTGCTGTTCCCTGGATGACCGCCTCTGGTCAAAGCATCCGCCACTGCCTGTTGCAAGGCATCTCCACAACGATCTTGAGAAGCTATTAAGGTCCTGAGGAGTCCTACTAATGTGCCATCATCAGGTTTGGCAGGCTGAACTGGCTGAACTGGGGGCTCTTCTCCAATAGGCTCGACTCTGGAGGCTACTCCGGAGTGCTGGACTTGATCTCCGGGTTGCTGCTGGTCCACGGGAGGTGCTCCGCCTTGCTGATCGGTAGGACCACGAATAATACCGCTGAAGAAGACGACATAGGGAACAATAAGGAAGGACCAGGATAGATCAACGATACAAGCATATGATCAGGACAAGAATCCAGGGATTCAGAAGATACGAGCAGAGTTCAAGGACAAATACTGATTGAGACATCTATCCGGTAAACCCTCATATATCTTGATTTACAAGACCTGCATGGGCCACCACTTAAACCATGTCACGCCCCAGAACCAGAATACTGGAGAGCGGGGGCAGACATAGCCAGCTACGTATATGAAATGGAATCCATCTCGCTATACGGTCACGGCTGTCTAGATACATGAGGGTTTATCTACAAGCCAACAGTCTCTTAAGGTCATGAACAAGCCTAGTGTCTCAATCACAAGCAAGTGAGTAAAAGGTTACAAGAAGTATGATCATTAAATATACAATAGTAAGGCGTCCCAAACATTACATATTCAGCTGATCATGAAGCTAGTCGTTACAAAATGTTAGGAGTAGCAAGAGTTTAGTCATACATAATCAACCCTAGGATCTGTCAATCATGTTACAGCCCGTAGGCAGACAGTAAGTAAAGTACAATCGAGCTAAACAGGTGCTCGTCGGCTAAACGCCTCAAAATAATATTTTTACAATAAAGTGGGAGATCAAAAATAAACCCACTCGTTGCCAGGATTCCGTCTAGTGGCCACCATCTGGCTGAAAGATCGGTAGATCCTCCGGAGCTGCTCCAAAATCTGGCCACACAAAACCAGCTGGGTCAGATCCCAGAAAGAGCAAGTGCCACAAAGGAAGCTTCACTTAGGAACTAAAACCAGCAATCAGCACAAGATATAAATAAAAGTAAGAACTGGAAATAAAGAAAATACATCAGGATGTTATACGATGAGATAACCATGGAACTATTCAGATAACCAGGTTACAACCCGTAAACCAAACAAGGACCTAGGTTGTAACCCTTCGTCTGAACAGAACTTGGAATTCTCACCATTTATCGGTAAAGTAAATACAAGCATTCTGGTCATTCAATAATCTGGAATAGGATCGGGACAAGACTAGACTGGTTAGACTACATCCAATCAATTCACGGCCAAACAAGAACTATGGCTTGATATTTTAACTAACTAGGGTTGTGACAAGCCTAATTACTAACAAGATGCAGCGAGATTATTCCACAGCCACAAGCCCTGCAGACCATCCAGGTTACCCGGGTTAAAAGATTAGGGTTGAATTCAGGTGGGTACATCGTCCAGGAAACGAATATACCCTTAGGTAGCTTGAAGGGTGCAACACATGACAGTGTGCTGGAAATGTGCCCTATTTGACGGCAGGATACAAATCCCAAGGCGTGCCCAAGTAACGGGATTGCCTGTAGCTGGGAGATCTCTTTATGACTAATGTATTAATCTAGTTATTTAGCCTTAGTCCATTTCAGTAGGTACTCCTGACCGTGGTACTCAGGAGTCCCCTCCTAGACATGATGCAAGATAGGACTGGATTATTTGTATAAGCACAATCGCCCACGGTGTCCAGGATTAATTATACGGGTCATGTCATGTCCGGTAGCCGTCGCAACAGCTTATCAGATATATCATGTCAGGTTATCATGTCAAGTGTACTAGTCAGGAGAGCGCCACGACGGGCCACTATCAGGTCATGTTAGGTTACTTGTCAGGAGTGCACCACTACGGGTCACTGTCAGGTCGTGCTCAATTATCAATTCCAAACGTATCAAATGAATTCATGATTTTCAAGTTCAGGACAAAAGGCGTAAGGATATAAAATGGGCATAAATATATATATATATAATAATAATAATAATAATATAACAAGACAGGGCACAAAAGTCCATGCGGCTCAAGGGGAGTGAGTCCATGCGGCTGGATCAATACAGGTTCATGCGGCCGGGACTGCACGCTCATGCGGCTCAGGGAGCCCAAGGCGTATGCGGCTGGAAAGGCGGGTTCATACGGACGAAGGGGAGTCAGCTTATGCGGCTGCGAAGGGAGCAATCGTCATGCGGCCGGGGTTCAACAGCATATGCGGCTATGATCAGACGAAGTCCTATGCGGCTGAGCAAGGATGATACATATGCGGCTGGAGGATGGATGGGCCTTATGCGGCCCAAAGCAGTAGCGCATATGCGGCTGGGTACGAAGGAACTCATGCGGCTGAAAAGCTAGCCGCATGAAGTCCATGCGACTCAAGATAACAGGGGCTCATGTGGCTGAGTCAATACAAGGCTATGCGGCTCAATTACTTGTCGCATGAAGATTCATGCGGTCAAGTACTCAAGCAAGTCTTATGCGGCTAGGAAGGACTTTCCATGCGGCTGAGCTCGAACGAGTCTCATGCGGCTAGAAAGGCCATACGGCCAGAGACTTGCCGCATAAGGATTCATGCGGCCAAGTACTGCTCTTCTTCTCCACTTGTCCGAGAAGAGGAGCCAAGCAACCATGGCTTCCAAACTACACAAAACCTTTATCCGGAGCCCAAATCGGAACTTCTATAGGTCAAAATGGGATAGAACGAGATTCTCTACAACATGAAACCATCAAAATATAGAAATAACAAGATTAAGTAGATCAAAACCCAAGAAATCCGAAAATAAAGTAAATATAGATCTACAAGAATCTAGCCATGGAAATTAAAAATGCCAAGTTCTAAAGTTAGTCCAAATGCTATAAGGAAGAGAATGAAGCAATAAATTTGGAGTTCCTCCATGAAGCAAGTTGCACTTGCCTAGACCTCTCTCTCCTCTCTCTGGTAGGTAAGGAAGTAAATGAGGAAGAAGAAGATGATAAATAAAGAGAGAGAATGAAAAGGGCTAATAAATACAAATGGTGGTGGTAGGTAGGGGTTCATCCAAGGGTTCATCATGAACCCAAGCAAAACCAAACCGAACCAAGCTAACCCGGACCAAGAATAAACCGAGCCAAGAAGGAAAAGCTAAGCCAGAAATTAAACAATACAAGATAAAATACGTACACGTATTCCAAATACGTAATATGAACCACAGGCATTACATTTAATAGGTTAGGATATCCTAGGATAGGCTCTAAGGGTCCCTAGTTGGATTAGTTTTGTGTCGGTAGAATTTTTGTGATCGACTCGACTTGTGTGCCACTTAAGATAAACTAGCACATGGGAACTCAATTGAGTGGCACACCAATGACATGTGCATAGTAGGCTTGAAATGGGTCAAAATCATATATTGGGTCAAATGATTTGAATCGAAGTTGGGCCTTAATTGCTAATTGGAAAGCTAGTCAAATTTTACGGTAGAGACTAAAATAGCTATTTTACCCCTAAAGTTGCACATGAAAAAAATATAGCACAAGGGAACACATTTGGATGAAACATGATATATCAAACTGAATGTGGACTCGTCTAGAATACAATGATGGGATTAGATTTGAGAAATTGATAATGATTGTGCTTCAAAAATCAAAGCTACGTAAAACTACATCTATAGTCTATATTAAGAATTAAATATAATCTAATAAATAGAAATAATATAAAAAAATTCTCAAAATCAGGGTCCTCACATAGCTCCCGCCGGGTATCCCTTTGCCCACCTTGACTACCCTTGTTGTTTCGTACACAGATAAGCTAAGGCCGGATAGAACTGCCAGGCACCACCCGTTCATCACTGACGCTGATCTCTCGGAACTTGAACCCTCTTCTCCATCAGAGTCTCAGGATATCACTGTGCCTTTTTCTGATATAGAAATTTCTTCACTATCAGCCACCTTCCCGCACACATTTGTCCTCAAATTCACCACCGGATGTCCTAAACTTTCGTGGGTCGAGGAAGTGATTGCTAGCTGGGGGCTCTTCTCGAATTATAGGATGGATCCCTTGGACCCCAAATACATCCTTCTGTACCTGTCCTTTGATACAGATCATAAGAATGTCTGGACTAGAGGTACTGGAAGGATCGACTCCCACCACAAGAAAATTATCAAATGGTCCCTGGAATTCAACATCAAAGAAGACTCAGCGATCGTTTCTGTCTGGGTCACCCTCCCTAACCTACCCCTCATTTGCTTCGTGCCGGTAGCGTTGAAGAGGATAGCCAACTCCTTTGGGACGTTTGTGGCCTTGGCGGAAGAAAACTGTAACTTCTCTAAAGCTAACTACGCTAAAATATGCATGGAGCTCGACTTATCGAAGGACCTTCCCAACCATATCCAACTTATGTTCGACAATAAGACGCACACCCAATAAATTATATACCACAATAATATTATTTTCTACAAGCATTGCCACATGAAAGGCCACTCCACCGAGCACTATTTTTGCACGCATCCTGAGTTGAAGAAGAAAGTGACCCGAAAGGTCGTCCACACCCAACCGACCGGAAAAGTTATCAATCCCCTCTCCTACCTTTACCCAATTGCTACATTCGATTTGAAGCCAGCGCTGAAAACTCTCATATTCAAGAACAAGCTTCTCCGGGAAGGGCTATAGTTCCTTACAGCCCCCCAACCCTAAACTTTACTAACAAATTTGACACCCTCGCTTCAGAACTTCCAGATGCATCTCAGGAGATAGCCCATACTGTAGACAACCCGAAGGCTCCCATCGCGGTAGAGGACACAGTGATCGGCGGTGTCCTAAGTAGGAAGACATCATATGTGGAGCCTCTAACACCGGAATACACAACGGAACCTCTACACTCCGATCCATAGGCCTCTGATATACCCTACATCAAAGCAAAAATTCATGCGGATACCCTGGCCAACATCGGCCAAGCACCAGTGGCCAGGATGAAACATGCCATTGACGCTGGCCTCACTAGCTCGAACAACTACTTTGGAGCCTTGGCCGAAATAGCTAGAAAGGTTTACTTGCACCCGGAGGAGCAAACTCTTGACCTAGGCAAGGTCAGACATCACAAGGAAGGCAGAAAGGTTATAGCCAACAACAAAAAGACCAATAAAAGAAACGCTAAAGAGGTCACGGCCATGATCACTAGATCAGCCGCGAAACTCAACAAATCCCCTACTCCCAACAATTCCAATGCTTAACACCCTCTCTTGGAATGTTAGAGGCCTTGCGAACAAACCCACCTTGAGAAGATTAAACTAACTCAAAAAAATCCACAGAATTGATATCTTAGTGATAATGGAACCCAAAATCCCCCACAAGAAAATCAAGTCCATCCAGATGCAGTTAGGCTTCTCCTCTGTCATTACTGGCTGCTACGATATTTGGATCCTTTTTACGGTCGACGTGAAACTCGGCATCATCCAAGACTTGAGGCAGGCGTTCGCGTGTTGGATAGAGCACCCCTTGATCCATACACGGTCCCTTTTGTCGGTCATCCATAGCAGCTATGACATTATTGAACGAAAATAGCTTTGGGACTCCTTGATTGACATCTACCACAACTACAATAACCTCTACTGGCTCTGCATTGGTGACTTCAACACAGTCACTTGCGGGAAGGAGAAGTTCGGAGGTCGCCCCCCAACGTCGGCTATAAACGTCTTTGCCAACTTCATTTTCAGCGCCCACCTAACTCTCCTTCAGTTCTCCGCAAGCGCATTCATGTGGTGTAACATGCAGGAAGGCGCCCGGAGGTAATATTTCTGTCTTGATCGTGTCCTCATTAATGCACAAGGGTCAGATATGGAGGACACCTCCACTCTATCGTACCTTAAAGCGACTGAATCGGACCACTCCCCTTTCCTCATCGAAGTTAGCAGAAATTTGAACCAGGTCAAGAAAAGTTTCCATTTGCTCGACCATGATGTCATCATCCCAGTTCAGAAATACTGTAGAATCCACTTGAAACGAACCCGACGCCCTCGATCCACTCGTCCATGTGGCAGCCAAACTTAAATCCACCAGAAAAGCTCTCACTCTTTGGAGCAAGGAAGCTTTCGGCGACATCTTTCAAGCTGTTCACACCGCTGGAGACGATGTTACCCACGCGTAGATCATGTTCGCTCGCGATGGCTCCCCAGCAGCCCGGGCCTCCCTTAATCTCACCATAGGGCTGTTGGAGTTCCGACTTAACGTCGAGACAGAATTCTGGACCAGAAAGCAAGGCTGACTTGGGATATTGAGGGCAACAAGAACACTAGCTAGTTCAAATATTACATCAAGGGGCTCGAACAATAACTCAACCTCCACCAGATCGTTGATGAGAAAGGACGCATCCATAAAGAACATCGAGATATTTAGTCAGCCGTGATGACTTTTTACTCTCTACTGTTCACAAAAGAAGCCATCATTAAGGGCGAGGTATTCCTTACGACGATCCTTCGCTTGATTGATGAGAGAGATAACACCCAGTTGCAGCTCTTTCCCGCTGAACTTGAAGTCAAAGAAGTCGTGTGGGCACTGAATGAGCACAGTACCCCTAGGTCGAACTGTTTCACAAGGGTCTTCTTTATATCTTGCTGGGATATTATTAAGTTGGACATCCACGAGGCGGTGACTACCTTCTTCCAAGGAGCCAGATATCCAAAATCGATATCCAGCGCCAACCTGATCCTGATCCCCAAGAAAGATAACTCGAAGACTTTCATTAATTTTTGCCCCCTAAGCTTGTGCAGCTTCACTAACAAAATTATCTCGAAGATTATTGCCAACCGCATGACCACGCCTATTCCTAAGATTATATCTGAAGAACAGACCGGTTTTGTCCATGGTCGTAATATCTTAGACAACATTCTCCTAGCTTAGGAGATGATCACTTGCATAAAATTTTCGTCTAGGGGTGGAAATATTGCTATCAAGTTGGATATGGAGAAGGCATATGACAGGCTCGAGTGGCAATTCACGATTTGGGTGTCCAGGGCCTTCGGGTTTTCGGAGACCTTGATTGACATCGTTTGGAGATCGATCAGTAACTCATGGTTCTCCACTGTCATGAATGGTCAAGCAGAAGGATTCTTCATATCGAGTCTTGGTGTCAGACAAGAAGATACTTTATCTTCCACCATCTTTATTATAGCCGCCATAGCACTGAGCAGAAATCTGAATAATATGGTTGGTACCCATCGTTTCCAGCACTTTCACACCTCTAGCGGCTACCCCATCATCTCCCACATGGCCTACGCTGACGACATTTTCATCTTTTCTTCAGGTGACGTCGGGTCCGTCGAGGTGGTTAACAACATGTTGCAGAGATACACCAGATGCTCTAGTAAGCGTGTCAACCCTAACAAGAGTGTCATCTACATCAATTACTCTACTAATAGAGTCTACTCTACTAGTCTCACAGATATTACTTCTTTCGAGAGGCGTACCACTCTTTTTTCTATTTATGGTGCCCGTTGGTGTACGGTAGATCCAATACAGGTATCTTTGACGGGATGGTGGAGAAAATCAGAAAAAGATCGAGGGATGGCACAAAGCAATTTTATCACCTCACGGGAAGATGATTCGATCTAGCGTGTGCTCTCTTCCATCCCGATCTACACCCTGGCCACTTGTTCCCCTCCTAAGAAGGTCCTCACCTCCAAAGAAAACATATTTGCCAACTTCTGGGGGCATTGCGACGGAAAGGATAAGCGTTATTGGGCAAGTTGGGACACTATGGCAAGACTAGCGGACGAAGAAGGCCTAGGATTCTGCAGGTTGGCCCTTGTTGTTGATGCTTGCTCGATGAAGATGTGGTGGAAGCTTCGTGAGAGCAATTCTATCTGGGCTCGGTTCATGAAGGCCATATATTTCAAGCACATTCACCCGATTGTCGCATCTTTTAATATCAGTTCCTCTGCTTCCTGGAGATGTATCCTGAACGGCTGATGTCTCGTCGAGCCTTCGATTCGACTTAAGCTGGGATAGGGTCATTCGTTCCTATTTTACGAAACATGGACGGGGGACGCCCTTCTCCCCCTAATGCGGATGCCCCCCTTAACACCACCATCAGAGATCCGTAGACTCGTACGGGGGAATAGAATCGGTAGAGGGCTACAACTTGGATATGAAAGGAGGCTACTGAAAGCTTAACCACTTCTGGCTTGGCAGTTGGGATAGACCCTGACACACTGAGGTGGTCTATGACGGCCAATGGCTCCTTCTCTCTTGCTTCTGCGAGATGAGCGGTTCACGGTACAGGAGTGTCATCTTTCATTATCGGGCACTTCTGGCAGTCTTACATCCCTAAAAAAATGGTCCTTTCTGATTTAGAGAGCGTTCTGCAGGAAGCACCCCACTGACGACGCACTTACCACTATTGGCTTCAATTTAGCATCAGCGTGTCATTGCTGCTCCGTGTGCCAGTCCGAAACAGTCGGGCACATTCTTGCATCTGGAGACCTGACTTCGGAGGTATGGATCTCCTTCTCCCATTATTATCGCCAGGACTTTGCTCTTAGGGGCTTCAACGATCTACTTACCACCTGGGGTGGTGCCTCACACAGCCACTAGATCGTCACAGCCACTATCACGTGGGTCATTTGGAAGAATCGTAAGAAATTCAGGTACGAGGGCCACCAATACACCTCTAATTAACTGATCCGGGAGGTTCACAGACAAATTCACAAGGTTAGCAGTCTCTGCAAGCACGTCCGAGAGGGATTCTGGAAACCTCTAAACTGCTGACCTAGCTTTTTGCCCAAGATTTTTGTCGTGGAGAGGGAGAGTGCCCCTGCTCCTTTTTGTCTTCATGTCTTTTTTTGTTCTTGAGCATACATGTAAAGGATTTGGCATTTTGCGCCTTTGAAATAAATATATGATATGGGGATTGTTTTAATATATATATATATATATATATATATATATATATATATATATATATATATATATATATATATATATATATATAATATATTTTTATTTTTTTTATATTATATATATATATATATATAAATATATATATATATATATATATATATATATATATATATAAAATATATATATATATATATATATATATATATATATATATATAAAGAAAATATATATATATATATATATATATATATATATATATATATATATATATATATATATATATATATATATATATATATATATATATATATTGAAATGAATATAAAAAAAAATTTGAAATGAATATATGATATGGGGATTGTTTTAATATATCCTCATATCATATATTCATTTCAAATTTTTTTTTATATTCATTTCAATATATATATATATATATATATATATATATATATATATATATATATATATATATATATATATATATATATATATATATATATATATATATATATATATATAAACATGCCTTTGAAATGAATATATGATATGAGGATTGTTTTAATATATATAAACATATTTATATATATATAAACATGTTTATATATATATAAACATGTTTATATATTTATAAATATATATATATATATATATATATATATATATATATATATATATATATATAAATATATATATATATATATATATATATATATATATATATATATATTTCACATAATTGCCATTTCATATATATATATATATAATTTTATTATTATTATTATTATTATTATTATTATTATTATTATTATTATTTATATATATATATATATATATATATATATATAAACATGCCATTTTTTCATAATTGCCATTTCATATATATATATATATATATATATATATATATATATATATATATATATATATATATATATATATATATATATATATATATATATTATATATATATATATATATATATATATATATATATATATATATATATATATATATATATATATATATATATATATATATGAAATGGCAATTATGAAAATGGCATGTTTATATATATATATATATATATATATATATATATATATATATATATATATATATATATATATATATATATATATATATAATAATAATAATAATAAAAATATATATATGAAATGGCAATTATGTGAAACGCTCCCACAAAGAATCAATCTCCTGACCATTTGGGCCGCATGCCTCACTAATACCACCAGGCTAGGGGTTATATATATATAAAGTAAGTATTGTTATTCATACTTCCAAAATGTCCCTCCAAACCTCTTCTTATGTGGTAGATGATGTGACATTTTAAGCTGACGTGACATGTTAAATTGTACTATGTGGCATCTACTATGACAATTGACATCACAAATTTTATCCCCCAAAGAATAATGTTAATATTAATTTTAATGTTAAATTAAAATTTAAAATTTGCTATGTCATCTGTCATATTAATTATCACGTCAGTTGGCACATAAGAAAGAATAGTTTGGAGATACAATTTGAATATGTGAATAACATGAATGTACCATATAGGAAGGCATCCAAACTTCTATTATGTGTGTACTCGTATATCAACATTCTCTCCTTCATTTCCTGTACACAACATCCAAGAAGACGAACAAGATTTACATTCTGAAGTTTAGTGTTGAGGCACAGCGGAAATAAACCCAAAAAGTTAAAGAATATCTCAGTAAAATTCATAAACATAAAGACAATGATTTATGTGGTTCGATCAAGATGTCTACTTCCACAGACGAGGGTGTTTTAGTTCCACTATGAAGAAGAAAATAAATTACAATAGCTCTCAAAACTTGTCTCCTTGCACTCAAGAACTCTCTATCACAAAGATAAAGAAGAAAAAAAATCTTTCAAAGTTTTGTGTCGAACTTATTCAACAACTTTAGCTCTTCTGTGTTGAACTTATTCAACAACTTTCATTGAGAACAATGAGATATCTCAAGGAGCACCTATGACCCCCTTTATATAGCATAGAATTCCCATCCATTGTAGGCTTAAAATCCAATCTTATGTAGGATTACCATATATATGGTCAAATCCAATCTTATGTAGGATTATCATATATATGGTCAAAAAAGCTCATGGGCTAATTTTTGAACATTTTCCTTCATATCTCTACCTCGACAAGATTTTACCATAAAATTGAGTCGACGCTTCTCCACCACACAGTTTCACCAAATCAACCACTCGTCAATTCCGTCCCTAAGGACTCTCAAGCAATTTGTAGGACTTGGAGTAAGTCCAAGCAATGTTGGAACTTAGCTCCAGAAATAACCTTAGTCAACATATCAGCGGAGTTGTCCATGGTATGTATTTTTTCCAGTTCAATTTCACCGTCTTCTACAACATCCCGTATGAAGTAGTAGCGAACATCAATATGCTTGGTCCTCACATGATGGTCTTAATTTTTTGCCAAGTGGATAGCACTCATGTCACTACCACAATCCTAGATAGGATTATTTTTGTTATTTTATATTTATTATATAGTGTGTATTTTATTTTTTATTAAATGTGATGGTCGCATGTATTTTTGTAGACTAGCCGATTATTTGACCCTTGGTTAGTGAACTTATTAGGACTTGTCATGACACCTGGACATACAATTTAGATTGGACACAATTAGACTCGTTTAAGTCATGTTAGGTTAAGATTATGATTAGAACCAACCAAATATTTAGACTAGAAACAACCCAATTTTAAGTTAAGTGTTCATGACAACTTGAGGGATATTTTGGACATTTTAACATAGGTTTTTGGGTTTCATTCTTGGCTGGTCATATAGAGGGTTTTCTCATTCTTCTTTATTTCATTTGAGCCTCCACAAACCCTAGTTTGGATCTCTCCACATCGCTCTTCATTTCCTACACTTTTCTTTACCAAAACTCTTCCAAAACTTCACCTAATCCTCATCCTAGAAGGCTTGGAGTTTAGAGACCAATGAGCAAGAGATGAGGAGTCCAAAAGCTTGGAAGATTGTGTCATACTTGACACTTGTGCCATCTCTAAGATTATCATTGGGAATCTATCTCCCAATAGGTAAAACTTTTGTCATTTTCCTTAGTTTGGATATTATTTTCATGCATGACACTATTAGGAACACACCAATGGACTAGGGGTACCCATAGGGAGAAGAGTAAGGCTTTAACTATTATTTTGGTAGAAGTTATTTGGAGTTTTTGTCAAATTAACAAAATGGGGGAGATTGTTGGCCCATACAGCCATGGTCGAACCGATTTTGATAATTGACTTAAAAATCTGATCTTGATACGAAAAGAAACAGAAGATCACATATTTCATCGAAACAAAGTCTTTTATATTTTATTCTGTATTTTTCTTTTATTGAGTCTAGAAAATTTGTGCATCTGGATCACTAGAAAATTTAGAAGACCCTACTCACAAAATCCTTTTTCCTGACCAAAAACAAAAACCTAAACCTTTGTTTATTCAAAAACTCCATAAACCAAAATGATCTAGATTTGGCCTAACCAAACTCGGACAGAGTTTTGCCCAAACTCGGTCTGAACTTGGTCAAGTCAAATCATTCCTGGTCAGTTGTAAATTTCTACTCTTTTGGATCTACAACGTTCAAAATCATGAACGTTAACCCTACCGAGTTCTGCCCGAACTCTGTCTTAGAAAATCCTATGAAAAGAGAAGAATTTTATATTTCTATTCACTCATTCATTCTTCATCTTCTCTATCTATTCCAAAACTTCCTATCTACTTAAAGAGCTTTAATCTTCCTATTTCCAAGACAACTCCTATTCTTCTACGTGCTAGTAGTTTTCGATTAGGAGTATTTGAGTTGTACAAAGCTTAGAGTATAAAAGCTTTCTGAGAAGAAGTTTGATTGTGGGCTTCGGATAAAAATACGACGGTGTTGAAGTTGGCGTGTTCTTCAGAGCAAAGCATGCTGTGTAATCTATATTCAAAATAGTGGATTATAGCGCAAGAGTTCTCTCGAACTGGAGTAGTCCTCTCAGAGGAAAACTAATATAATCCTCCGTGTCTGCGTATTAATTTCTTGCCTCTACTTACTTATTATTTTACTTTATTGCATTAAAGTTCTATTTATATACTAGCCTCACCTGCTTAGTTTTTTAATTGGAGAATATTTTTCGCTGTACTCTATTCACCTCCCTCTATAGGTGCCATCGATCCTACAACATGGAGTGTGTTCTTTATGTCTAGTTCGCTCGTGTCCATTATGGTTCGTGTCTTGATAGTTTCGTTTTTAGCACTGTGTGTTCGATAATGAACTGCGGGTAGGAATTCATCCGGATTCGCAATGGCGCAGTTTCTCTTTGCTTTAATTTTAGATTCGATTTGGGTTTATATTCTTTGGTCATGTTGATTCGGTATATTTTGATCCGGTTGTGTATACAATTTGAAGAAAATAGGTTAGTTGTGATATTTTAATTTGGGACATAAACTGCCAGTTTAAATATTTTTCTAAAACTTAGTTCCTATAAAACTTTTGGTTTGAGTGCAAACCGATTTGGGGTTATAGTACTTGTTTGGGCTTGAGTTCCTGTATACATATTTTATTAAGTTTGGGGTTGTACATGTTGCTATATTTGGAAGGTGTTATGCCTAATAAGTCTTGGTATAAATGTTGGGCTGCCTGTGAAGTAAATTACTGGGAGTGTTTTTGGGTTGTTATTCTCAGGGCTCAATGAAATTCATGTGAATTTGCATGTTTTAAACTGGTTTTGGGTCAGGGTGTAGGTATAATTATATGAGCCTGGATTTTGCATATATGGACTATATTAGGGTTTATTAATAAAATTCTAATTAATAATTATTTTAGTTCCTTAGTAGCAAATTAGTTTTAACCACTTTAAATTTTATATCATTAATATTTGCCTTATATATATATTTTACCTAGTAGTTAATTAGGATATGAGTATAGCTAGTAAAATTAAGCTACAATCAATTATTAGTTATAGTTAGTACTACATAATTAGCTTAATTAGAATTACCTAAGTGTCAATATCCGGAACCTAACCAACTTGTGTCTAAAATTTGGTGGACAGAGAGATTACTATCTCCCTACTTCCGATCTTCCTGAGCAAGGCAAGTACTTCTATGGATTTGATTCATTTACATAATGTCATGTTCCTTTTTATATTTGACACGTTGTTACACGATATAGTCTTGTACTCTGGTTCATGTTCATGTTCTTACATGTACCTTGGAGGGGGGAAATACTACAAATATGCGACTAAAGTCCAACCTAGGATTCATATGAATAGTGTAGAAGCATGAAAATTGTAGCAGTCTTGACAAACATGTGCCCAAGCCAGGGAGTCATATGCGCCCAAGCCGGGGAGACATATGCGCCCAAGCCAGGACAGCCCACATGCGCCCAAGTCAACAGAGCAAGCTATGCGCCCAAGTCGCCAGGGCAAGCTATGTGCCCACTCTGGACCCCTCCAGAAGGGGGCGCATAGCCCTGTTTCAGGCTATGCACCCAAGTCAGGACAGTCCCCGACTCGGTCAAACCCACGATCAATCGTGCACCGAAGCATATGGCCACGTCAATCTACACGAGCAGTTGTGTACCGGAGCATGCGGCTACGTCAACCCCACGATCAACCCACGATTACGCTGTCTGCATACGTCTACACTCTATGCGCCTAAAGCAGGACTATGCGCCCACATAAAAATTAGTATATTTTTTCATGTGGGCGCATAACATCATTCCAGCACGAAAATGACTATAAAAAGGGGTCTCATACCTCTTCAGAAGACAGAATAGAGAGCATTTTCAAGAGCCAAATTGCTTCATTTCTTGCCAGTGAGTCGAGAGTTAGCAATTTTCTTAGGTTTTCTCCCACTTTTGTAATCGGGGGTACCAACGGAGTAAAGGAGGAGCTGTCGTTCGATCTCCATCGTCCCATTCTCCAGAATTCTTTCTGTACTTGGGGATCCTCAGTGCAGGATCTCTCAGGCGTACTCAATTTGTGGTGCCTTTTGCCAATAAGAAAAGATAGCGTTTCTTTTTTTTTTGTGTCCACAAAAATAACGACTCTGCTGGGGACTACCTTTTTCTCTGACGAGAAGGTGGTGACGCAATTCGATACCGACAAAGTGGGAAGCACTCAGAAGATGTTGATCGTGTAGTTCGATCAATAGGCATTCGAAGAGATGCTCTCGAGGGATGGCTCTACTCCCTCAAGATCAGTGAAGCCAAACAAGTCTCGCAAGACTTGGCTTTCGAAGGCTCGTGGTGCATATCCTGCCAGTGTCATAGAAGATATGCAATCGAATGACTCTATCACGTGGGCACATAGAGCTCCTCTGTGGGCACATGGCTCTGCCACAGAAGCTCCACAAATAAAGAAGGTGCATACCGTTCCGGGCTCTACTAGCTCAGCGACTTCTCTCTTGTGCAACCAATAATAGAGTGTTCAACGCTCGAGACTTGGCAAAGAAAAATACTACGATGCCAAGAATCGAAGTTTTCGACACTCTGGGCAAACTCAGTGAGGCTCATAAACAAAGAAGGAGAAGCTGGAAGAAAATAGCGCCGCTTCACCAAGCATGCGCCCAAAGCTATGCGCCCAAAAGGGTGTGTGGACGCATAACTCTTGTAGCTTCCCTTCCCGAAAATTTTGAAATATTTTATTATTTATTTTATTTAAATGGTAATTTTTAGAATTTTATAAATAATTATTTAGTTAATTATTACGGTGGATGATTTTAGTCATGATTAGGAATTTGAGTACAAGACGACTAGGAATCATGGTACGGATAGTGCAGTGGCGTGCTTTGAGTAGAGTTTAGCCATGGTAGGGGAAGGCCGAGCCATAGGATTGTTCTAACTAGGAAAACCAGGCAAAGTTACGACTTAACCCCTATAGAACGATTTAATTATTTATTAATTAGATTATTGAAATTTTAGGAAACCCGGTTGTACTAAACTAGTCAAACTGGACCCGAACTGAGCCCAAATCGGGTAGGCATGTAGTGCGACCAGAGACATTTATGTAGAGGTATATTTGTAATGGTAGTTATACTAGTGATCTAGTAAGTGTATATATATTTGATAGATAATTGTTATAAATAATAAACGCCAATTTTATTATGGGGAGAGTTTCCTAGAATACCATAGTCCTATATATATATATATATATATATATATATATATATATATATATATATATATATATATATATATATATATATATATATATATATATATATTAGTATATTTAATTTATGCGTATAAAAACCGGGTATATACGCACTTGACTAAGTATTATTAGTATTGGCCAATTTTGCTGTGAGTAAAAATATATATGTGTTAATAGGTTTTTATATATATATATATAGATTATTTATATATGAAGGTATATATAGGAAAGGTTCCAAATACAGTGTACGTATACATGTATTATGTATGTGAGTATATATATATATATATATATATATATATATATTTATATATATATATATATATATATATATATATATATATATATATATATATATATATATATATATATATATATATATATATATATATGGATACAATATGTGAACCTATGTGTATACATGCCTATAGTTGTACATGTAAAGGAAGGTATATATATATATCTATACATATACATATATATATATATTATATATATAGAAGTAATAAAATAAAAATAAAAAGAAAACAAAGGAAATAAACTAAAGCAGCCATTCCCCAGTTCAGGCCCAACAGCTTGGACCCCAAATCCTAGCCCAACTAAAACCGAGCCGAGCCCAGCTAACCTCAACCGCTCAGCAGCACACAGCTTAGCCGAGAGAATATACGCAAATATATAAAGCGGAGAGAGAGAGAGAGTTCTCTCGGAAAACGCTTACCCTAATCGTCTTAAACCCGACGCCACCCTCCCCAGTCACCTGGGCGGCCACCAGCCGTCGGCGCTACCGCCGCACGTGGCCAGACTCATCGGAGATAGCGTGCACGAGTACAAACTCGTAGCAACATCAGCAGCAACAACCTACGGGGCTAACTTCACAGCGCTGTCACGTCTCGATCGATCGATCGTTTTGTAATCTTCCTCCACTGGTACGAAGCTAATATATACGCTTTAATTTTATTTAATTGCGTTTCATATAGATGCTCTAGATCGCCCAAAAGATCGATCCAAAATCGACGGGAATCCTGTCCCGAAAATAGAACATAAGACAGCCCATACACCCATGTTCGAAGATCGATTTCAATCGATCTTGTAACAGTTTAGAAGCTGTACTTGAATATAGTTATAGACCACATATAGAACTCTAAAACCCTTCAGATAGATTAATTTTTTGTTCACTGTATAAAGAGTAATTGGATTGTACAGTTACAGAAAAATACGTTTTCAAAATTGTGAAATTTTAATAAAACCTTCGATACGACGTACGTCCCGCCAAACCGGGCGACGTGGTTGTGAACTGAAAGCATTGAAAGATGCGTAATATCTTCATGGATGTGTGGACTTTGACGGAATTCAAATTGGTCGCGTGTGCGCGACGAATTTGATGTGTATCCGTCGAAATTTATCGTATCGGCCTCTGTACAAATTTCCTAATTATTTTGTACATGTTCATCAGATCGAGACAAAACTTATGCCAACAGGTCCATATTATTTTTCTGGTCCTGTATGCCAAGTTTGGTCCGATTCTGAGACAGTTGACCGGATCGCCGTTTTGTGGGCCCTACGATCCGACTCAACGGGCGATTTTGTGCACGGCCCGTCGGAATCCAACTTTGGACATACGGTTGGGTTTATATTATCAAAACGAATCCGTAGACATGTATTTTGATAACTTTAGAGACCATTAACTCTGGCACACTTTTCGGTACAAAGTGGGTACAACGACGAACACTGTTTTGGTCCAAAATTATCGTTTTGTCTCTGTGTCCAGAATTGAACTCAAGGATAGGCAATCCTAGCTAATTTGACTATTCTGAAAATGTTGGTAATATTTATTTCAGCTTTCGAAGACAGTTGTGATGATTTAGACTTTATAGCTTAGCAGTTGACTATATTTTATTGGATCTGCGTGCAACCTCCAAGCAAGATACCTTGCCTTCCTCTAGAGTTTAATTACATACTTATAGTCTTTTATTTTATATATTATTATCCAGTTCTCTAGTTGTGATGGATTTATATGTTATCTTTAGTTCTCTAGTTAAATTGACTTGATATGTTTTCTTCATACCATGTTTACATGTTTATTATCTTGCTTGACTTGATAGTGTAGTATACCAGCTTGTTCATATTATAGTCCATGCTAGGGCAGTCTTTAACTGTGTCTTGATGAGTTATACCTTGTCTCACCTGTACCCTGACTGAGTCGTGTCTTGGAACGAGTACGTGTAGTTGAACTGCTATTTTCCTGTATCATTTTTCCTCAACCAGAGAGTCCACACTCGGGACGAGGGTTGATCCGTTGCACCAGAGAGTCCACACTCGGGACAAAGGTGTTTGTTCCTTGGCACTAGAGAGTCAACACTCGGGACGAGGGTGTTTGTCTTTATCTGTTTATATCCGTGAGTCCACACTCAGGACGAGGATGTTGACTTGTTTATTTACACCAGAGACTCCACACTCGGGAGGAGGGTGCCTTGCCTTGAACTAACCAAAGAGTCCACACTCGGGACGAGGGTTAGTGATTAGTTTAAACCTGCAAGTCCACTCGGGGCGAGGGTTTGGTATTCCATTGAACTCGTGTTCACTTGTTCATCCAACAGTTCAGTTATGTGTAGTTGTTCTTGTATTTCAGTTCATAGTCACCTGTCAGTAGCCACTTGTCGTTAGTCACTTGTTAGCAGTTTGGTTATAGTCTCTTGCCATGTTAAGTGTCATTCCTTGTTATATCCTATTTATATTATCATGCATGATTAAACTGCTATATAGGCATATTTTTATATATCTTGCTATATCCTCTGAGGACGTTATGATCTCTTCAGGTTTAATGATTGCATGGAGTTAGTTAGCAGAGCGGGATGGTAGATGATTGTGATGCATGATTCAGGTATTTGTCAGTGATATTGCATTGTTATCCTTTCATGCTTTACATTCTTTATCATGAGATATCCTGCTTATTGATTCAATTTAGAGACTCTTGTTATATTCTTTGAGTCTTATCGGACATATATGCTAGTGGGCTACAGACCACGACCCATAGTGTTCATTCATGCTTCGCATACTTATTATGGATTTGAGATATAGATTTGTTTTGACATAATTTGGCAGTTTACTATGCTCTTGACAGCGTTTACATATTCGAGTCGGGCTGGAGTCCACTTGATGCGTAGCTGGCTTGCTCACGAGCTCGCGTCCGAAATACGGGTGTGGGTCGTGACAACTATGGCCAGAAGACTTCTGTCTTCGATAGACTATGCATCCAGGGCCATGCGTCCAGGGTTATGCGCCCATGCTCTGCTGACCCATACTATACGCCCACATCGAGCAAGCTTAGGCATGCTGCCAAGACTTTTGGGAAGCATGCGCCCAAAAGCAGACTCCAGGGTCTATGTGCCCACAGCAAAAAGATAGGCTCCAACGCATATAGCATGGGGCTGTCTTCAAGGTCATCACAAAACTTAGGCGTGGGGGTTGCCCCTACACGTGAACTAAGTTCGGATGCGCCAACTCTCCTTACAAACCCATATGCAAAGCTCAGCGATGCATGTGACCTGGGTTTTAAGGCAAAACTCCCTTCCACTGACTTACGCAACATGATAAATTATAAGTGTAAAGCGAAGGAGGATACAGCAATTCATGGCGTACATCCGTGCACCAGTATTGTCATCAACTGTTGCTGCTCCAAAGCAATGAGAGTGCCTCAGAGGCAGTCCGTGTTTCGACGACTGCATCGCTCTGACGATAAAAAGTTGCTGTGTGTTTCATCCAATATGGCTTCATGGGGTCCCCCTTACGGTAGCCCCAATCAAATAAGGTGGACCACGAACCCAACTTTTTCTTTCAGTTCTACAAACAGAAGAAGAAGTCTGCCAACAGATAGCTAGCAAGCTGTCACATCTGAAGGAGTCTATATGGGTACTCGGTCAAGAACGAGATTCCGTATAGATGACGAGGACTCCCAAACTGGAGGTGATGACCCTTCAGTTGGGGGTAGTATTCCCTCAGAGTCTGAAGCAGATGACCTTCACACCGGGGGTAGCTGTCCAGATGACGATGATCTCTCCGAGTTTGACGGTGACTATCTACCTCCCCTACCTAAAGACGAGGGACTTTTTAACTCAGAGACAGACAGTATCAGCACCAGTTGTACTGCTTCCTCTATTCATCCTCGCATGTTATCTACATACATGGCGGATGGAGAGAGACCTGAAGAAGCCAGTGATCAGACCAATAAACGGCTAGAGGGTCTTGAAACAACATTTGCCAAGATCACTGATATGCTTACCAGTATTATGGCGATCCAAACTGCTGGGGCTATTCCTCCACCTCAATAAAATGTCTCAGCATACGTTAGTCTGGCTCATAGTAACAACCCTCCTTCACTATAGAAGGAGTATCATTCCTTTGTGCCTCCTCCAAATCTTGTAAATGCTGGGGGTGGTCCTTCATCAATGACGCCTGACAACCCTACAACAGTTGTTTTTTAACACCTGCTCAATCAACAGGATGCAATTGATTCTCTTGTTACCCGTCTCGATACCATCTCACACAAAGACGAGCTTCAGAAGATGGTGATATCTCAACCTTATCCTCCTGAATGGGAGAATGCTACTTGCCCTCCTAACTACAAGCCACTGACGCTAAATTCATTTGACGGGATGACTTCTCCTCGCCAACACATGACATACTTCAACACGCAGACTCTACACTTACCCAGGGACGATCTGTTCTTATCAAAGCTGTTTATTAGCACCTTACAGGGGTAGCTTTTGAATGGTTCTGCAGTCTGCCTGACAGTTGTATTAATTCCTTTAAAGACTTGGAAAGGTTATTCCTTAACAGGTTTTACGAGAGTGGCATGCATGTTAGTATGTCCACCCTCATCAAGACCAAGCAAAGGATGACTGAGTCTGTCATTGCTTTCATCAAACGCTTCAGGCGACTAGCATTGAACATGCCCTTCGGTATACTAGACTCAGAACTTATGGATACTCGTCGACATAACTTCCTTCCTACAGTAAAGTTCTGTCTGGGTATACATAAGTATGATACATGGCCAGCTTTCATTGGGGCCGCTGATGCTGTTGAAAATGGCGTCCCTAATTTAGAATTACTGGGGTTGAAAATACCCAAATCTGAAGACAAAGGCAAGCACCCTCAAACTATTCCTGTCTGTAGGGGTAAAGGAAAAGAAGTCTTGAAGGTCGACACTTCCAAGGGAGCTTCCAATTCTCAGGACGCTCCTGACAAACCTAAGAAGACTTTCTCCTTTGACGAGGACGATGTTATTACCATTTTTCATACATTGATGAAGGGTAATAAACTGACATTGCCTCCACCATGACGTCCTGTGGAGGCGAACCAACTCAACGATCCTAAGTATTGTCTTTATCATCAGTACGTGCACCACTCTACCCAGGATTGCATCATCCTGAAGAAGAAGAAGATACAACAGCTTATCGATAGCCAAGTGATCAACCTCGAAGCTGAAGACAAGGTCGTATCTTCTAACATGATCTCTCTTTAATTTGGTGACTTTTCTTCCATAGAAGTCCCAGACGGTGTAGTCCCAATCCCCAAGGCAATAATGAAAGTCGTCAACCTGCCGCCAGCTCGCAACTCAACCTTGGTGCTATTCACGACTGAACGTGGTGAGATCATGTGGGTCCATCCGGACCTTATGCAAAAAATGACACAGGGGGGTGGTATCTCCCTAAGTAAAGAGGGACAAGAAATTCAAATCATATCATATAGTGGCCTCTCCTATTTACGAAGTTCTATCTGGCGAGACGCGATCTGGGAAGGCTTACCTATGGACTTATGACCCTACACAAGAAAAAGCAGTACCTTCTCAAGCTCCTGCTGCCCCCACAAGTTCAAAAGTTGGTCTGTCTAAGCCTTCAACTACGACAAAGCCAAGCAGAAGGAGACACAATTTGCAAGTCGCTGAAGGTGCCAACTCCCGAAGGTATGGATCGGCCTTACAACTTTGACATACTGGCACAACTGGCCAATACACCTGCTAGATTATCTCTGTTCGATCTATTGCGACTCTCTAAAGAAATGTGGAAGGCCTTAAGTGAGGCATTACTACATGCCGACTCTTATCTCGCTGAAGTCAAAGCCCCCGCTGAAGATCTCGTCTCCTGTCCTCACTGCTACAGTACTATAGAAGTGGTGCCCAACATCACCTTTTTACAGGAGGACATGCTACTCAAAAATAATCGTCATAATAGACCTCTGTACTATACAGGGTATATCGGGGCGATTAAGGTAGATCGGATGCACATCGATCCAGGTTCCTCCCTCAGCATCATTCCTAGAAGTTTACTCCAAATTCTAGGAATCCCTCTGCACAAGCTATCTGCAACCAATACAACTATCATGGCTTTCAATGCTGGGAGAAGCCACCCGTTGGGCAAGATCCGTCTCAAGTGCCAAATTGGTGATCTCCGAACAGAGGTTTTTTGCTATGTAATTGATGCCAATGTATCCTACAACGTCTTGTTGGGAGGTCCGTGGATACACGAGAACATGATCGTTCCTTTTACACTTCGCCAGTGCTTCAAGTACGTCAACAGCGATGGCATCGTGAAGACAGCGTTTGCCAATGTCGATCCATTCAAAGGTATTGAAGCCTACTATGGAGATTCGATACTTTACCAATCTCAGCCCTCCAAGGATGACTGCAACGAAACTGACGATGAAGCTGAAGTTAGTTCATCCTCCAGTGATGGTCCCCTGATTATCTGAGTCAAAGGATGTACTACGCCAAAAAGTACTCCAAAGCCTCTCACAATCTGGGTTAAAAAGAAGAATCCTGATAAATTCAAACCATTGACCATCACTCTCCGCAAAACACCTCGGGTGGAACCTGCTGAAGTCTGTTCTCCCAATCCTAAAGAGTTACCCAATGTGGTAAACTTGGCCAAAGCTGTGGCTCCTGTTCCAGACAATGATCCTCTCAATGAGTATATCAATACTCAAAATAATGTACCTTCAGTGGATGATGTTATCCCTGAAGAAGAACTTGTGTATTTTCTAAGTAAAGGTTTATCTTTGAATTACTCCGATGTCTACCAATCTGTAAACCAGTTCATAGATACGATATACGCTCTAGAGCACGGCATAGGACCACATCTTCGCTTGCCGGTAATGATGCCTCATCTGCAGGAAAAAGTCTGGCCAGAAGATATCCACTACTTCATCGTTCCACCTAGAAAGAAGGATGAAGAGCTAATCATCTTCGGTCGAATAATTGGTGAAAGAAAGTTCATTTTGGACTCTACTTCTCCCAATCACAACACTGAAGCTGACTATGACTCTAAAAAAATACAACTTTTTCGATATAGTTGACAGGCCAAGAATATCATCCAGAATATGGGATATGATATAAAAAGCAACCATGGGCTAAATTACGGTCAGGGGCGATGGTTGCCAATACGTCACTTTGCTCCTCCCGGAAACTCGAGAACTATTATCAACAAAACGGTATTGGTTTGAGTTATGTCACTCCTTCAACAACTCCTGAAAGATATAACGTCGAAGCAGATCGTTGTTCTCATTCTTCTGATTCCTGTCTCTGAGATTCAGACTCCAGCATTGGAGACATGTTCAAAGCAACTTTGTCCGTCAACATGGTATCAGTTGACCAAATTACAGACGATGTCCAATCGATCGAGCTTGAACAATGTGATTAAAAGATGGATACTAGGTGGGAGTTACGTTTCGAACAATATGAACCACCTACTGAAGACAAAGTCGTCCAAGTCAATTTAGGAGATGAATCATCTCTTAAACCAATCTTTATCAGCAAAAGTCTGTCTGACGAAGAACGACAATCTCTTATACAGCTTATAAGAGAATATATTGATGTATTTGCATAGAGCTACGAAGATATGCCAGGCTTGGACCCTAAAATTGTTATATACAGGCTAAATATCTTGTCTAAAGGTAAGCCAGTGAAGCAGCAGCAACGACGATTTCGACCAGATATCATGGAGTCCATCGAGAGTGAAGTCAAGAAGCTTATTGCAAGTGGATTCATTCGCGAAGAACAACACCCTGACTGGGTCGCTAATATTGTTCCAGTCATAAAAAAGAACAGTAAAGTTCGAATCTGTATCGATTACCGTAATTTGAACTCTGCATACCCGAAAGATGAGTTTCCTCTATCGATCACCGACGTAATGATCAACAATACTTGCGACTTCGAGCGGATGTCCTTCATAGATGGGTTCTCAGGCTACATCCAGATCAAGATGTTCCCCAAAGATAAAAAAATATACATCTTTTCGAACACCGTTGGGGGTATACTGCTATACGGGGATGCCCTTTGGATTGAAAATACAGTAGCGATATACCAGCGAGCTATGAACATAATTTTTTGCGATCGTTTGTGTAAAACGGTAGAATGTTACGTAGATGATATCGCAATTAAAAGTCATCTCAAGGGCAACCACCTCCAAGATTTGAGAATGGTGATCGAACTAATGCGTGCACACCAACTCATGATGAATCCAACCAAGTTTTTTTTGGGAGTCTCCAGCGGCAAGTTCCTCGGTTTTGTTATCACTTCAAAGGGTATACATCTTGACCCGGAGAAAGTGAAAGCTATCCTCGATATGCATCCCCCAAGAAATCTTAAAGAGCTACACGGCTTCAAGGAAGGCTAGCCTACATCAGACGATTCATTTCGAACCTTTCTGGAAGGTGTCAACCGTTTACTCAGCTCATGAAGAAAGGCGTATCTTTCGTCTGGAGTGAACAATGTCAACGCATATTTGACGACATCAAGAAGTATCTCACAAGTCCCCCAGTATTGGTGACTCCAATAATGAGGAAGCCCTTCTTACTATATGGCCGCACTATGGACCATTCCCTTGGTGTCCTATTAGCTCAGAAGAATGAAGGCGGCCATGAACAGGCAATCTACTACCTCAGCCATACGATGGTGGGTGCCAAGCATAGATACACACCTGTGGAAAAGGAATGCCTTGTACTGGTATTTGCTATCCAGAAGACACGCCACTATGTGTCTAGGCAGACTATCCACATCATATCTAAAGTCAATCCTCTCAGAATACTCATGACTAAACCGGGTTCTCTTAATTCCCGTTTAGCTACATGGGCAATGCTGCTGACTCCATACTATATGTTGTTCGTTCCTTAGAAGGCGGTAAAAGGCTAAGCATTAGCTGATTTCCTAGCAGCTCATCCAGTGCCAAAATCTTCCAAACTCTACAATAAAATCTCCGATGAAGTAGTGGAGTCTAACACCGCAACTGAGGAAATCCCTACTTGGTGAATGTTCTTTAATGGTACATCAAGAACAGGACCTAAAGAAAATATCATGGCCGGAGTAGGCATCGTGCTTGTGTCACCCGACCATCTGGTTATACACCGTGTATATTCTCTCGTGGAACCCTGCACCAACAACATGGCTGAATATAATGCCCTATTGATCGGCCTTCAACTGGCTAAACAACTGGAAGTTGACTATCTAGAAGCTTACGGCGATTCTAAGCTAATTGTTAGTCAGGTCCGAGGGGATTATGAAGTTCGTCATGAAGATCTTATCCCATATCCCAAAGCGACAATCGAATTGGCTTCTACTTTCGTTGGATTCTTTATCGAGCACGTGCCTCGACTACATAATATAGAAGCAGATGCTTTAGCCGGACTTGCTTCTTCTTTAACCGTCCCTACCAATACTCAGTAGTTGATCACAGTGTCTGGTTGAGAACTATTATGTGTGAAAGATGCCTTGCATATTCATCACAGTTAGACAACGAAAATAAATGTCAACATTAAAGACTGGATATTTCCTTTCATAGACTACGCCATCTATGGAATCCTCCCTAAGGACCCAAAGGAAGCAGTATCTGTCCAAAGGCGATCCCTCAGATTTTACTATGATACAGCTACCAAAATGCTGTACTGACGCTCTTACGACGGACTACTGTTACGATATTTATAAGACACAGAAGCCAAACATGCACTCCGTGAGGCTCACGACAGAGTTTGTGGTACACATCAACTAGGCCCCAAATTACAAGATCGCCTCAGACGAATGGGTTATTATTGGCCCACGATGATAGCAGATGTTGTTGACTATGTAAAGAAGTATAGTACTTGTCAGTTCCACACCAACTACATCCATCAACCTTTGGAGTTTCTACACCCGGTGACAGTATCTTGGCCTTTTGAAGCCTCGGGTATGGACGTCATAGGCCCAATCAGCCTGCCATCTTCCAGAGGACATCGGTTCATTCTAGCTATAACCGATTACTTCTCCAAATAGACGGAAGCTGTACCGCTCACCGAAGTGAAGACGTCGAACGTGATCAGTTTTATCAAACATCACGTTATCTATCGCTTTGGCCTACCTCGCAGGATCATCTATGATAATGGTCCATAATTTGCGAGCCATGCATTCTATCGGTTCTACAATAAGAATCGAATCCAGAATGTTGCCTCTACTGTCTATAATCCAACGGTTAATGTGTTAGCGGAAGCCTTCAATAAAACCATCATTAAACTTCTCAAGAAGTTCGTATCTTCAAACAAGCGCGATTGGAATGAGAAGCTCGGCGAATGTCTCTGGGCCTATCGTACAACGATCCTGACTCCAACAAGCAGTACGCCATTCTCCCTAGTTTATAGGAGCGAAGCAGTTCTTTCCCTAGAAATCCAGATTCTTTCTCTTCAAGTAGCCTTAGCCAGTGAGTTGACTGCCGAAGAAAGTTACCGTCTGTGACTACAAGAGCTCGAAGTGCTAGACGAAAAATGCTTATTAGCTTAGCAGCGTATTGAGCTATACCAAGCACACCTTTCCAGTGCCTTTAATAAAAAGGTGAAGGAAAGAATCTTCCAAGTTGGTGATCTAGTCTTAGCAGTGAGAAGACCAATGGCCATGACACTCAAGACAAAAGGAAAATTCCAGCCTAAATGGGAAGGTCCTTTCGTTATAGAATCAGTGCATTCTAATGGTGCATATCGACTAACCAAGCCTGATGGTGACTTGCTCATGATGCCGATCAACGGCAAGTTCCTGAAGAAATATTATGTGTAACAGCGTTCACATATACCCTGTTTTAATCATGTAAATGTACAGTGCAATGTTTATGTGATTCGAAAAATCATCTAACCATATTCCGTATTTCAAGGGTCTTGAATACGCCATGGATAATAGGTCCTCTAAAAAGATTCTCCAGTGGAATCTTTTCGTTTTGGACTCTGCCCAGACTCGGTCTGACAAAAATAAGTCACATTCCCATTACCTCTGAACTGTTTTTCGATAATTATTTTCCCAGTAGGATGATTAAGAAATATTTTGCCACGTCCATATAACCTCTGAGCAAAGCATTCATCAATGATAATTACGTCCTCATTACCTCTGAATTATCCACTCCTACATAATGTTATATATCCTTCCATGTTCATATTACCTCTGGTCCGATATAGAACATCCTCTGCTATTATGTCCATATTAACTCTATTAGTAGCTTCTTTCAACTTATTATCTATATTCAAGAACCCTGAATATAAAATGGATAATAAGTCCACATCAAATTCTCCAGCAGAATACCCATCAGAAATATCCTTACTACGTCCACATTACCTCTAGTTCTGATATTTCACAAACTTGATTCATAAATTTTGAAAGCCAAAAGATTCTTTATTAAACGTCTATCAAAATACGGGAGAAAAAAAGATACAAGAGTCTTGACGGCTAAAAGAAACAGTTACAAACAAAAAATTCTAAGGGATACACAATCGATTGATATTATCCCTTAGAGCCGTAATTTCGACTTCGGACTTCGCGGTAGCACGACGGCGTGCCTCTTCTTGACGAGCAGCTTCATCCTGGAAGGGGATCAGATTCATGTGCTCTTCCTCCAACTTCACCAGCTGTTCTTTTAAGTGGTTGAATGTTATGGCGGTCATGGCAGCCTGAGCCAAATAGTCCTCCTGTTCAGACGTCGCTGTCCTCAATCTGGCCTCCAGTTGAGCAATCTCATTTGGGATCCGCGTAATGTGATTATATTTCTCAATAATCTGCGCAGCCAGCTCATTCTTCGAAGCAGCACGTGCCTCACTCGCAATGTTGAACTGCTCATACTGATCAGCCAATTCACTGATCTTTTGAGCGAGGGCATCCTTACTTGCTTGGAAAGTAGCCTCCTCCTCCGCGAGAGCTGCGATTAAAGCCTCGTCTTCTGCACAAAACTGCGACATCGGGCTTCGTTGTTTAGCATCCCAAAATCTGGCCACTTGACCCTCCAGATCATTCAGAACCCTCCTTAGAGCATTAGCCAGCTCTTCATAGCCGTTAAAGCTCTCAAGGGCCGCCACTTGGCATTCAGCAACAGCCTTCACAGGGCTAAAGGCGGCGTTCCGATTCAGAACTCCAGGGAGCTTTACTTTCAGGACAGAATAGAAAGCTTTGACGACTTCTTGGGCCATCTCGTCATCTTCAGTGGAGGTCGTCGGGGAGGATGCTTTATGAGGTTCTTCCGCTCCAGGAAAAGATGCCTGACAAGAAGTAGAACCTGACAAGAAAATAATATATGCATCAGTAACGAAAAAAGGAAAATACAAAATAGTTGTAATTTCGTACCTTCGGCACGCTCAGTGCCAACTTGGGCTAAGTCATCGGTCTTGGCATCAGGGAAATCGAGAGCAGGCCCAGGCTGTTCAAGAAGAACAATTTCAAGGCCTCGAGCAGCATCAAGCTGGGTATCTTTCACGACCCCAGCTGGACCGAAAGCAGCTTCAGCAATAGCCCCCTCAGTAGGTTGTTCAACCTCTCCTTCTGTAGCCGATGCCGGCTCACTAACAGCTCCCTCCGTACCAGCAAATTTAGAGGAGCCAGGGACAACCTTTGTTTCTTCTCCAATGCCTTGGGCTATCTCTATGAGTGGTTCCTTCTCCTTGTCTACAAGGGAATATACAATGGCAGTCAGTCTCACGAGGAGCACGCAAAATCGAAGTCAAAAAATCTCATCCGAAGAGAGGTACAAAGATAACGTACCCATAGGAGGCCGAGGAGCAGATTGGACTTGAATTTCATCCAAGTCTTTCATCATAGCTCCTATCGCAGACATATCCTCCAAAGAAATGTCATAGGAGGGACTGGTTTTCTGATCGCCGTCATGGTCTGGGCCTTCGCCCTGATCATCCCGTCGCTCAAGCCTTACAACTGAAGAAGATCCGCCCTCATCCATCGGTTGAGGACGAGCAGGGGACACTGTTGTTATGTCCACCTCTTCAGACAAAGAAGCACCTGCCGTAGTTTTGACTTCAACGTCCTGCACAAAGGACAAACGCAATGGTGAGAAAAATCCTAATGGTTTGACCAAAACGGCTATGGAGTCTAGGAAAGGATCTACCTCCCGGATGGTAACGGCCCGCGACGCCGTCTGCCAAGAAGATCTTCTGGGAGGAGGCGAGCCTGCACTCACATCTGCGACCTTCTTTCTCCCACAGAAAACAACAACCTTCTTCCTTTTGGGTCGTGGAACTAGCTCGGTGGAAGCTTTCTTCTTATGAGGAATGTCAGGAAGAGGTTCTTTAGTATCCTCTCTTCGAGGTGCTGCTACAATAGGCTCCTCAAGAACAACTCTCTGCTGTGGCGCTGCAGTCGGCTCAACTGTGGATACGGCGCCTTCCTTTCTGTAACTCCCCATTGTGCACACTCGTCCTATATCAGTAAGAGAAGGGGCAAGCATAGTCTTCGATATTAAACTCTTCTCATGGTCATACCGAGAATGAAGGGCATTAACCTGAATATAGAACTTGGAAGCAGCAAAGAGCATGTTGGTGTCAGGCTTATCTTCTGGCAGGGTAAAAACTACCCTCGTAGATCCAGCGTTATAGTAGCCCCATGCACGTGACCCATCGATCAGACTCCATATCGATTGTAGATGAGGGCTGGAATTGCCCAAGAGAAGCTGGTTGCAGCCAAATTGCCGTACAAAGCGACTCAGCAAATAATGTTCCAGGAAAGTGTGGTTCCTATTCCTGAACACCAGATGGAAAGGCCTGATAGACTGGAGCCAACGAAACACCCCAATAGGAAGGCTAGTAGTGAGTGCTCCCTTATCTACAAGGGTATCTCCTACGCGACCACTACCAGACGAGGCGACACTCTGAAGAATTCATAGTTCTGTAGAAAAATCAAAGCCTTCCTGCAAACAGGCACCCCTGTAATGGTCCAATCCACATCTTTGAATCTTCGAAGAAAGGTATCCTCCGCCAAAGAGTCTACCAACAGCCCGACATTCATCAATCTGGGACAATGCAGCACCAGCCATCCCATCAGATAATGAAAAGGAAACTTAGTCCTAGCAAAATCCTTTCTGTCATCGGGTGTCATCGCGTTCACAACGAAGTGTCGCAAACCCCGTTGGATGGCGCAGACCATCGCTGGAAGCAGAGCAAGTTAGCGTCCAAAGGCCAGCTTTACAGCCGGAAGAATCATACCCCGACTTATTCTTTTAATAGACCCTGAACCACCAAGGACTACACAATCACGAAGCCATGTTATCAGGAAAGCGGCTAGCACCGCCTTTATGACAGCTTGAACTCGGCATGCCTGAAGAAATAATAAACCGGGAAGTTTCCTCCAGGACCATCACTATCTTCGGCATCTACAGCCCCGTGATCTGCCATCAACTGCTCTATCTCAAACTTCGTCGAGGGCTTGCGAGACGAGAAAGAGACTGGGCCATCTCCTTCTTCTTTGGTGAAGATGTAGTTGGTTTAGGCCCTCGTATGGGGAAGGGACCCCTCAGTCTTATGGTGACAAATAAAAAGGTGACAGAGTAACTCTTTGTACACCTCCATCATCTCGGAGTTCTCTCTCTCCAAATCCAGGAGCTCCGTATCACAGGGGACGTATTCTGCATATGGCTCCGTCCCCCAGAAAAGTTTGGATATCGCCTATATCTCGTGAAGAGCCAGACCCATCTTCCCACCCGGAGTGAAGAAGGTACACATGTGATGGTTGTATAACTCCGCCAAAGAGACAAACATTGGCCAGTTAACCTTAATGCCATATTGGGTGGCTCTAACGGCATAAAAAAGACCGGTAGCTTTTATGGTGGCATCGTAAGTCGAGAGCATCCATCTAGGAAAGTCGCTCCAAAATAGGACAGAATATCTCCAACCTTCCATCAGCAGCTTCCCTCCCAGATACGACTCCTTCTTTGACAGTATCAAGTTGGAGAGAGTCTCAGCAGCATAAGGGTGAAGATCACTCGGGACATCGTTCATTATGACCCCAGGATGCAGCCCCCTCATGGAGTAGGACGTGGAGCCCTTGACACACTTGAAAGTGTCCTTCTTCTGGTCACCAGAGTTGAATTGGATCCTGCCAGAAACAACTCCATGCAGTTCAGGGGTTAGGTCCCATTTCATCTGCCTCTGCACAGCTAGATCAGTAAATGCTGACAGAGGGTATTGGTGCTTCATCGATGGCAACCATATTCTTTGGTTATTTAAATTAACTACCAGAGGGTCTTCTAGACGTATCATCTCGTTATCCTTGAATCCCAATACTGTCACCGAACAGGAAGTACGGCTTCTTGAAACGACGTGTCCCTCCGAGCAAGAGCTTCTCGTCGTTAATCATCTGCTTCAGAAAGGTCTTGTCCTGTTCAAGTATGGCAATCGTCCGTTCCGTAGGGCGGTCATGACTGATCTTGGCCTAAACCTTTCTGACTATATTGGTTATGAGGCTTGTGCCGAGGACTTGGCAAGCAGAGCCAAAAGGGATTCTACCAAGTTCTGGGACAAACATGTTAACTGCAAGGACATAAGAGAAAGTCAGACTCAGAATCTGCAGAAAAAAAACTAAGTGCTAGCGGAATCCTATGTGCCCAAAGGGCTATGCTCCCAAACAGCATATAGGCACATAAACATACAAACAGCATTTGGACACATAGACATAAAAACAGCATACGGGCGCATAATATGTAACAGCTTGTGGGCACATAAACACACCACAGTGTGGGTGCATACTTCTGTGGGCGCATATAAATGCTCACAGAAATATGTTACCTTTGGCACATGCACCCAGGCAGAGAAAAAGTCTGAGCGTCGTAAATTAACGCTCATGACTTTGTTTTGAGGCGTAGCCTCACCCAGGATCGGGTTTTGGACTGGCGAGGACGGTGTCGCAGGAGGAGAGCCACTCGGTGTAGCCCCCTTGCCCATCGTAGATCTCTTGGCGGCCTTGGGAGACATGGTTCGTGCAGAGAAGAGATGAAAAGTCTTTTGAAAGTTTTAAAAGAAAAGAGAGTAATGAATCTTTTCTCTCTTCAAAACCTATTTATATACATGGGCCAAATACTATGCGTCCACTATTCCTATACGCCTATGCGCCCACCATATACTATGCACCCACTACGGCTTATGCGCTTACATGAAGACTCGGTCTCTTGCACATTATGCGACTACCACTTGCTGACGTGGACAACGCAAGAAGGATGGACCTCTTCAAATTCTACTCCAATGAATCTGTCAGTTCAGATTTTTGAGGAAGATCTCAACAGCCATCTCTCTGATAGTTTGGCCAAACTCTATGCCCCCAAAGGGAGAGCTATGCTATGCGTCCACTGCATCACGAGAAGACGGTCCATGCTTCTTTCAAAGTATTTCAAACTCATCCAAGTATTGAAAACTTTAAAGGGGATCTTGTAGAAGCATAAAAATTACAGCAGTCTTGACAACCATGTGCCCAAGCTAGGGAGTCATATGCACCCAAGCTAGGGAACATATGCGCCCAAGCCAGGACATCCCACATGCGCCCAAGTCAACAGAGCAAGCTATGCGCCCAAGTCACCAGGGCAAGCTATGCGCCCACACGCCCACTCTGGACACCCCAGAAGGGGGCACATAGCCCAGTTTCAGGCTATGCGCCCAAGTCAGGATAGTCCTCGACTCGGTCAAACCCACGATCAATCATGCACCAAAGCATACGGCCACGTCAGTCTCCACGAGCAGTCGTGCACTGGAGCATGCGGCCACGTCAACCCCACGATCAACCCACGATCATGCAGTCTTCATGCGCCTACACTCTATACGCCCAAAGCAGGACTATGCGCCCATATGAAAATTAGTGTATTTTCTCATGTGGGTGCATAACATCATTCTATCACGGAAACGACTATAAAAAGGGTCTCATACCTTTTCAAAAGACAGAATGGAGAGCATTTTTAAGAGTCAAATTGCTGCACTTCTTGCCAGTGAGCCGAAAATTAGCAATTTTTTAAGATTTTCTTCCACTTTTGTAATCGAAGTGTCAACGGAGTAAAGGAGCAACTGCCGCTCGATCTCCATCGTCCTATTTTCCATAATTCTTTTTGTATTCGGGGATCCTTAGTGCATGATCTCTCAGGCGTACTCAATTTGTGGTGCCTTGCGCCAATAAGAAAAGACAGTGTTTCTTCTTCTTTTTTGTGTGTGTTCACAAATAGCTTAGGTCTCACATCGTGCACGTGGGACTCTAAGTCGTATCGTTACTTGTGCTTATTTATGTGCTACTCCCAGTCGATCACATATTCTAGTAGGTATTTCAAATCATATCATATGTCAGAATTTTTTATTTACATATTCATGCTCAGATTCATATTATGCATTACTTTTTATGCTCATCTTGTTCACTTCTACTTTACTTATTCATCATGTTGTACTCGTTTCATTATCATAGATTGTACTTTTCTCCGCTTCTGACTGAAAATATTGTAGGTGCACTTGAAGATCTTATCCAACCTTTATGGACCAGAGCCCGAAACCTTAGCTGACCAGGAAGAAATTATGATTCAGGGCTTAAAAGTTGCAGTGATCAAGCCATAGTTATTTTTTAGATTTGTATAGAGACTTTACTTCTAGATATTTGTATAATGAGGATTTTATAGTTGTCTCTTTTAGTCTTGCTACCAGATCTGTCTCCAGTATTATTTCTTTTAAAGTTGTAATAATGACTAGTATTGTAGTGACTCTCTGGGACGTTATAGATGCTGTGATATTTTATTTTATTATGCCACATGGATTTTTCCATAAAATTGTACAGCTTACTTCGTTGTGTATACCAACGAAAGATGTGCGTGTCTCCGACTCGTATTCGATCATTAGGGAGCGGGTCTTGACAACTGCAGATAAAGTGGCGTATGTTGGACATACCCACGTGCTTGTATCCCTAAACCGGGTGTGACAACTCATGCTATCATAATGCACATTAACTATATCATGCTTCACCCCCAAGTCATTAATCAAACTACGAAGACATAGGCCTTCTTTCACTGTCTCTGTCTCTGCTACTCTTCTTCCGTAGTCGATAGGGCAGTCGTAGCTTCCAACATAGACCTCCAATTGACTGGTGCACTATGTAAAACAGACAGGTATCCAGTAGTTGACCTATGCCTATCCAGATCACCAGCATAGTCCGAATCCATATATCCACAGACCTGACTAAAGTCTCCACCAAAGTGTAAGCCCACATCAATGATGCCCTTCAAGTACCTGAATACCTACTTCAAAGCCTCCGACTGCTTCTTTCCCGGATTAGTCATAAAGCGACTAACCACACTTATGGCTTGTACAATGTCTGGTCGAGTGGACACCATAGCATACATTTGAAGAACAGTTTGGCAACTCTAGAGGGGGGTGAATAGAGTTTATATAGAAAAATAGCCAATTAAAAATAACTCTTTCACCAATAATAAATAATCAGAGTAAAGTGCGGAAAATAAATAGAGAGCAAAAGAGCATACGCAAACACAGCGATTTTAACCTGGTTTCCCTCGTGGAGGACTAGTCCAGGCCTGAGAACTCTAGCTCAGGATTAAATCCACTATTTCTGAAATAGTAGTTTACAACCCGTGTCTTTACTTCAGAAGAGCACGTCAACTTCTAACAGAGGATCGCAGTGGCGATTTGCTTGGAATTGTCCAAGCGACTTCTTCGACTCTTGCACAAGAATCCTAACTGAGAGATGCTGAGCACTCGAGACTTAGGAGGCTTGTGGCTAGTAGATGGGAAGGATATGGCTTATTTGAGCTTATAAGAGAGAAGAGAAGAGAAGATTGGATGGATTGGAATGAGAGAATTCATGCCCTATTTATAGTATTTTTATAGGCAGAATTCGGCCAGAATTCGGGTAGAAAAATTCAAATATTTGGCCGTTGGACAACTAGCAACCAGCTAACCCTAAAATTAGGGTTCCTGATTTCTAGGGGACAGAGTTCGGCCCGAACTCTGTGTGGAGGCAGAGTTCGGCCCGAACTCTGTCTCCAAAGCACAGAGTGGTTCAAAGGGGACCATTTAGGAATTTCTGGTTTGGTGGAGCTTTGGGATTTTTGGGTAGGCTATAGTCTAAGTTTCAAGTGCTCAGCATGACTCAGATTACATTAGTCTAGACTCAAAGAAAGTGTAAAATACAGACTCGAATCAACTGAGACACGGAAGCTGAGCTGTCTTCTGTCTTGAGCTTAATGCAGACGTCGTGTGTCGTATTGAATTATTACAGATATTATTTAGTCAATATTGTCAATATTTGGTTGACTGTGACTTTGTGTCAACAATCTCCCCCATATTGATAATTGACAAAATAATATATGTATATTCAACATTCATACTTGGACACAGTTGATCATAGCAACATAGCTCCCCCATAATCGATGCCGAGCTAGAAATAAGAGCTCCCCCGTGATCAGTGAACGATGCTGAGCTAGAAGAAATAGCTCCCCCGTAAATAATGCATTGAACCTGTAATATCTCCAAAAAGAGTAATGCAACCACACCAAGCAGAGAAGAAACAGTATATAAATAAACAAAATGAGTCACTAGCATAAAAGATAAAACTACGATAAGCATAAAGTGCATAACCAAATGTCAAACACACAACTAGAGTTTTAGAACATCCAAGTACATAAAAACTAAATAACTAGAAATCAAAATGCATCATCATCAGCAGCAGCGGCAGATAGTAGCCAATCTCCATCACGGAGCACGAGATGGTCCAGGAGTGTCTGAGTGACCAGAAAAGGAGCGACGGGGGTCCACAAAAGCATCATCTGGATCCATGTAACGCATGACCCACGAATCATCAATGCGATGGCCCACGCGCGCTGGATCCCCTCCATGGGAATGTGCAGATGACGAGACAGGGAATACCGTATATCATGCAGAGAGTTGCCGAGGGCACTCATCTGTAGAGTAGTACGATAGTCCAGCTGTGTCCAGCGATCGTCCTCAAGAGTAAAACGATCCCGGAGCATAGTCTGAATAGACTCAAGAGAGGCAGGTGGAGGAGGTGCATCCTGACCGAGTGGAGGGGCGTCAGGCTCCTCATCATCAGAATGCTCAGAAGCCTCAGGAGAGGCGACGACTGCCTAAGTACGTCGTGCCTTGGACAGGAAAGCAGGAGCAGGCAAGAACTGACAGTCATGAATAGGAAAAATGAAAGCACAAAAAACCATAGGAAGATATAAAGGATAAACCAATGCTCTTAGTTTCTTCCTACAATTTATCATCCAGTCCATCATTGTCCTAGGAAGATTGAAGGGGATACGATAATGAAGGTGATACAAAGCAGATATCTCAAAGTAGGTAACTTCATCAGTGGAGCCAGCTTTTGGCAAGATAGTGTTAAAAATGATTCGATGAAGTTCATAGAAATATGGGTTGAGGTGCTTGGCCATAAGTTTACGAGGACTTATGTTAGGAGCACATAATTCCTCCTTGAAACCTTCAAGAGAAGTATCGCCAACAAATTGAAATTGATGAGCTTCCACAAGTTTATCCCAAGCATCGAGATTAAGAAGATCAAGAAACTCCCCCAACTCAGAATCATTGAAAGCAATGTCAATACCGGCAACCCGGGAATAGATGTGGGTTGCATCGAAAGTTAAATTGCAATAAAACATTTGGATGGCGCTACGGTAAATGACAAAGTTTGAGGCAACTAACTCATCCAAACATAGATCACGAAACAATGATTCATATTGAGAAAAGATTGTAAAATTTATCGGATGTCCCCCGAACACCGGACGAGTCCGAAAGTCGCTAAACCACGCATTAGACGCGTCGAGTGACACAAATAATCGTTCGTCATATGTATTCGGATCATGGGGACAAGGCGGGTTGAACAACGGATGAATGGGTTGTTGTTCAACTACTTGCTCAATTGGAGGAGGAGGATTCAAAGAGGAAGCTCCCTCAGTTCGAGTCCTTTTCCCACGATTGGGCAAGCGAGGAGCCATTTGCAAGAAAATAGAGAACTTGAAATGGAGAGAAAGAAGGGGATATACCTGAAATCAACAACAAACAGTGGAAGAGAATGATGAGAAACCCCTTTCCCTTGATTTTGAGAAGGAATGGACCACACTAGATAGAAAACTAGGGTTAGGGTTTGTAGGAGAAAGTTTGGAGAGGTGGAGAAGAAGGAAAGAATGAAGGAGAGAGATGAAAACCCGAAAATAAAGAGAGGGTTTTCTTTGGTCGGTGGGAATCTGAACCGTACAATCTAAAAGGATCAAACGGCGGAGGCTGTTCCCGACGCTGGAACAATGGGACCGAACTCGGCCCGAACTCTGGTAGGGGCAGAGTTCGGCCCTAGTTCTGGGTTCATGTCCCAGAACATAAGTCAGGCCAAAAAAATAGAGAGAATGGTTAAGTGGTGAAAAAGAGTTAGAAATAAGGATAAAAGCTTGATGAAATCAATCAGATAGATAGAGAGGTAGACTAATCAGAATGAACTTAGAAATTAGTAAATAGGCAATAATAAATCAAAACAAACCATATAATAAACAAGGAAATATAATATAATTCAATAGTTTGAATTTGCCATGGGTTAGCTGCAGGGGCCGGATCCCAGCTAGCGGTAGTCCTAAGGACTAGTGCACCGTGTCGCTTAGGCTTTTACGCCTTGTTGTCAGAAGGACCCTTTCGGCTTGTACCCATACCAAATTCATCGTAAAAGAATCATACTATACTCGATATTTACACAGGTGAGTTTTAATTTATGACCGCTTCATCTAAAATTCCAAGTTCACGACAAAGGAAATTGAAGCGCTCTTCGGATAAAGGCTTAGTAAAGAAGTCTGCTAGCTGATGATCAGTGTCAATAAATTCTAAGTTAATCGTGCCGTTTTGCTGATGATCACACAAAAAGTGGTGTCTAATCTCAATGTGTTTAGTGCGTGAGTGGCAGACAGGGTTCTTAGTCAAATTAATGGCACTAGTGTTGTCACAGAATATAGGAATATGCATGAAAGATAACTTATAGTCTTCAAGGGTTTGCTTCATCCACAGAATTTGTGCACAACAACGCCCAGCTGCTATGTATTCAGCTTCTGTTGTGGATAGTACGACAGAGTTCTGCTTCTTGCTAAACCAGGAGACTAAAGCCTTTCTTAATAAATGATACGTGCCGCTCGTACTTTTACGGTCGACCTTGCATCCAGCAAAGTCAGCATCAGAGTAACCAATAAGGTTAAATAATATGGACTTGGGATACCATAGGCCCACTGTAACCGTACCCTTAAGGTATCGAAAGATACGCTTAACCGCGGTCATGTGTGATTCCTTAGGATTAGCTTGATATCTAGCACATAGGCAAACACTAAACATGATATCAGGACGACTAACAGTTAAATAAAGTAAGCTGTCTATCATACCTCGATACTTACGTTGATCAACAGGTTTGCCGCTCTCATCTGGTTCGAGTTTGGTTGAAGTAGCCATTGGAGTGCTGATTGGTTTGACGTTGTCAAGATCGAACTTCTTCAGCATGTCCTTGGTATACTTCGATTGACAGATGAAAGTTCCATTAGCCATTTGTTTTACTTGCAGGCCAAGAAAGTAGTTGAGCTCTCCCATCATGCTCATCTCAAATTCCGTCTGCATACACTTGGCAAATTCTTGACAGAGGGTTTCATCAGTAGAGCCAAAAATGATATCATCAACATAGATTTGAATCAACAGAATAGTGTCTTTAAAAGATTTTCTAAACAGTGTAGTGTCAATTTTCCCTTTTAAAAAACTTTTCTCAAGTAAGAAGCTACTTAGCCTTTCATACCAAGCTCTGGGGGCTTGTTTGAGGCCATAAAGCGCTTTCTTTAGCTTGAACACGTGGTCGAGAAATTTGTGATTTTCAAAGCCAGGAGGTTGTTTCACATAAACTTCCTCCTTAATAAAACCATTCAAGAAAGCACTTTTCACATCCATTTGAAATAATTTAAAGTTTTGAAAATTAGCAAAAGCACAAAGCATCCGAATGGATTCTAGTCTAGCAACAGGAGCATACGTCTCATCGTAGTCGATACCTTCCTCTTGGTTGTATCCTTGAGCTACTAGACGAGCTTTGTTACGTGTGACTGAACCATCTTCATTTACTTTGTTTCTAAAAACCCATTTAGTACCAATTATCGAGTGATTAACCGATTTAGGAACGAGTTCCCATACTTGGCTTCTCTCGAATTGGTTGAGTTCTTCTTGCATAGCAGAAATCCAAAATTCATCATTAAAAGCTTCAGAAATGTTTTTAGGCTCTACTTGTGAAATGAAGGCAGTGCTAGCAACGGAGTCTCTTAGTGATGATCTAGTAGTTACTCCACGTGAAACTTCTCCTATAACTAAATTTTCTGGATGAGAAGGTTTGAAAGAGAATTTCTTAGGCAAACCCTCCAGAGAATCAGTTTCGGTTGAAGTATTCATTGGAGTAGAAGTTGATGACTCAACATCATCATCAAGAGTACTTACTGCACTGTTATCTTCATCAAAAGTCACATTTGTTGACTCTTCCACAATAAGTGAGCGTTTATTAAAAACTCTATATCCCTTACTCTTGGCGGCATAACCAAGAAAGATACCATCGTCTGCTTTGGCATCAAATTTGCCTAAGTTGTCTTTGGTGTTAAGGATAAAACATCTACAACCAAAAACTTTAAAATAAGAAACATTGGGGGTTCTCCCAAACCAAAGCTCATAGGGTATTTTCTTCGTAATGGGACGAATCAGCACCCTATTCAAAATGTGGCATGCTGTACTGACAGCTTCTGCCCAAAAGTATTTCGGAAGTAAAAATTTATTCAACATGACTCTGGCCATATCGCCGAGAGTTCTATTCTTCCGCTCCACAACACCATTTTGTTGAGGAGTTCTAGGACAAGAAAATTCATGATCAAAACCATTTGCATTACAAAAAATTTCAAAATCATAATTTACAAATTTGCCTCCATGATCACTTCGGATTCGAGTAATCATGTAGCCTTTTTCGTTTTGAACTTTCTTTACAAAAACTTTGAAAACAGAAATAGCATCGCTCTTATTGGCGAGAAAGAAAACCAAGTAAATCTCGAAAAATCATCAACAATAACAAATGCATAAAGTTTGCCACCAAGGCTAGCTATTCTACTATGACCAAATAAATCCATATGAAGTAGTTGCATGGGTCTAGTGGTACTTACAGAGTTGATGGAATGAAATAAGGATTTAGTTGCCTTATTTAGTTCACATTCGGCACATACCGTGTCCTTTTTGAATGTGATGTCAGACAATCCTCTCACTAGCTTCTTGGTAGACAGCCTGGATATAGCATACATGTTGGCATGACCAAGACGCTGGTGCCAAAGTAGTCGTTCGTCTTTGTGGGCATATAGACATCTACCTGCATTGTTAGTATTTATAGAAAGATAGAAAATATATATGTTGTCCTCTCTTTTCCCTTCAAAAACAATGTCTCCTGTTGACCTATCATAGATGTTGCAACTGTTTTGTCCAAAGTTAATATCATATCCATGATCAACAAGATGATTAATGATGAGCAGGTTATGCTTTAACTCGGTCACTAGGCAGACATCCTTTATTACAGGAGAAGGAGGATGACCAATGATACCATTACCTATTATGTGCCCTTTGAGATTGTTACCGAAGGATACATATCCTTCTCTCTTCATCGATAGTGATGCAAAAAGATTTGCGTCTCCCGTCATATGTCGCGAGCATCCACTATCGAGAATCTACTTACTTTCAGTTGAAGAGGGAAGGTCCACCTACATCAAGAGTAGATATGACCTTTGGTACCCGAGTTCTTGAGGGTCCTGAAAAGTTAGTCTTTGGAAACCAAGCATATATCTTTTCATCTACAAGTCTTCTAACTTTGCACTGTGGTGAGATGTGTCCATGTGATCCACAGTAAGTACAGATAGCATTCTTATTTATACTAGGAGCATGAGAATAATATCTATAAGCAACAGGATGAGGATGGACATGATGTGAAGAGTTAGCATGGTGATGATGATTATGCATAGAATGAGTGGCATGGTGATGGTGTCTATGAGGCATATCATGATAGTATTGTCTATGATATGTGACATGCTGATATTGTCTACATGGCATGGCATGATGATTTTGTCTATATGGCATATGATGATCTTGTCTATATGGCATTTCATGATGATCTTGTCTATATGGCATGGCATGATGATTCCTATGTGTGGAGTGATGTTGATTGTGTCTTTGTGCATGATGATTGTGTACTGAGTGAGAATTATTCTTACGTGCACGTGGTTTGTGAAAGTTTGTGTATATAAATGCATGGTTATGTGCTGCATGAGAATGACGTGGTTGACTAGCATGAGTGGTGTTGTGCCCATGTGATTGGGTTTGAGGTTGAACAACCTGTTTACCCAATTTGGTTTCTAATCTTTTAGAAACAGCTTGCAGTTCATCAACCTTAATATTTAAGCCATATATCTTAGTCATGGAAATCTTGTGTCTACTCTTTTCTTCAGCAAGCAACGTGTTGAGTGTAGTGATTTCTTGAGTTTGTTGCTCAATACGTGCTTCAGCATCATGTAAGCCTAATTTAAGCTTGGATACTTCATCAGTGTCATTAGTGGGTGTCGTGTTTCTAACATTATCAAGAAGTAAAGAAATTCTTTGTATCTCATCTTCAAGACTTTTGATTTTGTCCTTGGCATGTTTGTATTTACCGATGACCTTTTTGTGATCATCGAGTAAATCAGTGAAAGCATCGCCAAGTTCATCAAAAGAGAAGTCATCTAGAGTTTCGTTAGATACCTTGTTGGAAGTTGCCATTAGGCACACATTTGCTGTATCTTGAGGAGAGTCCTTTTCTTCCTCGGAGTCACTCGCTTCACTTTTATGCCAAATGCCTGTGTTGGCATATTTCTTTGATAAGTTCTTTTTGTATGGCTTCTCATAGCGGTTGCTCTTCTTCAGGAATGGGCAGTCTTTTCGGATATGTCCAGTCTTCTTGCAACCGTAACAAGTTGGCTCTTCTTCATCATCTTCTTGTGATTCCTTCTTCCTTCGATTGAAGCGAAGGAATTTCCTGAAGTTGTGAACCATGAGAGCTTGGTCTTCATCATCCGAGTTATCTTCTTCGATCTCATCGTGATTAGCCCTTCGCTGATGAGCTTTGAGTGCGATCTCCCTGGTCTTCGGAGCAGGCTCTTCGAAGTCCTTGAGGTCAAGCTTGTGAGTCATGAGCTTACCCATCAAGGTCTCTATTGACATTGTTGTGAGATCGTTTCCTTCTATGATGGCAGTCACCTTAGGGTTCCAAATCTTTGGTAACCCTCTGAGCAACTTACGAATCTTTTCGTGGTTTGAGTACTGCTTTCCAAGCGAGGATAGAGGATTGATGATGTCGAGGAATCTTGTGAACATTTGAGTGATCGTCTCATTTGGCTTCATCTTGAAGGCTTCGTATTCTTGAGTGAGACGGCTTATTTTGGATTCCTTGACCTGTGTGGTTCCTTCATGCGTCACTTCTAGAAGTCTCCATACTTCATGAGCAGTGGTGCATGTAGAGACCCTGTTGAACTCATTCCTGTCTATAGCACAGAATAAAGCATTAATAGCCCTAGCATCTAGACTTGCCTGTTTCTTCTCCTCGACAGAATATTTGTCGTGTGGTTTCTCAATGAGGTCACCATCGATAACTATCCTGGCGAACTTTTTGTAACCGTCAGTGACGACAGTCCACAGGTCAAAGTCTAGAGACTTAAGATAGAAGCTCATCCTTATTTTCCAATATGTGTAGTTAGTCCCATCAAATAGGGGAGGCCTATGAGTGGACTGACCTTTACCATGATTGGAAATCAAAGATTGTGTGGTTGCCATGGATCAGCTCTTAGGATGTTAGTCCTTGTAAAGAGAACAGAGCTCTGATACCAATTGAAGAACAGTTTGGCAACTCTAGAGGGGGGTGAATAGAGTTTATATAGAAAAATAGCCAATTAAAAACAACTCTTTCACCAATAATAAATAATCAGAGTAAAGTGCGGAAAATAAATAGAGAGCAAAAGAGCATACGCAAACACAGCGATTTTAACCTGGTTTCCCTCGTGGAGGACTAGTCCAGGCCTGAGAACTCTAGCTCAGGATTAAATCCACTATTTGTAAAATAGTAGTTTACAACCCGTGCCTTTACTTCAGAAGAGCACGTCAACTTCTAACAGAGGATCGCAGTGGCGATTTGCTTGGAATTGTCCAAGCGACTTCTTCGACTCTTGCACAAGAATCCTAACTGAGAGATGCTGAGCACTCGAGACTTAGGAGGCTTGTGGCTAGTAGATGGGAAGGATATGGCTTATTTGAGCTTATAAGAGAGAAGAGAAGAGAAGATTGGATGGATTGGAATGAGAGAATTCATGCCCTATTTATAGTATTTTTATAGGCAGAATTCGGCCAGAATTCGGGTAGAAAAATTCAAATATTTGGCCGTTGGACAACTAGCAACCAGCTAACCCTAAAATTAGGGTTCCTGATTTCTAGGGGACAGAGTTCGGCCCGAACTCTGTGTGGAGGCAGAGTTCGGCCCGAACTCTGTCTCCAGAGCACAGAGTGGTTCAAAGGAGACCATTTGGGAATTTCTGGTTTGGTGGAGCTTTGGGATTTTTGGGTAGGCTATAGTCTAAGTTTCAAGAGCTCAGCATGACTCAGATTACATTAGTCTAGACTCAAAAAAAGTGTAAAATACAGACTCGAATCAACTGAGACACGGAAGCTGAGCTGTCTTCTGTCTTGAGCTTAATGCAGACGTCGTGTGTCGTATTGAATTATTACAGATATTATTTAGTCAATATTGTCAATATTTGGTTGACTGTGACTTTGTGTTAACAACATTAAGCTGCCAACTGCACTCGCATAAGGAACTCGAACCATGTGCTCCTTCTTCTTATCTGTAGTAGGGAATAACTTGTCTGAGAGCCTAAAATGCCAGCCAAGGGAGTAGAAACAGAATTTGTATTTTCTATACCAAAATGAGCAATGATCTTCTCAATATACGACTACTGAGACAAAGATAATTTTTGTTTCTCTCTCCCTTTTAATCTCCATCCCCAAAATCTTTTTGGTTTCATCCATGTCTTTCATCTCAAGCATTGAGCTAAGTTGATATTTCAATTCATCTATCTCTACCATGCTTTTTGAGACAATAAGCATATCATCCACATAAAGCAATAGATAGTTATAATCTCTACCACAAAGTTTATGAAAGTAAACACAACAATCATCCTTAGTTCGGGTGAAATCATGTTGTATTATGAAGGTGTTGAACCGCTTATACCACTGTCGAGGCAACTGCTTCAACCCATACAATAATTGTTTCAACAAACACACATAAATTTCCTTTCCATCCACCTTGAAGCCCTCCGATTGATGCATATAAATTTCTTCGTTAAGATCGTCGTGCAAGAATGTTGTCTTCACATCGAGTTGCTCTAACTCGAGATAATGATGAGCTACCGAGCTTAACAACACACTAATAGAAGTGTGCTTGACCACCGGAGGAAACATCTCATTTTAGTCCACTCCCTCCTTCTGCGGAAGCCCTTTGCCACTAATCTTTCCATGAACCGAGTGCCACCTGACTCTGTAGAAGCTTCCTTCTTCTTGTATACCACTTGCAGCCTATAGCCTTGTAAGCCCCTAGTTTTTTGGGTTCTTTTAAAAAAATTTAAATGAATTATTTTTCATAAATAATTTTATTATAATTAGTTTTGATCATTAAATGTACCTATTCGTAACTTTGATTCTTGGAGCGCCAGGGATGTCAATCTCACGAAATCATAATTTCCAACTTATAAAATTCTAATTTTAAAATTGAGACTTTGGATTCTAATTTCGATGCCACCAGTGGACTCTGGTGTAGTTCTGAAAAAAATTGATATATAATTTTTTGAGTTTGGAGCAACGTGGCCTCGACACGTATTTCGGTGTAAATCAGATCCCTTTGTCCAGGTCAACGGGTCATTTTGAGAATGACTCATAAAAATCTAATTCTGGATATATCGTTGGATTCATGTTGTCATTCTGTACTCGTTGGCATATATTTTGCTAGATTTAGATGACTTTGGCAACGGTACGTATTTTCGTGCAAGTCGGATTCGAAAGTCCGGGTCGACGGATCATTTTGAGATCGGTTCATCAGAATCTAATTCTAGATATACCACTGGATTCGTATCATTATTCTAGACTCGTGGACATATAATTTGCTATATTTAGATAACTTTTATCCTGGCTTATTTTTTGGTGCTAAGCGGGTCTAACATCGGATATCATTTTGATCCAAAATTATCATTTTGTCTATATATCCAAATTGGACTTATGGGTAGGCTATTCTAGCTAATTTGACCATTATGAACATATTGGTGATTTTTGTTTCTTTATCTGACGACGTTTGTAGATTTACCTTTATGTATCACCATTATTTATAAGTAGTTCATGTTATGTTCATATTTCAGAATTCGTGCATAGAAATTGAGATCAGTCGATTCCAGTGATCTCACATCGTTAAAATTGACAAGGTAACCATATGGATGGCCAAGATAAGATTGTTAACCTTGCATTTAATCATCTTGTCTTGATTTACGTGTCATAGGTTTCGCTCTACGAATAACGAGGTACAAACTTGATATTTTAAACCTACACCTTGCAATTCATACTATTAGCAAATACTGATTACGGGGACTAGTATGACTTAGTTCAAGGCAATGTAATTAATAAGTGTCTTAGATAACCAATGGTAATACGCGACTAGAAAAATCCAAGCTCTCTAGGTGGGAGTTATGAGTTATACATATACTTTAGTGTGAGATATATGTTTGTTTGTAATTTGGGTTGATATATATTTACATGGAGTATGGTTAACTGGCTCATGGATTGTGGGATAGACTTTGGTATTGCAGTCTCAGCACTGTTTGGACAAACTCCAGGCAAGTATACCTTGCCAACATGATTTACAGTATCTACATGCTTATAATTTCTTATCACTCAATTCACACTGGATATATTGTACATAATTTTTCTGTTCATTATCAGTAAACTGTCATAAGTTTTTCTGCTGATACATAGACCTGATACACAGATTTGTACGACATGCATATATGTGACTCTTATGATCTTTGGATATTACTGATGTTGGATCTCATGTGTATATATTTTGACTGGACTTCTGGACTTATCTTTCATTAGAGTCAGACTAGATTGGTCGTGGATAAGACACGGACAGTAGCATTAGGTGGGAAGGACAGTTGCTAGGCGTAAGGGCTACTATGCATATATCACTATATACTTATTATACATACTTATTCGAGAGATTTTGTAACTGGAGTTATGTTCCTCTCATATTTATCAGAGACTATATACCGGAGCTACGACTATATTTATCGGGAGACTCTATACCAGAGCTACGACTATATTTATCGAAAGAGTCTATACTAGAGCTACAATCCTACATCGCGGGAGACTCTATACCGGGTCTACAGGTTTTATATTTGGAAAGCCCTTGCGTCAAAAGTTGTCCTCATTTGTATATCACGTAGACTAGATGGTTTGCCTAGTATTAGTGTCACTTGATCTCCTGTTTATTACCTTGACCACATGTCCGTTGTCTGGATCACATGCTTCTACCTACACATGTTATTTACTGTACTTCATATCGTCATGTATATTATGTGTCTTACTACGTTCTGATGAGGACCTGGTTTCCTTTAAGGCTGGCTGAGTAGGTTTGTAGAGCTCCTTGCTGGATTGTTGTTGGTGTTCATTTCATTTCAGGTGTATACTCTTTCGAAGTTTTATCTTCTGCTATTATATATATGCTCGATTGCGTAGTATTTATAGACTCATATTATTCTTTTTGAGTCTACTCGAGCGAGTATGATTATCGGGCTGCAGACTAGTATTCATATTTTCCTTTCTTCTGTTTCTGTTATCTGGATTGAGATATAGAGTTGATGTAGTGATAGTTACACTATTTTGAACAGCTTATATGTATTCTAGTCGGACTAGAGTCTGGTTGAATACGTATCTGGCCTATAACACGTGGTTTGGTCCCGCATATTTTGGGATTGGGACGTGATATGATTTTTGTGGTGGCCCATACAGGTCAGGATAAATTGTTTCTGTTACATCACTATACCAAACGAGTCTGCACTAGGATAGTATAGTAGGATCTCAATCCACTGATACTATTAGAAATTTTCTTGACTTCTACTATGGCCTTTGAATTCCATATTTGTGTTCAATAATAGCTTCCTTGAAATCCCATTTATGAACTCCCGTTCTTCCCTATCTCGGAAGGGCGAACCCTTATGATTGATCTCCATTTTGATTATATCTTATTACAGATTGTGACTAAAAAGGATAGAATATTTTATAGGTGATTATTTAGGGTATAAAGGGGTTAATTTGGGCAGACGTCACTACTAGATGGACTGATAGGAAATGTATGGCATTTCTATGAAGATTTAGCTTCTATAGAAAAATCCCTTGATTGAAAAGGAGACCCCTTGACTAGAGCATATATAATTGAATTAGAGGTTTTATGTATTTGTTTGGTAGAAAAGATAAGATTTTCAATAATGACTGAGGTGACTACAGATACGATTAAAAAATTACATAGATTGACTTGGTACCTCTATAATAAAATTTTCAAATGATATGACTTGAAGAAAGGATAATTTATTGAGTCGTGAATTGGTGATTCGACAACAGCATTGAACTTATCCCATTAAGCTGGAAAGTTTTACTTGAAGGATATAGGAATATATGCTTGGCAGGACTAGGTGATTAACTAAGATGGGTAGGCTTGTATAGACACTCCATGTAGATAGGTTGTGGAATAAAGTATAGTACCAGACTTAACCCTAACAAGAGACACAAGGATCATTAGGCGAAACCATGCTATCATTGTCTAAGCTAGATCTAGTTTGGAGAATATGAAGATTCCTTGATCAAAGTTTTGGGTGAGTGGGAATACAACTTGGAGGAAGACAACTTGGAATTTTGTATTCAATTAATGCTAACCTAAGGAATACAAATTAAAGTTCGAGGAGCCCATCAGGATACAAAAATTTATGAAGCGTGCTGGTCACTACTAATTATAAACCTTTGGAGTTAATTGCACTATTTTTTGAGGAATTTTCACGTGGAGAATATAAAAATCAGGAATATGAAAATTAGTTTTTTTTGGATGATAAGGAACTATCCTAGTAAGACTAGGTATCAGAGAGAAATGTGATCTAGGAGTAGGTAAGTCTGAGATAGACTAGTCATCTACCTCCATATTGGTTAAGTCAACCTTGAAGCGATCGGTTAGAAATCGGGACTAGAAGAATGATCGATAGAGTTATATAGCGGTATTAGATATAAGTATTTATTCGACCCTGCCTTAACCCTTCCCTAGCAAATAGGAGTAAGATTTATAGGCATGCTTATAAGAAATATATAGTTGCTTGTGATTAGATAGGCTAGATCCTTGGTTATGCTGCTAAGAGAATTCGACCTATGACTTGTGGGAGTATGTGATAGACTTCAAGGGATTGGTTGAGTTTAAGTACTGATTGCGACTTTTTTGGTTAGTTAGGGATTTAGGACTAGAGTTAGAAAGTTGTACCTTAAGAAGCAGACTAGCAAACCTCTCGCTGATAAAAGTCAGTTAGAAACCCTAAGAGAAATTATAATTGGAACATTGTGATGGTTTGAGGATATGCAATGGATATACAAGAAGAGAGAATTTTAAGGAACAATACTGTGTTAGGTTGAATAAATGAAGGTGAGCGAGGTTGACATTTTAAGAAAAGCTATTGAGACGAGGATAATGACAAGATTATCTACGATAACATAATGCAGATTGCAGAGAGAACTATACTTTAAGTAAGATCTTGAAGTTGAGATCCAAATAAAGGAATAGGAGTTTAACTCGAGGAAGTAGAATCTAGTGACAAGATAAAAATAAGGTTAGAAAAATAATTATGATATACAAATAAGTTGGGAAGCCAGCATCATAGGTTGTAGAGAGACATATGATCAAGATTAAGGCGTTCAGAAAACAAGGGCAAGAAATGAAATGACATGAGAAGAAAACAAGAATTTCAAGTTAGAAAAGTAGAGTATCCTAAAATAGGTTGATGAAAGGGATCTAAAGTTGAGTTGTAAGTTCTTGAAGATGGAGATATTTTATAGATAGTGAAAAGTTAAGAATTAAAGGGTATGCTAAACTTTTAGTAATATTTTATAGCTGGCCTATGCACGTGGTTTGGTCCCGCATATTTTGGGACTGGGGCGTGACAAGACTTCTTACCTTTGGGCAATGGAACCAGATCCCATGTACAATTTTTATGGAGAGACTCAATCTCTTTCTGCATAGCCACCATTCGGTTCTTGCTACTAGTATCTTTGACAGCCTATCTGAAAGAGATAGGCTCGTCATCCTCCACTTGTAGTGCATATGCCTCCACATTTAACTGTCTATGGTGCGTTAACGGTTCATCAAATTCATACATGTGCACTGGCTTAATTGGTCGCATTGGCCTAGTGGTGGCCAAGGAATCTTGCTGCTGGTGCTGCTCTTCCTCTAGTTGTTGCTCTTGTGGGGCTTGATGAACATCTTCAGAAACCTCCACCTCATATAATGCATCCTCAGACGACTCAATCTCAATAATTTGAGATTTGCAAGATACACCATCATCCTGATTAGACTCACTCTTCTTTCTTGAAGCCAACACTGAAGACTCATCAAATATGACATTCCTGCTAATTATGAACTTCTTATCCTCCAAGTAATATAGACGATATCCCTTTACTTCTTGTGCATATCCCAAAAAGGGCTTTCTGGGCTCTTGGATCCAACTTACCCTCATTGACTTGACAGTAAGCTTTGCATCCAAGCACATGCAAAGTGTTGTAATTTGCAGGTTTGTCGGTCATCACCTCATATGGAGTCTTACAATCAATAGCCCGAGTTGGTGATATATTTTCCAAGTACCGTACCATGTGTATAGCATCCGTCCACCATTTCTTGCCTAAACCGGCATTGGAGAGCATACATCTTGCTTTCTCAAGCAAGGTTCGGTTCATCCTCTCTGCTAACTCATTCTGCTGCGGCATGTTCCTGACAGTCCAATGTCAAATGATACCTTCCTGAGCACATAAATCTTTGAAAGGCCCATAGATATATTCAATACAATTATCAGATCTTATCGTCTTTACCTTTTTGCCCATTCTGTTCTCCACGGTCGTTTTTTACTGCTTGAACTTTTCGAACTCTTCATCCTTGATTTTCATGAAATATATCCAAACATAACGTGTATAATCATCAATAAAAGGGATATAGTACCTTGCTCCATTCTTAGAAGGAATCTTTGAGGATCCTGATTTTTGGGAATTTTTTCTTTATTTTACATGATTTTTATTTATTAGATTATATTTTATTCTTAACTATGATTATAAACGTACTTTTTTGTAGCTTTGATTTTTGCAGCACAAGAAATGCCTATCTTTCGAAACATCCTTTATGAGTTTTGAAGTAGACGAATCCACCTTCAACTTGATATATCATGTCTCATCCAAACTTGTCTCCTAACATCCTTTTGACTTCGCTTCGGGTCAAATTTAGGCCATTTGATTATTTACTGTAATTCTAGACCTAACTTCCAACATAAGTTTAGAACTCGACATCGCTCGAAACCAGTTGACCCAATATATGGTTTTGACTCATTTTGAGCCTAGACGCACATGCCAAGGATGTGTCACTCAATCGAGTCCCCATGTGCTATTTATTCGTGAATGGCACAAGAGACTCATTGGTTGAATTTTCGAGTTCGATTTGATTAGAAAATATATTTGGACCCTAACCTAGCCAACCCCACTTGGTAGAGCCATGATAGGTTGCAATAACTTAGTATAATTATCATGAATTATTTTAGGAAGTTACACAACCAAATAGATTTAAATACAATTTTGTGTATATATATATGATTATACTTATAATAGCCTAAACTATATATATATATATATATATATATATATATATATATATATATATATATAGTCTAAGTGGTTAGGGAGGGGGGCTCACTTGAGGGAGGTCCCAAGTTCGAGCCCCCCCTTAAATACCCCCTCACTCTCAGCCGTCCATTTAATGTTAATGTTAATATTAATTTTTATTTTTATATTAATGTTAATGTTAATATTAATGTTAATGTTAATGTTAATATTAATTTTAATGTTAAGTTTAATGTTAATTTTAGTATTTAACATTAATATTAACATTAAATGGACGGCTGAGAGTGAGGGGGTTTTTAAGGGGTTTTCTAAGGGGGCTTTTGATCTGCTTCCATATATATATATATATATATATATATATATATATATATATATATATATATATATATATATATATATATATATATATATATATATATATAAAATATATATATATATATATATATATATATATATATATATATATATATATATATACTAGCATATGTGCACGTGCCTTGCACGTATTTTAACATTCTTTTCATTAACTTAGGAAGACTCTTTAGGAAGACCAAAGGGTAGTCTTCCTAATTATTAAGTTGACTTTATTAAAATTAATGAACAATTTTTAATTAGTATAGACATGCAAGGGTATTTTCGGAATTCAAAATTTTTACCATCCAAGTTTTCCTATTATATAGTAGAATATATATATATATATATATATATATATATATATATATATATATATATATATATATATAGTCATGGTTAAGTTTTGAGACACATGTCGACTAGGAATTTTGGCCCGGTTAGGGTAGTTGTGTGCTTCGACTAGTGTATTAGCTATGCTAGGAAAAGCTTAGCCATAGCAGTGTCCCTACTAGGATAACCAGTCAAAGTTGTGACTTAAACCCTATAGACGATTTAATTAATTATTCATTAAGATTATGACTTTTAGGAGACCGGTTGTACCATTCTAGTCCGAACTTGACCCGAACCAAACCCAAGCCGATGTAGTCGGGCAGTGCGTCCAGATACGCCCATGTAGATATATTTTATGTATATGCATATATTTCATATTTTATTTTTAATGGATTGATAAATATTTTCCTAAATTTTTTATATATAATAAATATGTTCTTACTATTAAATAAAATTTTATATGTGAATGAATATTGTTAAATTATTTTAGATTATACTTTTTATAAATATTATAGATTTTTCTACTTCTAGAATAATTTTAGAGTTTGGATAGTTTATTAGAATTCGAATTAGTATATATAATATAAATGATTATGTGTTATACACAAATATGATGTGTATCTATATGTGTGTGTGTTAATTTGTTAGATATCGAAAATATACTTTGAAAGATTTCATAGATTTTTTTATATATATTAGAAATTATAGATTATTTATGTATAGATATACATATAGAGAAAGGGTTATTATTTATAAATAAATATATACATATATAGAGAGAAAACAATAGTGAAAATCTCGCGAGATGATGACCCACAAAATCACCCGAGCCCTCCCCAAAGAACCCACAGCCTCCATATATATATATATATATATATATATATATATATATATATATATATATATATATATATATATAACGAGAGGGAGAGGGATATATCGAGAGAACCCAAACCCTAGATGGCCGACAACCCTAGTGACCCCCCCCCCCCCCCCCCACAGCCACCTTCGAGCACCACTACGCCGCCGCATGCCACCCCTGACACACCGGAGCGCCGCCTAGGGCTGGCCAACAGCACGTGCACGCGCTGTGAAACGGCAGTAACCCGACCGCCAGGTATGCCACTTCACTAACGTTTTTCTTCTCGAATACTCAACCTTTTTCGATTTCGTAAATTCCTACGAAGAGTCGATATAACCCTCTAGGAATCCCAACAAATAGATTTCATAATAGGAAACAACCTATCCAGAAAATCGACACAAAGTCGAGGAAAACTACTGCTCTTAACAGTTCCAAAATCAGATGAAGAACCTATTTTGGTAGGCCAATTACTGGCAGTCCATAGAGAGTTCTCAAAATCTACCTAAATAATATTATAGACAACCTATACGGCTTCTAGATGCTATTTATGGATTTTAATTTCATCTATTACACATCAAGAAAAATTGATTTAAAAATTAGGAAAAACTTAGAAATTCTGTTTTCAAAACATTGAATTTTTTTCGATACGGGATCCGTCCTATCAAAACGGGCGACTTGATCGCAACCCGGGAGTACTGAAAGACTCGTACGTATGTTGCGGACTTATGGGCTTCGACGGAACTCGATTTCGTTGTGTGTGCGCAACGAAATCGAGGCGTATCGGTCGAAGAACGTCGTATCGACCTTTTTGCAAACTAGTCAATTACTTCGTGCATGTTCGTCGTCCTGAGACGAAACTTACACCAATAGAACTGTGTTATTTTTTTGGTCCTGTGAGCCAAGTTTGGTCTGATTCTGGGAAGGTCGACCTGAACGCTATTTTGGCAGGCTTACGACCAGTTCCAACGGACAAATTTGTGCATGGTCCACCGAAATCCAACTTTGGACATACGATTGGATTCGTATCATCAAATCACACCCGTAGACATATAGTTTGTTGACTTTAGAGACTATAGACTCCGGCACGTTTTTCGGTACAAAACGGGGCCAACGGCGGACACCGTTTTGACCAAAAATTATTATTTTGCTCATGTGTCCAGAATTGGACATATGAATAGGCTATCTTAGCTAATTTGATTATTCTAAACACGTTGCTAATATCTTTTCAGCCTCCGGAGACTGTTGAGAGAGTTGGACTTTTGTGGCTCATTAATGGGATAGTTATTGTTTGTTCTACGCGCTACACCAGGCAAGTACACATTATCAAACTTTACAGTATTTATATATTTTTCTATATTTCCATCCTTCTTACTTGGTTATATATTTCTCTGCTTCATGTCATGGTTACTTTCTAGTTTTACGTGCACGTAGATTGTTATTTATTGTCCATATTACTTTTCCTATCTTGTTCATGTCTAGTGATAGTATTTCTATGCATGTGCCATGTTTCCCTGACCTCTTTGACTTGGACATGACTAGATAGACTTGACTTTTTAGTACCTTAAGCGAGAGTATTTTACTAGCTGTGGCTATACCTCTATCGTTAATGCCTCTCCGGGCTACGGTAGAGAACCTGTTATAGGACTATTAGTGCGTCACCGGGTGGTTTTATTACTTGTACCTATAGCCATGATTAATATTATATTCTCATGATATGTCACCATCTATAGAGTTCTTCTATGTGTTACTCTTTCTTGTACTTGTTATTTCAGTCTTTTCTTGTATGTTATTTACTGTACAGTAGGCATGTATATTATGTGTCTTGCTACTCCCCTGAGGACCTGGTGATCTCTCCAGGTTATGGCCGAGCTGGTAGAATCGATGGATGGTTATGATTTGTGTCTACAGGATTTAGGTATCGTTGGTGCATGATTTTATTTTATTATTCTCTCATGCTGCATATTTTTATCTTGATATATTCTACTTATTGGCCTAGTTTAATAGACTCGTGTTTTCTTTCGAGTCTATTCGGACATGTATGCTAGTGGGCTGCAGACCACAAACCATATTGTTCCTTTTTGAAATTTATTATTTTATTTGGATTGAGATATAGTTTTGACTTGCCATGATTGGACTTATCACCACGGTCTAGACAAATTATACGTATTCGAGCTGGGCTGGAGTACACTTGATGCGTAGCTGGCGTGTATATGATCTCCTAGTCCTACGTATTTTGGGACTGGAGCGTTATAGAATCTTGTTAGGTCCTCATACATCTGTATGCACATAGTCGAGAATACCTCTTGTCTTCTGCTTGCTTGTACTGAAGGTCACCCTGTGTTGCTTGCCATAAAGACAATGCTCACAGAAATTCATACTTGGCTTCTTCAAGTTCTTCAGTAACCCCTACTTGCTCAGTAAGGACAAACGTTTCTCACTCATATGCCCAAGCCGCATATGTCAAAGATGCGTGCTATTAGATGAATCAAATGTACTAACTGCTAAAACCCAGTCATAATATTTCCTAATAAGATATAATGGTTACCCTGTCAGTGACCTTTCATCACTACCAAAGAATCATGAACAACCCACAAGACTCCACCCTCGGCAACGAACTTGTTACCTTTTGAGTCAAGCGTACATAGAGAAATAAAAAATTCTTGAGGGCGAAAACATGTCTGACATCGGCCAAAGTTCGCACAATTTTATCGTACATTTTTATCTTGATAGACCCCCAATTCCAACAACTCGACATGCATTGTTATTGTCCATCAACACAAAACCACCATATGTCGCCTTGTAAGAAGAAAATCACTCCCTCTTTGGATACATATGGCACGAACATCCAGAATCGAGAATTCAACGTTCACTCATGTTGTCATGTGCCAACGAAAAATAGATCCTGTTACTGTCAATTTCTAAAGCACGGTTTGCTTCATCACCTTCTTCCTCTATATTATTGTCCTTTTTCTTGTTCTTCTTATTTGGATGAGGACACTTATTTGCATAATGTCCTTTCTCATTACAGTTGAAGCACTTCACTTTCTCAATAGGTGTCTTGGACTTGGATCTTGACCTTCTGTTATAAGATGCTATATCGTTTATCCTCTCTCTTGCCGTCAAACCTTGGGCTTGGTCTCCACCGTTTTTGTCTTTAGAAGCCAACCTTCGTACCTCATTAGACAATAAGACACTCGTCGCCTCTTCTACAAAAGTTGAGTCATTTTCATATAATAATGTTTGAATACGATTCTTATAAGAATCGGACAAAAAAAATAATAGAATTAGTGCCAAACGATCATCTTCTTCATGTATGTCAACATCCTTCAAGTCAGAAATAATTCGATTGAATTCTAAAATATGATTCTGAATTGACGTACCTTACTCCATCACTAGTCTATACAACGTCTTTAACATATAAAGTCGGTTGGGGAGAGTCTTCGTCATGTATAGTGATTCCAAGTTCAAACAGAGCCGAGCGGTGGTGGTTTCGTCCTTCACAGAGTACACGACATTTCTTTCTAAACACAGACGAATAGCAGCACATGCTTCGAGATCCATGTCATCCCAATCATTATTGGTCATGTCAGCGAGCTTCTTGGATTTTTTCCGTAAAGTCTTGTGAGGCTTTTGAGATATGAGAACATCATTTATCTGGCTTTTTCAAAAGCCAAAATCGTTCTTCCCAGTGAACTTATGAATTTCATACTTTTCGATCCTCTTGACGGAGTCATATCAAGAATCTACCAAACTAATTTTGTCTAAGAACTTTGTCGGACACCTTCCTAGACTCCCAAAACTTTGATACCAATTTGTTGAGGCAAAACAGAAATAAACCCAAGACATTAGAGAATATCTCAGAAAAAATTTACAAGCATAATGACAATGATTTACGTGGTTCGGCCAATATGCCTACTTCCACAGACGAGGGTGATTTAGTTACCCTGTGAAGAAGAAAATGAATTACATTAGCTCTCAACACTTCTCTCCTTATACTGAAGAACTCTCTATCAAAAAGATAAAGAAAAAATATCTCTCAAACTTTTGCGTTGAACTTATACAACAACTTTAGCTCTCTTGTGTTGAACGTATTCAACAACTTTCATTGAGAACAATGAGATATCTCAAGGAGCACCTATAGACTCCTTTATATAGCATAGAAATTCAATCATATGTAGGCTTAAAATCTAATCTTATGTAGAATTGCCATATATATGGTCAAATCCAATCTTATATAGGATTACCATATATATGGTCAAAAAAGATCATGGACCTATTTTTGGACATTTTTCTTCATTTGACAATTAGCTTAACCTCATTCTTAAACTCATCGGTTCCTTGTAGCAAAGTTGCTGCGAGTCTATTTACTGCTCTCACTTGGTCGTCGCTTAGCTTGCCCTGTCAATCAATATCGCAGCATGTTATTTACAAAAAGAGTACTGATGAAAATATTACCGCTTCTGAAACAAGAGTTACGTAAATTTAAACCTTGTAGACAGTACCGTGTCCACCCTGCTCAAGTTCGTTTGTAGCAGAAAAATAGTCGATAACAGCTTCTATGGTTCCAAAATCAAATAAAGGAATGTCGATGTCGACAGTGGTACTTTCATTTGGTTTGCCGGTGGTGGATAACTTGGTGATTCCTGTGATGATTACAAAAAAATTAATCTTATAAGATTTAAAATGAAGTTTAAAATTTTAAATGTCTTGCCTCTTCTCATTGTCTTTTTTTTCCATAGGACACAGGCCACACAAACCGTAGTAGTAAGTACAAGTGCTCCCACAAGTAGGCTCACCAAGATAGCCACAGTCGTATAAATTTTCCTGTAAGGTTGGACAGGCAAATCTGCACACAATTGTCGTATCAACATATATTATTCAATTTCATCTGCATAATCTGAGAAAGACCATATCAAATGTGAGAAGGACCACAGCACGATGTATTGACCAACACGATGGCGGGGGTGTTGCAGTAAAGGTTTGTAGTATCGGTATCGGAATTAATATCGGATCCTTCCTATGAGGATGGGGATAGGCGGTATCGGCAGCTTCGAATCGGAATATCAAAATTTTCGGTGCGGTAAACAAATAATTAGATTTTTTTTTTTTACATTTTTGCATAATTTTAAGGATTTTATGTGTTATTTTTTAATAGTTTTAAAATTGAATGAAATAATAGTCATCCTTACCATTTGGTTTTAACTGTGATAAATAAAATTTCTTCAATTGCATGATTATGACCTTACTATGCTTTTACATGAACCTTGTTATTAGTCTTTTTCACTCAAAATTTTCTAGTAATAAGGGCCGTTTGGTAAGCAGGAAGTGGATTTGGATTTGGATTTGGACTTTCAATAAGGAAAGTGGATAAGAATTCATACACTTTCTTGTCCCCCTAGTAGGGGACAAAGGTGTTTGGTTAGGATAGAAAAGTGGGAAGTGGAAAGTGAAAAAGTATGTTATAATAATAATATTATAATAATTAGCTTAATTAATAAATATTTATTATAATTAGCTGAAATAATTAATATAAATCTTTTGGAGATATTTATCTAATTAATTAACATACTTAAAAAAAACCCAAAGAGGGGAGAGTGTTAGATTATATTTGTAATGTAAATATGGCCCATACCCATAAGCCCAAATGTAGACACTATATATATTGTAACAAACCCTAGCAATGAGAACAAGGCATTATTATTTTCTACATGGTATCAGAGCCTCCCGAAAAAACCTAGCCGCCAGACTCTCCATCTTCCTTCCCCTTCCGGCTCCGACTGAGCCGTCCGCCGATCCCTCTCCCGCCGATCCGCGATGATCCGCCGATCTCGCGCCTGACCGCTCCCGCCGCCGTACGCGTCCGACGCCATACGCGCCGCAGACCCGACGTCGTACGTGCCGTATGCTGAGCCTTCCAAAAGCAAAGCAAAAGCTTCGGCTTCGGACGGATTTGCTGGTAAAAGCAAAAGTTTTTTTTTTGCTGGCAAAGCATTTGCTGGTAAAAGCAAAAGCTTCGACAAAGCATTTGCTGGCAAAAGTTTTTTTTTGGGGCTGATATTCGTCTGTTTGGGTTTCTTTTTTTTGTGAAAGGGGTGGACTTTACATCTTGGGGGAGGTTCCAGCTTCTTTGGCTTCGATGATCCTGGCATGCAAAGAGAGTAATTCCGAGGTTTGGCATAGTAGACTGGGGCATCCTTCAGATAAAGTAATACAGACTTTACCTTTTCTCTCTGGTAGTAGTGTGTTTTCTCATACGGCTTGTGATATTTGTCATCAAGCTAAACAGACTCGTAATGCCTTTCCTGATAGTAGTGGTCGTGCTTTGAGATGCTTTGAACTCATACACTGTGATCTGTGGGGACCATATAGTGTTCCATCATCTAATGGGGCACGGTATTTTTTGACTTTGGTGGATGATTTTTCTAGAGCTGTTTGGGTTGTTTTATTGACAGATAAGTGTGCTGTTTATTCTGTGTTTCTTAAATTCATTGCTATGGTGAAGTGACAGTTTGGGGCTGATATACGTCGAGTGCGGAGTGACAATGGTACTGAATTTAATTGTTTACGAGATTATTTTTCATCTCAAGGTATATTGTTCCAAACATCCTGTGTTGGGACACCTCAATAGAATGGAAGGGTGGAAAGAAAACATCGACATATTTTAAATGTCGCTAGGGCCTTGCAATTTCAGGGTTCTCTTTCCGTAGATTTTTGGGGGAAATGTTTTCTGGGTGCATGTTATTTGATAAATAGGACCCCTTCTAGTATCTTGCATTTTAAGTCTCCTTATGAAGTTTTATATGGTTCGGCTCCTTCGTATGATCATCTACGTATTTTTGGTTGTCTGTGCTATACGTATGATTTAAAATCCCGACATGATAAATTTGCTAGCAGGAGCAGAAAATGTATCTTTGTTGGGTATCCCCTTGATAAAAAGGGATAAAAACTGTATGATTTGGAGACTGGTAAATTTTTTGTGTCCTCTGATGTTACGTTTTATGAAGAAGAATTTTCTGGATGTGGCTCTGCTAGCGAGATGTCTTCTGCGACACGCCATACATCTGTTGAGGTGCCGGAAGATGATATAGAGGTTTTTGGGATGGTGCCGGCCACGGTTGCTAAAACTGGAGTGGTTGCTGGTGGCTCGGCATCGAGTGGCAAGGATGTACAGGTAGATGCAGAAGTATTGACAGGAGAGTCCGCTGGAGATGATGCGGATACTGCTAATGATACAAGAGATACAGTGTTTCCAGAGGTGCCAGATGAGGTAGTATTGGGAAGAGGAATGAGAAAGAAAGCACAGCCAGTGCGATTACAGAATTTTGTGACGAATGTTGTTCGAAGTAAAAGTCCCCCCTTCACCACAGTTCATCTGTTCCCGTCACTTCCTCAGGTACTTCGTATCCTCTAATATAATTTCTAAGTTATGACATATTTACTGCTGGACACAGAGATTTTCTTGCAGCTATCACTGCCGGTGTTGAGCCTACTTCATATCGCCAGGCCTCGCGAGATTCAGGTTGGCGCGCAGCTATACAAACTGAAATACAGGCTCTGGAAGATAATGGGACATGGAGTCTTGTCGATTTACCTCCTGGGAAGAAAGCATTGGGAAGTAGATAGGTGTACAAAATAAAGTACAAATCTGACGGCAGTGTTGAGCGCTTAAAGGCACGATTGGTTGTGTTCGGTAATCATCAGGTTGAGAGAATCGACTATTCAGAAACATTTGTCCCGGTGGCTAAAATGCCAATAGTTCGGGCGTTCTTGGCTGTTGCAGCTGTGAAAGGCTGGACTTTGCACCAAATGGATGTATACAATGCTTTTCTTCATGGAGATCTGACAGAAGAAGTATATATGTAGTTGCCGCCAGGCTTCTCGCATAGTGAACCCAACAAAGTGTGTCGCCTGCGTAAGTCTCTATATAGATTGAAACAGGCACCACGTTGTTGGTTCGCTAAGCTTACTGCTTCTCTGATATCCTATGAATTTATTCAATCACATTCCGATTATTTTCTTTTCTCTTTTTTAAGGGGAAGGTAGAGTTGCATGTTTTGATCTATGTGGATGATATGATTGTGTCTAGTAATGACACAAGTGCTTTAGATGCTTTCAAAAAGTACCTTAGTTCTTGCTTTCACATGAAGGATCTTGGTCTGTTGAAGTACTTTCTTGGCATAGAGGTGGCTCGAAGTGCGGAAGAAATTTTCTTGTGTCAAAGGAAGTATGCTTTGGACATCATTTCAGAATGTGGTTTGATGGGGTCTCACCCTGCTGGTTTTTCCATGGAGCCCAATCACAAGCTGGCAGAATCGACTAGTCCAAGGATGGCGGATGCAGAGACTTATCGGAGACTGGTTGGGAGGTTAATTTATCTATCATTTACTCGTCCTGACTTGGCCTATGCTGTGCATATCTTGTCTCAATTCTTACAGGAGCCTCGACAAGATCATTGGCATGCTGCTTTGAGAGTTGTCAGATATCTCAAAAATGCACCAGGACAGGTTATTCTTTTGTAAGCTGATTGTGATCTCCGTCTTTCTGGTTGGTGTGATTCCGACTGGGCAAGTTGTCCTTTGACTCGCCGTTCTGTTACTGGCTGGTTGGTGTTTCTGGGGGGGTCTCCTATTTCTTGGAAGACTAAGAAGCAATCAACTGTTTCCCGATCTTCCGCTGAAGCTGAATACCGATCTCTTGCTGCGCTTGTTTGTGAGTTGAAATGGTTGAATGAGTTATTGGTGTGTTTGGGCGTTCGCCAGGAGTCTGCTATGTCGGTGTATTGTGACAGTCAGTCAGCCCTGCACCTGGCTCAGAACCTGGTATTTCATGAGCGCAGTAAGCATATTGAGGTGGATTTGCATTTTGTTTGCGATGCTATTAGAGATGGCACCGTAATAGCCTCGCATGTTCCTACTTCTTCTCAACTGGCTGACATCTTCACCAAGTCCTTTGGAAAGCACATGTTTGATTCTTTTCTTCCCAAGTTGGACATTTGTGACTTGCATGCTCCAACTTGAGGGGGGGGGTGTGTTAGATTATATTTGTAATATAAATATGGCCCATACCCATAAGCCCAAATGTAGACACTATATATATTGTAACAAACCCTAGCAATGAGGACAAGGCATTATTATTTTCTACAGAGAGAGAGAGCATCTCATCTCTCCACCTCTTCCCTCACTCTCACCCTATCCATTCGTTGCAGCCGGTGCTCGTCGTCGACGGTGGAGGTCGGACTCAACGCGGACGGCTCGACGCGGGAGGTCAGGATCTCCACTCCAGACTCCGTTCGTTGCAGCCGGTGCTCGTCGTCGACGGTGGAGGTCGGACTCGACCCGAACGGCTCAACGCGGACGGTCGGATCTCCACTTTAGATTCTAGTTCGACGGCGGCGTTCGGAATTTGCTCGACGTCGGCGGTCGGCATCTGCTCGACGCGGCGCCCCTCCAGTCCAGATCGACGGTGGTGGTCGGATGAGGGTTCCTAACCCTTTTTTAAGTATATTAATTAGATAAATAATTAAAACCTCTTTCCTCCCACATCCGATGGAATGGAGAGGATGTGGGAGGGGGGAATTGAAGGGGGGACAGGAACTGCAGCACAAAAATTTATGCAAAATCCAAATAATTTTTCCACCCAACCAAATGCTGGATTTGGAGTTCTTCATCCCAAATCCTGGATTTGGAGCAAATCCAACCCAGTTCCCGTTTACCAAACAGGTCTAAATGGAGGGGGAAAGAGACAGCAAACGTTGGTATCGGTTAGTATCGGTAGCGGACGATATTGGATCGGAGCATGCCAAACTGTATTGGTATCGGCCTATCATATCAATATATCGGCCGGTACTATATATATATACATGTTTATTCCATGTATACTTCATGTTGTATAAAAAAAATCATAATTGAATGTTGGTCTACTTGATATATAGGCGTATATCTTATCTTTTCAACCAAGAGGTTTCAAGTTCAACCCTAGTCCCGCCCACATAACTTGTTTCTGGGGCTGCCCATGCCCACGTTAAGCACAACACAGGAGGACTGGAAGAAGTCTGGAACAAGAAACTGTTATAATATTTAAATGCATGGAAATCTTCAAAACCTTGGCCAATTTTCTAAGTTCATGTCTTAAAACTTTGAATTGTATTATTTTTTGCTTCACCTCTTTTGTGGAACAACTATCCAGCTAGTTCTTTGCCTAATGCCTACCATTCTATTACAGGGTCTTATGACGAACCATGCAGAAATAGTCTCATACTTCAACCGCAGAGGAGCCTCTACAATAATCCTTTTCAGAAGAAATCTGCTGCGACGGCTGGTGTCTATACTCGCAAATGAGCAAGACCGAAATCTCAAGCAGCTAAGTGGGACCCACAAAGCTAATGTGCATTCAAAAGACGAGGTCCTGTTCTTGCTTCATGATTCACTACACTCTTACCATCTTTCCATGTCTTCTTAAAACAATCGGAGCTAAATTTAAGTTTATTTTGTGCAGGCTGATGTACTTGCTAGATATAAACCCACGATTGACGCCATGAAAGTGATTCCAACACTGAATGACAATGATAAATGGGTTATGGATGCTCTTGAATACTTTAAAAGCACCCGTCACATTGTTCTCTACTATGAGGATCTTGTTAACAATCGCACTGTATGTTCTCGTTACTTCCTAGAACGATTATGCTGCTTTTAAGTATTTATTACTTCTCAAAGCTGGTCCTTACCCATGCTGTATATTCTGTTATTTCTGCAGAAGTTGAAGGATGTTCTGGACTTCCTAAAGGTACCGCAATTGAAGCTAGTCAGTCGGCATGTGAAGATCCACACGAAACCATTGTCGGAACAAGTTGAGAATTGGGATGCAATCTCAAACACCCTGAAGGGAACGAAGTACGAGAGCTTCTTGCACTCCGACTACAAGAAATAACTTCCTCACCTTAACAATTTGCTGTAAAAAAATCCCTTTTGAGTCTTGTGTTAATACGATGACGGCTGCTTTTGCACCTGATAGCAATCGATCGTTGGTAAATTTTGACTGCCAGTGAGGGGCATCACATCAGTTTCTGCGGCACATCAAAGTTTTCGTGAAATTATGTTTGTTTTTTTTTTTTACTCGATTTGTAATAGATTCTGATACATTAATGAGCTAGTGTAATTAAATTGACCATTTACCACTTAATGAGAAATGGTTTACTGTTTCCTTTGTTTTGGGCGCTAAAGGTTCAAGGGAACAAGGTTAGTAGAGTTATGCTATATGATTGAATACAAGTTTATGCCGGTCTGTACAAATTTCTGATTTACATGCAGAAAACTTTACAGATGGAATATTTAGGGTTCAAACAAATATTTTTTTTCCATGAGAGAATACTCGTTGTACTTGTATCTAGCTGCATATTCGATTCCTATGATTTCAATGTGGTTAACGAGGTCATTTCTCCTATATCGGTCTTCATTCTTGATGACAAGTGTTTAGGACGCTACAAAAATTATTAGGAGACATGCTAGCAAAATTCTCACTTTAGCATATTCAGGATTTTGTCAAAATTTTGGTAGTCTTGTGCATATCCAGAAGTGTCATGACAGTCCATATAAATTTAGGAGTACATAAATTTTTGGCAATCCTGAATGCCCCTAATAACTTTTGTACTGCTATTAACATTTGTCTTCTTGATTTGTCATCTTAAGTAACCTCTATGTGCAGCTGTGTCAGTCATTAGTTACTCATATTTTTTGATTGTAAACTACAAACAAGTAGAATGTATACTAGTGTGTCTCTATCGACCTTCACACATTGTAACAGACATCTCGTTCACAGAGGACGCTATCTGCTTGCTTGTAGACGAGCTGTGCTCGAAAGGGCCTCTTGTGGAGACGAAACCGGGCTGCTTGGGTTCCGGCAGCAATGCGCTTTCACTTCCGAGCATCAGCACCACCGAGGACATCGTCGGCCTGTCCTCGGGCCGCTCCTGGACGCACAGGAGCCCCACCTTGACGCACCTCAAGGCCTCGTTCGTAGAATATTTAGGACTCATCGAGTCATCGACCAAGTCCAGGCTCTTGCCTTCTTTCCACAGGCCCCATGCCTGAGAAGTATGATGATGGTCACAAACCTATGTACCAAAAACTACCATACAAGCTTACAGTATGTTCTGAGTCAGAATATTTGACAAATGTTAAGAGCCTAGGAGTTTACTAAAGGGCGATACAAATGTTAATATCCAAAATATTCTTGAAAAAATTGTTAGGAGACAACACAAACTTTCATTACAAATTTCTAAATCTCAATCTATGTTTTTTGAATAGTTTCTTAGTAGATAATTTCAACTAGGACTTTTTCTTAAGTTTCAAACTCCATTAATGGAGTTTAGCTTCAAAACTGATTACTAAAATTTTGACAGTTCTGAAAACAGAATATCTTTTGGCAGTCCTGACTACTGTGAGGATTGCCAAAATTTTGACAGTCCTAAAAAATATAATTTTTTCTAGGACTCCCCTCACCTAACGAGTATATGTAGAAATATGAAGTTTGAAACCCCCTAGAATTGTGTTCTAAATTTCATAAAAATACTCATAAACATAAGGATTATTTAGTATAGGGATACAAGGTTTAGGACTTAATTAGACTTTGGGTACTGAGTTGTCTGTTTTAGACTTTGGGTACTCGAACTATTTTAGTGACACGTTTTAGTGACTATCATTCGTCATTAAAAGACTCATTTGTCATTTAAAATCTAATTTTATCACTAAAATGTGTCATAAAAAGGTTCGAGTACCCAAAGTCTAAAACGAACAAACACAGTACCCAAAGCCTAATTAGGTCCTAGACATGGTACCCTTAAAAAAAATTATCCTAAACTTAAAATTCGGATTGGAATATAATGATGCGGTGGAAAGAAAGAGAAAAACTTAAATATTGATGTGTGTTGTCCCCTATCAAAATTTTGAAACCCCTGACATAAAAAAAATACAAACTTAAATGTGATGTCCTCTATACCGTGTCGCCCCTTGGTAAACTCGATAATGCCCTTAACATTTGTCGATAGATACTTACATATCCCAGAAGATTTAGGTCAGCTTTGGCGAAAAAGACCCCCCTGTTCTTCTTTCCACTTATGATCTCCAACACCAGAACTCCGAAGCTAAATACATCAGATTTGACAGAAAAGACCCCGTCCATTGCATACTCAGGCGACATGTATCCGCTGCATGCCATTTGAAGAATGATTTCAGCTTCTATGTCAAAAATGTAAAAATAGCCTAACTGTGATGATATATCATATGTATACTTACTATGTCCCAACTACTTTTCTTGTGTTTACTTCCGTCTCGTCTCCTCCAAATATCCTTGCAATGCCAAAGTCTGATATTTTGGGGTTCATATCCTTGTCCAAAAGAATGTTGCTAGCTTTGAGATCTCTGTGAATGATTCTGAATCTGGAGTCCTGGTGTAGGTACAGAAGTCCTCGAGCGATTCCCATAATGATTTCGTAGCGGGTTTGCCAATCCAGTAATGTACACTTTGTCCTATCTGTAAAAAATGTTTAACACTCGATTTTACTTTTATTCCATGTGAGGTGTTTCCTCGTTCAGGTTTATGGTTAATTTGCATCTCTTACACGCACTACAATTGGGTTATTTTCTCATTATAATGTAAGCTGTAGTAATCCCTAGTTTAATGATAATTTTTTTTAGTTCTTGCTATAATTTTATATATGGACTGTTAAATTGACAGTCCTGGCACATGACTTTACAGTTCTATTTTTCAAGAACTTGCAAAATTTTGATAGTCTTGGATATGTACATAACTGCCAAATTTTGACAGTTTTAAAACGACAAAAAATTGTAATGCCTCTCTGTAGTATCCTTATCATTTGCTAGTGAAGACAGTTGGGCACGTGGCGATAACACGTGTACATGTATGGCTACGGCGGAAAGTATAGACTTGGATTTTTTTTTTTTTTTTTTTTTTTTTTTTGCGACATTGGCAAGTATTGTCATAAGTCTATAGCTATCCCTGAATGGACTATGCTTTTGTCAACCGTGGTAGGTGAACCATACTAATAAATCTCTATTGCAACACTTTTTACTGTAGCTAAAAACCATTCTTTGTTGTAGTGAAATCTATGGGCATGTTGCCAAGGACTGGATTGAACTGGAGGTGAAATAGAGTATGGACTGACTTATATGAAAAATAAAATAAAATAAATACATAAAAAGAAATTGGAATAGGCTGGAACCACCTTAGTTGTTAAGGTGATTACGCCTGTGGATGTTGCATCTAAACAGTTAAGTGTCGTACGTATGCTTACTCTCATAAATTTTGGGCCATGGCAAGATTAAATTAATTAATCACCTGATTTATAAGTATGAGCAAATCTTTTCAAGATATTTCACCTTTCTAACAATTGGTGTTAATGAGTGACAGTGTGACATCTCCTCTAAAAAGGTTCAAAATTGTTGAAAATGTCGGCTATAATTTATTTGCAGCAACATAGACACATCGCTTGAATGATAAGTTACAGCTACATTTTGATTTATTGATCCCTTAGGTCAACATGACGTTTTCAAGCAATATAAGCAATATGCTTTTGGAACCGTATAATTTTGTTGAGCAAAAATTATATTTTTGGTTACTGAATATTTGTCTGACCAAAGTTTTAGTCACTCAAAAATATTTTTAAAAACTTAGTCACTTAATGTTGTACGGTCCAAAAAAACTGGTCACTCTATTAAACTGTTGTTTGTGCTATTAATGATTGTTGCTGACATGGCACGTTATGTTTCATGTTAATTGTTAAGTATGACATGATATTTCATTTCTTATATTTTTTTTTAGAAAAAAAGCTTAATACCAAAATGAAAAAATTTTGGAACAAAAAAACAAAAAAATGGCCACGTGGATGCGCCACATCATATTTAGCGGCTGACATGGTACAGAACGTGTCATGTCAACAAAGAACTTTAATAGAATAAACAATAGTTTAACAGATTGACCAGTTTTTTGGACGGTACAATATTAAGTGGCTAAACTTTTGAAAAACATCTGAGTGGTTAAAACTTAGGTCGGACAAATATTCAGTGAACAAAAGTATAATTTTCTCATTTTGTTGATAATTCAAATCTATGGCATATAAATGGAAAGTAAGAATACAAGATGGATATTGAGAGAGATGGGACCAACCAAATAGAAAGACATCCAAGCTCTTATTAGGCATGTACTCATAGACCAACATCTTCTCCTCCCCATAGATGCAGCACCCCAGGAGCCTAACAAGGTTCCTGTGTTGGAGTTTCGCTATCAACTCCATCTCATTCCTGAACTCGGTCCTCCCTTGCACCGAGGTCTTCGCGAGCCTCTTAACAGCTATTTGTTGTCCATCTTCTAGTGTTCCCTGTCGACACAATCAACAACATTACAAGTTCTTCATCTTGACCATATCGACAGTATAAACAAAGCACTTACTATTTACCAAGTAATTACAATTAAAGTATTGGTTTACCATGAACACAGGTCCGAAGCCACCCTCTCCAAGTTTGTTTTTCGCAGAAAAGTTATCGGTAGCGTCTACGATCGTACTTAGATTGAACAGGGGCAGCTCCAGATCATTACTATCAGTGCCTTGGTAGTTATAGGGATTGTTCAATGATACTGAAGGAGGAAACCTGACTGTTGTCATAGTAATAGAAGAGTAAGATTGGCTTCATAGTCAGTTCCTATTAGTTTTGTCCACGGTTTGTGACCGCGAACGTGACCGCAGATCCACATAGAAACCAACCATTGGCCCTTCTGATAGTACCGAACACCATTCCCTTAAAACCTGGCCAGGGGCCAATGGAAGGTGGCGATAGACCAGCTACGGTCACAAAAATTATGGTAAATTGCTTGCTTTGTGATATGTACCTCTTCTTTTCCTCCTCCTCCTCTTACATACAAAACAAGCAACTAAAGCAACAAACACAGTCCCCAGAACCACAGAAATGACGATGATGGCAACAGCTCCACTATGACGAGACTGCTCTGCAGTCGGACCTGAAACATAGAAGTCAACCTTTTGTAAATAAAGAAGACGCATAAAAGTCATGCTTTTATTAATAAAGATGATGTGTTATTGATTTCTAATGATAAAGATGACACTAATGTAGATGACGGTCAGACAAATGTTATCAATTAGTATATTTATTTGTTATTGTTATCCATTTGTATAGTAGTATCAGCACTATTGTGTGAAAGTAAGTGATATTAACATGTTCCTTTCAGACGCGCTTTCAGTTTTATAGTTTTTTTATATCTTGTGATGTAGACTTACTTTTGACGTTTTCAGGATGCATGTAGGATAATAATGATGTAGTTAATAACATGTACGTGTGACTGCGATATTAAGTCAAATTACTCCAAAGTTTTCTCATGGAAAGTTGAATCACAATCTAGAGAAATGGTAGTTGGAGGCTAGCATATAGTGGGGGCCAAAGTTCAAAGTCTAGCTTCTACTTCCAATCACAAGAGTATGCCGATGAAGAATAATATGTGAACATACTCAGGAACGGAGCCATGACTCGTGTCAGACACAAGACCGAGCACCCAAATAAATTAAAATATAATAATAATTATGTTATAAAAGTTTGTTTTTCAACTACATAGATATTCAAAGAAGGTAATTAACTAACTTCACATCAAACTCAACACATAGTACTAATTTATTTAGGAACTCAAATAAGATAATGTATTATTATTAAGTCCAAAGTAACCAACTTTTACAATGCATAACAAATAAATTATTTAGTACTTAGAATCTCACAACCAATTTTAAAACAATAGAAACTCAAGACAAACTTTCATGAAAATAAATTACAGAACCACTACAAGAAAAATGACATTTGTATACCAGAAAAATTGTATAAACAGGAAAGACTAGTAATCTAGCATCAACAGAAGTGTTGCCAACTAAAATAAATAAAGAGATATAAGTGACCTTCTCTTTTGCAATTTTAGCAGATTCTTCCTTGTCGATGCTGCTTGAAATGGTTGACTTCATGGCTATATCAACTCATTCTTGAAGATACGCATACATTGTATTGACAATATCTAATAAAAAGTGTTCACCATTAAACTAGATTTTTTTAGACTTTTTTATCAAATTCAAGAGGAGGGGGCAGGGCCCCCTTTGGCCTTAATATAGTTTCGTCCCTGAATATACTGAAAGTCGTAGTTTATAGCTTCGTTCATAGTGATAGAGACATATTTAGCTACTGTGTCTAGCTAGAGTTGCTGCATCATGTGAACTACTCATATTTAAATCCTGCAATGTAGCATTTTATTGACCCATGCTGGATGTGATTTCAGTGCTTTCATAACCCTCCTTAATCCATTGCCATCGTTAGGTTCTTTATACGTTATATAAAAGTTATAGGGTTATTTAGTAACATGGTCTCATATAACATGTGATATTAGAGTTTGAGTCTCCAAATTGTTTGATATTATAATATGGATCTCGAGATCCAACTGTTTACTTTATCCAAGGCGGAGCCAGGATTTTAGTTTGTCACTACCACATTTCTAGATAAGAATATTTTTATCATTTTTATATTATTTAAATTTTGTAAATAATTGTTATAATTATATATATTATTGATCGATGAAATAGTCTATTTATTAGACTTGGTGTTATTGGACCCAACTAGACTTGACTTGACGCATTGGCTCAATTATTTATATTAGTCATGATTAGACTAGCTAATTAGTCATTTCCTCTAGATAAAAGAATAGAATATTCACATTAGTTATAGAGATTCCATTCAAGACAAAGGAGGGGGGCTTTTAATTCTTATTAGCTATTCCTAAAATCTAATGTCACGCCCTAGAACCAGAATAGTGGAGAGCGGTGGACAGACACAGCCAGCTACGTACATTGAAGTGCAACCCACCTCGTAATACGGTCACGACTGTCTAGATGCATGAGGGTTAAACTACAATCCATCAGTCTCTTATGGTCAAGAACAAGCCTAGTGTTTCAATCTCAAGCAAGCAAATAGTTGTTACAAGATGTTACATCATCAGACATACAAGGTAAGGCGTCCCAAATATTACATATTCAGATGATCATGAAACTAGTCATATAAAATGCGAAGACTAACAAGAGTTAAGTCATACATGATCAACCCTAGGATTTGTCAATCATGTTACAGCCCTTAGGCATACAGAAATTAAGTTCAACATGAGCTAACACTTGCTCGATGGCTAAACGTCTAAAAGAATAATTTACAATTGAGTGAAAGAGCAAAATAAGAAACCCACTCGTTGCCAGGGTTACGTCTAGTGTTCACCATTTGGCTGGAAGGCGGATAGATCCTCGGGTGCTACTCTGAAATCTGGTTATACAAAACCAGCTGGGCCAGACCCCAGAAAAAGCAAGTGCCATAAGGGAGGCTCCACTTAGGAACTAAAACTAGCATATAATAAAAGAAGAACTGATAAAAGAGCATAGTTAAATAACATGAAAGACTGAGTTAACATAAAACATAGCTTGCAGTAGGAGAAACAAGAGGTGGAATATAATTCCCATGTTAATCACGAGACAATTCATTCAGGCACGGCTAATCAAGTCCTACGGCTTGCTATTGTTAGCTAACTAGGGTTATCACAAGCTTAGTTACTAACAAGATGCAATGAGATATTTCTGCAGTCACAAGCCCTGCAGACTATCCAGGTTATCCAGGCGAGGGTTACAAGAGTTACAAGAGTTATCAAGATTACTGGTGTACTTTAGTGCTTATGATTTAAGAAGTGCAACACATGACAGTGTGATAGAAATGTGCCCTACTCGTCGGCAGCCTACAAGTCACAGGTGTGGCCGAGATAACGGGATCGCCTGTAACTAGAAAATCTCTCTATATGAACTACTTGATCAATCTAATCATTAACCTAGTCAGGTTCATTATGAATCTCTGACCGTGGTAACCAGGAATCCATGTCCTAGACATGATGCAAGACGAGACATATAGCTTGTATAGGCACAATCAACCACGGGATCAAGGTAAGAGTTACACTAGCAAGACAGAAATAGTCGTCGCAACAGCAATCAAGATTATACATGTTATGTCAGATTTACTTTTCATGTCAATAGTACTTGTCTGGAGTGCGCCTCGACGGGCCACTATCAAGAGTTATCAAGATGGTTTCATATTATCATGTTCAAGTCAAGTTCAAGTTACTACCTCAAGACAATCAAGTGTCAAATCGGGTCGTCACAATTTAGGCCAAGTATAAAAAACATGTAAAGAAAATCGAGAACACCCATGTGTGATTGAAACTATAAGTCACATATGAACTCTAATTAAAGTGAGACAAAAAGATTCTTGAAGCCAAGACAAAGATCTACAACTTTCATATTTTGAGTTTTTCAAGATTCTAGCTACAAAATAGCTTAAACGGGCAAGAACAGTCATTTAGAGTGATTCGTGCATGGGTGCGCTGCGCGTACGGGCAAAACTATCCACGTCGTATGGATCGCGCAAGCACGGCACGCAGTCTGCGTACTGCGCACAAAATGTACTGCACATGCGAGCAAAATTGCCTATGACGAACGAATCTGCAAGCACGGCACGCAGTCTGCGTACTGTGCAAAATGTACTGCACGCGGGAGCAAAATCGCCCAAGGCGCACGAATCGCGTAAGCACCGTGCCTGGTGCGCGGCCAACGAATAGCGTGGGCGCACGACCAATGAATCACGCAGCGTGTGGGTACACGGTGCACATGGAACTGAGGCACGGCGCACGAGCGCCTGGCCAGCGAATGGTGCGGGCGTGTCGCCGACGAATCGTACAGCACGGGGGTGCACGATGCACATGGCGTGCAGGGGCGCGGGCAGCGAATGGCCCGAGCGCACAGCCAATAAATCGTGCAGCACGTAGGTGCACGGCACGCGGGCGCCCGTCCAACGAATGGCGCGGGCACATACTGTTCATCATCCCGACAGCACCGAAGATGTGCCAGAACCCATGAACACAAAAATGCCATAACTTTTTTATACGAAGGCAAAATCAAGCGATTCAAAAGCCAAAATTGGGTAGAATAAAATTTCCTACAACATAGAACAACTAGTTTTCAAAAATACCAAGTTTAAATAGATCAAAACCAAGAAAAATAAGAAAATCTTAAAACTTTGATCTACAAAGATGTGACCAACAAAACCAAAAATGCCAAACTCTAAAGAGACTTAGAATCATGTAAGAAAAACAGTGGAACAATACAAATCCAGATCCACCATGAAGCAAGTTACACTTGCCTAGGGCTTGGTAGGTAGGAGGAGTAAATGAAGAAGATGAAGAAGTAAATGAGAAATAATGGAGGAGAGAGAGGAGTTGGTTTTTATACAAACTCTTCTCATCTCTAACCAAAACAAACTAAGTCAAGCCAAGCCAAGTTGAACCAAACCAAATTAAACCAAGATAATATTAAACCAAGACTAGGCTAAGCAAGACAAATCAAAATACGGGTCACCTAACAAAAGTCAGAATTCCGTACACGCATACTAGAAATACGTATAACGAAAAACGGGAGTGACAACTCTACACACCTTAAAATAATTCCGTCCTCAGAATTTAATCAATAGGCTAGAGATGTCAGGGCAAGCTACACCAACCACAGGCAATCTACGACTAGCAGTTAATCAAGCAATCATTCATGCAAGCAAGGAGTTAAAAACATAAAGCATAAGGAAGACATTATACCTTATGAGTCAAACAGGTGTGGATATCGCAATTGGATATCATCCTCACATTTCCAAGTTGACTCACCCAAAGAGTGATATCCCCAAGAAATACGAACTAAATTAATAGTCTTGTTCGTGAGTATCTTCTCCTTTTGGTCCAATATGAATACGGGTCTTTTCTCATACGAAAGGTTGGTACCCACAACCAATTTCGAATGATCAAGGATATGGCTTGGATCTGGGCTATACCGTCGTAATTGAGATACATAAAATACGTCATGTACCTCACATAACGATGGCAAAAGAGTAAGACGATAGGACACATCACCTACTCACTCGAGAATATTAAACGACCCTATATACCTAGGACTAAGCTTTCCTCGTATGCTGAATTGAATGACGCCATGGGTAGGCGAGATCATAAAGAATACGTGGTCGTCGATAGAAAACTCAAGAGGACACCGATGAGAATCGGTCCAATGGCGCTGACGATTTTATGCAACTCGAAGATGATCTCTAACTTGTATGACCACCTCGATAATCTGAGTTTGCCTACATCATCCCAGGCTAAAGGTGATCTGTACTTCCTGCCATATAGTGCCTCAAATGGGGCCATCTGGATACTGGCCTGGAAAATGTTATTATAGGAGAACTCCACTAAGTATAGGTGATCTTTCCACGAACCACCGAAGTCAAGTGTACAGTATCGTAGCATATCCTCGATAGTTTGAATTATGTGCTCCGACTGACCATCTATCTACGGATGATAAACTGAACTAAACTTGAGACGAGTTCCTAAACTCTTTTGAAGGCTCTGTCAAAAGTGTGATGTAAATCTCGAATCCCTGTCGGACACGATGCTGACTGGCACTCCATACAATCTGACCATCTGTCGGAGGTATATCTCTGCTGGATAGTCCATCGACTGACCAATTCTGAAAAGAAGAAAATGAGCTACCTTCGTGAGTCGGTCAACTATAACGAATATAGCATCTCTTCCAGTTGGAGATTTAGGTAATACAGTCACAAAATCTATGGTAATATGCTTCCACTTTCATTCTGGAATCAGTAAAGGTTGAAGAAGTCCAGCTGACCTCTAATGTTCAGCTTTAACTCGTTGGCAAATTAAAGAATGAGAGACAAACCGAGCTCTCCCTCTTTATGCCATTCTACCAAAAATGCTGACGAATATCACGATATATCTTCGTACCACCAGGTTAAATTGTATACTATAAACTGTGAGCCTCTGCCATGATCTCCTGCCCGATGTCACCACTGGGTACACAAAGACGTCTTCCATGTCGGAGTGTGCCATCTTCATGAATACATAACTCTGCTCTTCGTCCTATTTCACATTCTGCCCTAAGCCGCTGAAGCATAGAATCCGTTGATCGAGCTATCTTGATTCTCTCAACTATGCTGGACTGAACTTGTATACTGGCCATCAATGCCATATTAGTAGGAAGAACTATCTCTATACCTATCTTCTGAAGATCTGCTAATAACTCTAGCTGTGCTATTAGAAAATAAGTTCCTGCTCTTCTACTCAATGCATCTGCAACTACGTTGGCCTTCCCAGGATGATACTGCAGGTTGATATCGTAATCCACTAGTAGCTCTAGCCATCTTCTCTGATGCATGTTGAGATCTTTCTAGGTAAACACATACTGAAGACTCTTGTGGTCGGTGAAAATCTCTACCCGATCTCCATACAAATAATACCTCCAAAGCTTAAGTGCAAAAACTACCGCTGCTAACTCCAAGTCATGGGTTGGGTAATTCCTCTCATGATCACGAAGCGGACATGATGCATAAGCTACTACCTTGCCGTACTGCATTAAGACGCATCCTAATCTTTTGCCTGAAGCATCACAATAAACTGAAAATCTTCCAGTCTCATCTGGAAGCGTGAGAATGGGTGCCGTCATCAACCCTTGCTTCAACTTTTTTAAGGAACTTTGACACTCCACTGTCCAAGTAAACTGCACATCCTTGCGGGTTAACTGTGTCAATGGCGCTGAAATTCGAGCAAAGTCTGATACAAATCGTCGGTAATAGTCGGCCAATCCTAGGAAACTTCAAACTTCTGCGACGGTACTGGGTACTAGTCATGTCTCTATAACCACTATTTTCTGGGGGTCCACTTTCACTCCACCTCTGGTGATGATATGACCTAAGTACGAAATACAATCAAGACAAAATTCGCACTTACTGAACTTCGCGTACAACTGGTGCTCTCGGAGAATATGAAGGACTACTCGGAGACACTGCTCATGCTCTGCTTCACTCTTGCTATAGACCAAGATATCGTCTATAAACACTATCATGAACTGATCCAAATAAGACATGAATATGCGATTCATGAGATCCATGAATACTGCTGGCACATTGGTCGCTCCGAATGGCATAATGAAAAACTTCCAATGCCCGTATCTAGATCTAAATGTCGTCTTCGGGATGTCTTGATCTCTGACTCTGATCTGATAGTACCCTGACCGCAAGTCAATCTTCGAGAATACTGCCGCTCCACTGAGTTGATCGAATAAATCATCTATCCTTGGTATGGGATATATATTCTTGATTATTACGGAATTCAAAGTACGATAATCAACACATAATCTTGACGTACCATCCTTCTTTTTCACAAGAAGCATCGGGACTTCCCAAGGTGATCCACTAGCACAAATGAATCCCTTGGTTCTGAGTTCTTCAATCATCTTGTACAGGATCTCAAATTCTGATGGTGTCATTCTGTAGACTCTCTCTGATACTAGTTTTGTTCCTAGAATCAAATCAATGGTGTACTCTATCTCTCTTTCTGGCGGCATGCCTATAAGCACTTTGGGGAATACGTTAAAAAATTCTTCTACTACTCTGGGAAACTGAACTACTCTTGCTACTGCCATCCGCAAGACTGGTGGAGAAGGTTCTACTTCGCATCTGGAAAACGAAAACTCTTCTCCGTCGGAAATACCAAAAATAATTATGCCAATGTGACAGTCTATTCTTGCATACTGATCCTTCAACCAATCCATTCCTAGGACCACATCATAGTCGGCCATCGTAAATTCTATCAACCTAGCGAAAAAATCTCTACCGCTAACTACGATTCGACACGAGGAAAAGACTCTATCTACTCCCACAAAACCGTTACCAGTAAGTATATTGAGCCTTACTGATAATGACTCGGCCACCAGTCCTATCCGTGTCATGAATCGTACAGATATAAATAAATACGATGCACCCGAATCAAATAATATTGATGTTGGAAAAGAGTTGACGAGAATGGTACCTGCCACTACCTCACCTGATGCCAACTCTTCTACTACTGACAGAGCCATAGCTTGACCATGTCCTCTTGGTGCTGGTCCCCTCTGCTGGTGATCTCTCAGCCTGTTCTGAATCTGAGCTTGGGCCTGAGCATACTGTTATGGCCTCTACTGTCGAAACTCTTGAGCCTGAGGCGACAATGGCCTCGGAAGCTGGTACTGCTGCTGCTGCACTGGTGCTGGTCCCCTAATCGATGGGCTGGTTAGGGTTGACAAAGATGAACTGGCTCTATACGGACAGTCCGGTGTCCCACAAGCCAAGCAAAACCCATATGCTCTATGACACTCTAAAACTACGTGTTCGGGCTTCCTATAATGAGAACAGTCCATTGCAAAAGATTGCTTATGCTTCTGTTGCTGAGGGTATGTCAAGGTCGAGTGCTGAACCGACGAAACTGTGGTCGGCCTCCTAGGATCTCCAATGGTCAAGGCCCTAGCTGCCGGGGCTGGTACTGATGAGTGAGATAACTGTCCATGAGACCTCTTATGTCCTCCAGTTCGATCTACTATCATCTAGGAGGTATATTCATGCCTCCTAGCTGCTCGCAAAACAGTATAAAATATTTGGTGCTCAAACTGCTCCACAGCTAGAATAATCTCTACGTGGAGTCCCTACTGGAATCGCTGTGCTCGGTCCAATTTGGACGCCACTAAGGTGGAAGCAAACCGACTAAGCCTCAAAAATTCAATCGCATATCCATCGACCGTCCTTCCCATCTGCTTGAGATTGCTGAATCTGGTCTGCAGATCATACCGAGCTATTTCATCAAAATACTTCATCTGTAATTCGTCGCTGAATACCGTCCATAAGACAGGCATCGCCAATCCAACTGCTTGTATCGCCCACCAGCTACGGGCTAAGTCCAATAACTGCAGGTGCACGACGGCCACCTTCTCTTCCTTTAAAATTCGAGCTGCCTCCAGAGTAACCTCTATATCCTGAAGCCAAGCATCAGCAGCAATAGCATCTTCACTGTCGTTAAAGAAATAAGGGTTCAGGTGCTTGAAGCTATTAGCCGCATTGTTCCCTTGATAACCAACTCTTCCCATGGCATCTTGTACTGTCTGGTGCAGAGCATCACCTCGACGATCTTGTGATCCAAGCAAGTCCCGGATGAGTGCTAGGCTTGGTCCTTAGTGTTTGCCATTAAAATCTTTGGATTACAAATTTCAATTACAAACAGAACAGTGTTACAATGTAGGACTTAGACGTAGTCCTAGGAGTACACTTTTGTTTATCTGGATCCCTTGTGTCAATGGAGCGAGTGGTAATGCGTTGACTCTGTTGATGATCTGACGACGGTTCTAGGTTCTCTGAAGGTCTGAGTTGCTCTGGGTGCTGGAGCTCACGGAGAAAAAGAAGACGCTGAGTGTCTGTATCTGCCTCTCTGTGTGTGTGTTCGTAGGTTCGTAGATTCGTCGCCCCGGAAGAAGGAAATGATCCCTCTATTTATAGCTTCCAGGCTAGCTGCTCATGCGCGCATAAGTAGGATACGCCAGTTTGTGGGGATGCCACATGGTGATTGCTGATGGAGGCGCACGGACGATACGCTCTGAGGAGTTGAATCCTTCTTGTTGCCTTTGTGGGCTGCGACCGAGCTGACAGGTAGCAATGGAGAGATCTTTCAGTTGTTGAGATCTTGGGTGATTAACACCCCTTTATAGGCTGAATCGAGTCAAAGGACACGTGTCGTAGGTCCATGGCTCAAAGATCTTGGTTTTGGTGGAGAGTGATCAGATTGGATGCGCCTGGGATTGGGCGCATGAGGAGACTTTGGCTGATAACCTTTAGGAGTCACAAACCAGTCTGGGCGCACGACTTTTAAGGCGCATACGAGGCTTCAGTAGTGACTTAGCCTCTATCTTTAGGGATCAGAGACAAATCTGAGGCGCATGGCCCTTTGAAGCGCATGTAGATATTTAGGCGCATGGCTGCGGAGACGCATGCGAAATAGTTGGGCGGCCACGTGGATTGTAACCTCCGAAGGAAAGTAATGATGATGTTGACGTCGGCGACGCTTCATCTTCTGAAAAAACTGTCAACTGTTCAGTCCTCGGAGGACGTGCTACCAACTCTGTCAGACTTCAGCATTTAATGTTCTTAACAGGAGATGGGCCTTTGAGTGGGTGCATCGATCTGCATTCCATTAGGCTCATGGGGACGCATGGGGGCGCATCCTCATAAGGCGCTTGGTGCTGATGGGCACATCTGTATGATGCGCGGTCTGACCGACGTATCCGTTTGTATGACACATCTTTATTGGTCCGACTGTTATGTTCTTTGAGTGCTTTAAATAGTCGTTCTTGACTTGGCTAAATTCGAAGCATCAGGTTCATCACCTATTTAATGCAAATTCATTGCACGAGATTCGGAGAGCCAGCCACTTGGCGCATGGGTTTGATTTGCCCGGCCTATAAATAGTGGCATGGAGAGAGTTTGCTTCTCGTTCTCTCACGTCCTTCCGAAATAAACTTGTTTGTTCGAGGACATTCTGTTGACGAGATGCTCCCGAGGGTGAAAATACGATGCATTGTTTTCATTGATGCAATTGAAGGTGACTGTTACATCCAAAAGTCGGAGTCGAGGACTTCTGAGGCAGGCGGAAGGTGCCTGTTGCATCCAAAGATCAGGATGCTCGAGCCTCGTCTTCGTTATGCTGGAAGAGCCGCAGATCAGAATTGCGGTGCTCCGATCATCTTTCTTTGGCTTTGGGAGAGCTCCTCCTCCTGCTAGAGTGGGTGTTGCCCATTCTGGTTGTGTTGAAAGCCTCCTTTTTGTCGCAGGTCGATTGCGGTGCTCTCCTTTTCCTTGGGTTTTGGAGAGCTCTTCCTCCAGCTAGGGGGTTGATTGCCCACCCTCGTTCTGCTTAATAAATGCTTCATTAGTTGAAGCATTTGATCGGGTCAAAGTGGCGTATATGTTGAGACTTCATGATGCGCCTGACTGAAAGGGTGGCACATAACTGAGCTGCTGAAGGGATGCATATAACTGAGCTGCTAAAGGGATGCACCTGGCTGAGACGCCAAAGTGATGTGCCAAACTGAGACGCCGAAGTGATGCGCCAAACTGAGACGCCGAAGAGATGTGCCTATTTGGGAGCGCATGGTGGTTGCTGTGCCTGGCTGTAGACTTAGGGTCTTTTCTTTTTGTAGAAGTTCTCCTTTGTACAGCCTTTTTTTAGACATGTAATAGACATTTATACGAAATAAAAATCTTCTTTTAATGTCTAAGCTTTTGCCGTTTGCTGTGCCAAGTACTTCATCTAAGCTTCCTGGCGTATGTAGTGTTAGGCGCATAAGATTTCTGGTTCTAAAATTCCATGCTTCTACAAGACCCCCTTCAAAGTTTCCAAAATATTTTGTTAAGTTTTGGAATACTTTGAATAAGAAGCATGGTGGTGTCTTCAACGGGGCGCATGACTGTTCGGGCGCATAGATACTCCGCGTATCAGTAATGGGGCGCATGCTCCTCTCAGTTAATGCAAATGATAATGCTTCGATAACCAAGAAGATTAATGATGATCTTTTTGGATATATGTAGTTATCTCTTCACAGAACCCGAGGCGGCGGCTGAGGTCACACTTCATCGGTTCACGCGTGCGACTAAGCCTATAAATAGACATCTGATGGAAGGAGAGAGTTCTTTTCCACTTTGCTTTCTTCTTCTCTAGAGTTCTTCTTTCGAAAAACCCTAAACTTTTTTTTTTATGAGATGGCCCCCAAGACTCTTCGCGGTGGTGCTGGCCGAGGACAAGGGAAAGGGAAAGAGCCTATAGAAGCTGCCGCAGATGATGTCCCTCGGACGCCCATCGACGTTCGGTCGACGGTGATTGGTGGGTTTCATCATTCTTTATCATATCTTTCTGTACCATTTTAAGTTTTTCTGCCGACGTGCATGGGTTTAAACCCTGATGATGTGTCGAAGCTTCACTGCTGACGCGCATGGGTTTAGGACCTGATGATGCGCCGAGGCTCCACTGCTGACGGACATGGGTTTAGACCCTGATGATGCGCCGAGGCTCCACTGCTGACGCGTATGGGTTTAGACCCTGATGATGCGCCGAAGCTCCACTGCTGACGCGCATGGGTTTAGACCCTGATGATGTGCCGAAGCTTCACTGCTGACGTGCATGGGTTTAGACCATGATGATGCGTAGAAGCTTCTTTTCAGATGCGCCTGAGCCTTGGTTCAGGGTATGCGCTTTTGATGGGAACGTGGCTCAGATTCTTTTGTTTCTAACATATCTGAATGTTTACCTTCTTTTGTTGACCACCAGTGTCGATGACTGTCCCGCTCTTGAATGAAGTGCTTCTGGACGCCGCCCTCTGTCAAATGGGCGTGGATTATAATGAAGAGGTGATAAACCCTGCCCAAGCTGCCATTATGCTGGATCAGCCTCCCGAAAGAATGACTCAAATCCGGGAACAACAGCATGGGTTCCTCCAACGGATGATGGAGCGTGGCATTTTAAAATCTGCCACTTCTGATAATGTGACTTTCTTGAAGCCTGAGTTCCTGTTTGGGGACCGCCTTACTTCTATTGAAGCAAAGGTGTTAAAGGTCAAGGAAGATTGTTTCTTTACAGTAAGGGGGTGCATATGACAGTTAAGCAACTTGAGCGTCAATGGCCTTTGACGGCTTTCTGTCGCCTTGCTTTCAAGAGAAGGATGTCTTGCGAGCTAACCCCATCTCAGGAAGGAGCGGTGGCGGGCATCATCAAGATCGACGCTACCTCCGATCAGAGGGATACCTTGGCCGCCGTGCGGGCTGGGCCTTCTTTTACCTGACGGACTCTACGTCCTGGGAGCATTTACAGTGACGTTTCCATCAACACTTTTGCTTTTGGCGCTTCGTTTTTTGTAAATCGTATGCTATTGTTGGAGCGGTCGTACCCAAAAGGTGAATTTCGGGCAGAGGGTTGGTGTCACTATGTTTCCAAATGGGACAAGCTGACACTCTAGATTCTGTTACGGTTTCGAACCGAACTCCGAGAGATTGGGCTGACTGCCGCAATCTGTGCTACCCAGGCAAGCGTCGAGATCAACAGGCATATGTTCCTCGTGCTTCTGGAGATGTTTAGCACCCAGACTGGGACTTTCCTCACTCCGACGGGGGAGCTGGGACTCGCACTTCATGAAATGTATGAGGTGTCAAGGCTCCCTTGGGGATCAGAACCTTATGAGGAATACTTCCCGACCAACGAGGAGTTCCAAGTCCTGGGGGACAAAGCGGAGAAGATGATGGTCGTCTTTAAGGAAGTGGCGAGTCATCATTATTATATGTAGAAGAGAAAAAAGGACGGGTCACAGCCTCATGTAACTGCTCGGAGAGATTATGTCTTTAAGCAAGACAAGGAAGATCCCTCTCAGTTCACAACTCTGCCAGCGCTTTCCAGTAAAGAGGTGCTCTCTGAAATGAGCAGGCTAAATAAGAAGAATCCCTCGGAAAATGAGGATCGGGTATCGGATGAGCGTTCCTATAGCTGCTTCTGGCACCTTACTCATCGGATGTCGTCCAAAGCAGTGTTGGCTGCTTATCTGATAATTTGGCTTCGGGATTACGTCTTTTCAGGCGGATCAGGCTCTGTGGAGAGAGTGACCCGGAACCTTATCCTGCCAGTTGTGAAGTTGGTTTTTGGTCGTTGCCTGGCTCTACTCCCTGCAATGGTGTGTAACCTGCTGCAGGGTTTACGAGAATTTGCGAAAAATGTGGTTCATGAACGAGGTAGGAATGACAACTTTCCTCGTGCCGAACTGCCATTTTATTACTTGATAGGGTGGTTAATTTTGCACCATCCCAACGTGATGAGCCCGGGCTCGGAAGAAGACCACAGAGCCGGAGATGCATTCCTCCGCCGTTTCTGCCAGAGGAGCTGGTTACATACTGGTGTTCCTGTTTGCAGAAAAGTTTTATCCCACCTTCAGGGGTGGAAGATCACCAAGGTTGGTCCCGTCTTCTTGGGTTTTGAGGCCAACGAAGACTTAACGGATTCGGGTGAAGTTGCCACCACTCTGCCTCCATGGGGATTCCGCTGGTTGCAAAGCATTAGGCCGTCCCATCTGGTATATCGGAATAGAAACCAGTGTTACCTGGAACCATACTTGCCTAGCCATTTTGTACGATAATTCGGCTATGCTCAGCTGATGTTGGAGAAACCCAGTATTAACCTAGGGTATACTAGAAGTTTGCTGGACGGTGCACGAGCTTGGCATTACTACAATGCTGGATGCACTGGAGCTCATTTTACGCTGCCTGTTCAGAATCCGCGGCCGCCGATTCTTTTTTCGGTCGCCAAATTTTACTATGCCATGAATGCCGTACCTCCTGGATATGATCGGGAGATCAGTTTTGTTGTCGACACCCAGTTAGAGGCAATTGGGAATCTGTTGGCGAAGGCTCGATCGTACCGTCCGTCGGAGACTGGTTATCGAGGTACCCCTGCCGTATTCACGGGGGTCGGGCAGAGCCCTCGGCCGATCAGCCGAAGAGACGTGCTGATACAGAGGCTGGCTCTTCTGCACTGAAGCGACAGAAGAGGGCATTGTCACCGGCAGTGTCAACAGACTCAGCTCCTGTGGAGGTAGGGAGTCCCACATAGTCTGGTTAGTTCCACCATTTTTGTGACATATACTTTCTTTTTTGTAGGAGCCGCTGAAAAGGAGACCCCGAACTCCAAAATCGGGTGCCAGCAGACCAAAGGAGGTGGCGGGCTCATCTGAAGAGCGCATTCCTCCGATTGTGATGTCTTCCATGGAGGAGAATCCGGACGATGTCGTTCCTGTGGAGATTTCAGTATCTCTGGATTATGTCGGATGGAAAGCTGAGGATGCAGCAGCTTCCAAGATGGTGCAAGACGCCGTGGGGGCCTTGGACATTGAGGGTCCAGTCGATACGGGACTTCTAGATGATGAAGTGGGGTGGAGTTTGTCGTCTTCGGATGACGTTCCTCCAGAGATGAGTGAGCTTGTTGCGGGAGCAACAGACATGACTGAAACAGAGGAGAGGGTTGATTCTCCTCCTTGTCATGATGAGGGGAGGTCGGCTGCAGCGTTGTCGAGCCTTATCCCAGACTCAGCAACGGAGACTGAGGTGGCTGTCGACCAGGAGGCAGTGACAGACTCTATCCCTGCAGAGGGATTTGATGACGAAAATGAGGCTCGTTCGCCGATCCTGACTCCTAGGGAGCCGAGTCAGGAAATAAGTACCGATCTCGCTGCTCTGCCGGAGGGAAAATGTCCCGTACGGCCTGCTAATAGTGTGTTGGGGACGGATGAGGTAGCCCCTGACATTGGTGGTCCCTCCGAGCTTGGAAAGGGTAAGGGTTTGCTGGAACCCTCTGTTGCTCCTTCTACTTGGGGTACAATATCGATGCCCCCTCGGCTCCTTCTGCTCTTTTGGCTCCTCGGACCAGTAGCGAAATTCAAGCCCCTGTTAAGGGAGAGTCCGTTGATGCCGAGATTTTAGTCTCGCAGATTGAAGCCGGCGGGCCTTCTTCCGGTCCGCCGTCTAGAGCAGCTCTTCTAACTCCTGCTATGATGCCGCAAGTGCTGGCGGATGCAGATGAGTATGTGAAGTTTATTATTGAGGCGGTGTATAAGATGTTGTAAAGAGGCGTATCGGCGGTGACGAATGCCAATGGGAGTTTTGCGACGACAAAAACCATGGCGCTCCCTTATATTGGTCTGATACGTTCCCACCAGGGCCATGATCATATGGCCGAGATTCTGGAGGCATCGGTGGCTGAGCTCGACCAGCTGCTTTCCAAGTTTCAGTGTACCAGCGAAATGATATCTACGCTCTGATAGAGGCAGAAAAGAAGAAGTTGATCGCTGAAACTGAGTCATCTTATCAGGCCACCGTGGCTGTCTGGGAGCGTGAGGTGGCCGAAGCTGAGGCTGCGGTGGAGAGGCTATCTCAATCCATGCAGAAGAGGGTGGAATTGCGAGCTGCGTTGGACGCCAGTATAGCAGAGGTTAATGCCAAGATTCGCCTTCTTGAAGACCAGCGGGCCCAACTCTTGTTAGATGTTGAGCGAGTCCAAGCGGAACATGTAGCATCTAAGGAGAAGGAAGCAGCTTTCACCCGCCAGGCTCTTTTCCTGGCTCAGCAGCGACAACAGTTGGACGAGAAGCTTGAGGATGACACTTCTCCTGAGGCCATAGAAATGATGCGTCAAGAAGCCGAACGCCGAGTCCTGGCGACCGCAGAGACTCGGGTGGCAGACTTGAAGCATCGGATCGAAGAGCTTTCAGCCAATCCGGGGGAAGGATTGTAGTCTCTTCTTTCTCTTTTTTTTGTTTTTGTTTTGTGTAATTTACAACTCCTGCTACGGATGTATTCTTTACTTTTGAATAAAGAATGAAGAGTTTTGTGGTATGTTCATTTTTGCTGTTATGAACTTGATGATTTGTGTGGACCTATTATCTTTTGTGCACCTTGGTTGTTAGTACAGATAATAAGTTTGAGAGAACCTAACATGTTTGCTCAGAGGTGATGTGGACGTGGCAAATATGGGGTTCAAATGATGGAATCTTCCTACTCAGAGGTGTTATGGACGTGGTAGGAGTGACTCAGGAGGGATACGCGGAACTACTCAGAGGTAATATGGACGTGGAAGTTCTGCGATCAATGTACGACAATGCAGGGGTTGTCTGTACGGGATGTTTACTCAGAGGTAATATGGACGTGGTAAACATGATAAGCAGCATAATCCTTCAGGTTGTCAGATTATGCTTTGCAGGGCGTAGAAAGGCAACTCAGAGATAATGTGGATGTGGTTGTCCTTCTACTGGAGGATAGAACGCCACGGAACAGCTGGATTCCCGGAGCGTAAGATTTTGTGGAAAGGAATTGTACGTGAGCCCCGATGATTTTGTCCACAAACTCCCTTGTTGGGTGAAGATAGAAGTACATGTCTGAAGGATGTCAAGAGTAGTACTTTTTTAGGAACTTGCCATTGATGGGCATCATGAACAAGTTCCCATTGGATTTGGCGAGGCGGTAAGCACCGTTTGAGTGTACCGTCTCTATGATGAAAGGCCCCTCCCACTTGGGCTCGAACTTTCCTGGTGTCTTGTGAGTCAACACCATCGGCCTCCTGACTGCCAGAACCAGGTCGCCTCCTTGGAAAGTCCTCTGCTTGACCTTCTTGTTGAAAGTCTGTGATATACGGGCTTGATAGAGTTCGACGTGCTGTTGAGCTAGGAGGCATTTTTCGTCAAGTGCCTCCAGTTGTCGCAGACGGCGACGTTGATTGTCTTCCTCTGTGAGTTGATTTGTGATCGCTATACGGAGTGAGGGTATCTGGATCTCGAGAGGCAGTAACGCGCTCCCGTAGAACAGGAAGAATGGTGTGTTGTCCGTCGAGGTCCGTATCGTTGTACGGTAGGCCCAAAGGCATTCGTCGAGCTTTTCATCCCAGTCGCATTTGTTGGATGACACGACCTTTTTGAGTAGCCTGACGATAGTCTTGTTGAATGCCTCGGCCAATCCGTTTGCTACCGAATTGTAGGCGATTGATGCCCACGTTTTGAATGCGATTCTTGTCACAGAATCGGCCGAAAACATGGCTGATGAACTGAGGACCGTTATCGTGGATAATCCTCCGAGGTACCCCGAAACGGTAGATGATATGGTGCTTGATGAAGCTGACCACCCTGGAGCTCTTCACTTCCGCCAGTGGAACTGCTTCTGCGTATTTGGAGAAGTAGTCGGTGATGGCTAGGATGAAGCGGTGTCCCCTTGATGAAGGAAGGGTGATCGGTCCTACAATGTCCATGCCCCAGGCTTCAAAGGGCCAGAAGGCGACCGTAGGATATAGTAGTTCTGACGGTGTATGGATGAAGTCAGCGTGGAGCTGGCACGTATGGTACTTTTTAGCATAGTCGACAGCGTCGGCTACCATGGTTGGCCAGTAGTAGTCCATACGTCGCAGTCGATCCTGTAACTTAGGGCCAGGTTGATGGGCCCCGCAGGTTCCATCGTGAGCTTCTTGAAGGGCTTCGGCTGCTTCTTCGTTGGATAAACATCGAAGGAGAAGTCCATCGTATGAGCGTCGGTACAGCATTTTAGTAGCTGCATCGTAATAGAATCGAAGGGAACGCCTCCTGACCGAGACGGCTTCTTTTGGGTCCTATGGAAGAATTCCGTAGATAGCGAAGTCGATGAACGGGAACCTCCAGTCTCGGACATTAACACTAGCACTTGTTGACATGGCATGGGCCATTTGTGAGCGTAGGTTATTTTTAGGACAGACCAAGTCTCGACCAACTACCGTGACGTAGTATTGAGTCCCGAGAGGTGCTGCTAATGAGGCTGCGAGGACAGCCAGAGCGTCAGCTTCCAGATTTTGTAAACGAGATACATGTTCGATGAAGAACTTGGTGATGGTTGAAATGATGTTCAATGCAACTTCAAGGTAAGGAATCATATCTTCATGGCGAACTTCGTATTGCCCTCTGATCTGGTTAACGACGAGTTTTGAGTCGCCGTAGGCTTCCAGATGATTCACCCCCAGCTGGAGTCCCATGATGAGCGCGTTGTACTCGACAACATTGTTGGAGCACGGCTTCGAAAGGGATTAGGCACGCTGGATGACCAGCTGATCGGGGGAGACTAAGACTACCCCCACTTCCGCGATGATTTGGCCTTTGGGGCCTGTTCTTGAAGCGCCATCAAAAAACATCCGCCAGACGGAGCTTTCTTCGGTGACATTTGATTCTTGGACCTCATCCAGGATGTCTTCATAGAGTTTGGAGGACTCTGGGATAGGGTGTGCGGCTAAAAAGTCGGCTAAAGCTTGACCATTGACGGCTTTTTGTGGAACGAATACCATGTTGTACGGCGTCAACAGGATCGCCCATGTAGCTAGCCGGGAGTTCAATCATCCTGGCTTCGTCATGAGAACCCTCAGCGGATTGACTCAGGAGATGACATGAATTGTCTGGCCCGAGACATAATGGCGAGTCTTCTGGATGGAAAATACCAAAGCCAAACACTCTTTTTCAACGGGGTTGTACCGGTGTTCGGCCCCGATCAGTGTTCTACTGAGGTAGTAGATAGCTTGCTCATAGCCTGCATCGCTATTCTGAGCCAGCAGAGCGCCGAGGCAATGATCCATGGCACGGACGTAGAGGAGAAATGGTTTACCGGTGACGGGTGCCACCAGGACTAGCGGGCTCGTCAAGTAAGCTTTGATATCGTCGAAAGCTTTTTGGCATTCCTCTGTCCAGGCATAAGAGACTCCCTTCTTCATGAGGTGGGTGAAGGGTTGACATTTTTTGGAAAGGTTTGCTATAAACCTCCGGATGTATGCCAGACGCCCCTGCAGGCCTCGAAGTTCTCGGAGGTTCTTCGGAGGGTCCATGTCAAGGATGGCTTTGGTCTTCTCGGGATCGACATGAATACCTTTCGCCGTAATAATGAAGCCCAAGAACTTTCTGCTAGAAACCCCTAAGAAGGATTTAGCGGGGTTCATCTTGAGTTATGCGCTCGCATGAGATTGAAGACTGTCTTAAGGTCTTGTAGGTGATCTCCTTTGAGACGGCTCTTGACTGCGATGTCATCAACATAGCATTCGACTGTCTTGCGAAGATGCTGACGGAAAATGGTGCTCATAGCTCGTTGGTATGTCACACCAGTGTTCTTCAAGCCGAAGGGCATCACTGTATAGCAGAAAACTTCCTTCGGAGTCCTGAATGACGTGTGTTTTGCGTCATCGGGGAACATCTTGATCTGGTTGTAGCCCGAATACTCGTCCATAAAAGACATGCGTTTGAAGCCACATGTGTTGTCGATCATCACGTCGGTGATTGAAAGCAGAAATTCGTCCTTCGGGCAAGCAGTGTTGAGATCCCTGAAGTCGATACAGACTCGTATCTTTCCATTCTTCTTGGTGACTGGGACGATGTTGGCCACCCAATCCGGGTGTTGTTCTTCACGAATAAATTTGCTGGTCAGGAGTTTGTCTACTTTCTGATCGATAGCGTTCATGATGTCAAGACGAAAACGTCGCTGTTGTTGTTTTATAGGCTTGGCATCAGGTAAGATGTTAAGCCTATGCATCGCGATCTGGGGATCAAGTCCCGGCATATCTTCGTAGCTCCAGGCGAAGACATCGATATATTCTTTAGCCAGTTGGATTAAAGATTCCCGGTCTTCTCCTTTTAGACTTTTGCTGATGAAGATGGGTTTGGAAGAAGACCCATCCCCAAGGTCGATCTGCTCGACTTCATCTTCGGTAGGGGGTTCGCGTAATTCAAAACGAGACTTCCACTGTTCTTCTAGGCGTTGAGCCAGGGTTCTTCTTCGAAGAATTCTGACGTTTGGTCTTCGCCTTCATCTTTTCGAGATTGTGCAGATGTCGTGTTGGCTGATAGCACTTTCTTGAAGACTGAGCCGATACTGGTATCGGAATCCCAGGTTGAAGCTTTGGACGAATGAGAATGTTCTACTTCTTCTGCTTTCGAACTCTCTGGAGTTGGCGGCGGCGTGACATAGCCCAACCCCCGTCGAGTTCGATAATAGTAGTCCTGCGGCTTTCCTTTAGGTGTTGGGAGCCGGAGAGGAAGACGTCGACCCTTGCCGTAGTTCAGGCCTTTGTTGCTTTTTAGATCGTTCCCTATCTTTTGGATGAGGTACTTTGCCTTGTTCGTGTACCGATAGACTTATATTCTGCCGGTATCTGGTTCTTGCTCGAGTGGCGGAAGGTCTTGATAACGCTCGACTTTGCCGAAGATGATGGATTCTTCGTCTTGATTCTGCGGTAGGACTATAAAACAGACCCCTTGGGACGGGACTACTCGATTTACATAATGGACGGTCATTATTTGTGTTTGCAATGACCGTAGAGCGTTATCTAATATATACATGGCATTCCAATATGGAAGACTAGAATAATTAAAAGACACTCTATTATTGATAAAATACGAGATTTTGTCCTGCGGGATTACATTGTCCAGAGAAGGTGCATCTACATCAGCGGAGATATATTCCACTAGCTCTTCATCTGTGAGTACTGGGGTTGGATCGGGAGAGTCCACCGCAGCTTTGATCTTGGAGTCCGAGAGGGCTATGTGGCCCTTCTCTGGCAGCTTAGATGAGACGGATGATTACGGAGGCTTGCATTTAAGACGCACCTTCAGAGGTGCCTCAACTGCGCCTTCAGTGGTTGGTGCCTTCCCTTGTAGTTTTGCCATAAGGGGAGCCGATGTTTGAGGCGGCTTTCCCTTGAGCCGTATCTTCAAGGGAGCTTCAGTAGGTGTTCTACCTAGAGAAGTTGGTGCTTTTCCAGGTAGCTTGATGGCCATGGGAGGCAGCATCTGAGGCAGTTTTCTTTTGAGTCGAATTTTTAAAGGAGCGTCGGGAATCATCTCTAGCTCCATGTCCTCCTCTGCCACTGTTTCTGCTTCATCATCAGCGTCATTGGCTTTCCCTTCGTCGAGTGACTTGTATAGGGTAGCATCAGTGAAGTAGGCTTCGATCCCTTTGAAAGGGTCAATGTCTGCGAACTCCGTCCGGATGATGTCGTTGGTAGACACGTATTTCATACATTGGTGGAGTGTAGATGGCACCACCATGCACTCATACAGCCACGGACGACCCAGTAGGAGGTTGTAGTTGACGTCAGCGTCCACGACATAGCAAGTCACCTCAGTTCTGAGGTACCAATATGACACTTCAGCCGTATTTTGCCTAACGGCTCGCTTTTGCTAGCATTGAAGCCACTGATTGTTGTGTTAGAAGGCGCCAGTCGGTACATTGGGATCCCTAGTGTTGAGAGCAGCGTCTTCGGGATGATGCTGAGGGAAGACCCCGGATCGATCTGAATCTGCTTCACCTTGACGGAACCGACATACCCTGTATAATACAGTAGCCTGTTGTGCCGGTTGTGTTTGAGCAGCATGTCTTGTTGGGTGAAGGTTATGTTGGGGATAACTTCATCCGCACAATGACAGTGCACACACATAGTCGGAGTATCCTCAGGCTGCTTGACCTGACTGATGAAGGATTCAGCATCCTTCAGGGCTTCACAAAGAGCTTTACGAGTGTCATTGGAAAGACGAAGGAGCTCAAACAGAGATAGGCGGGCAGGAGTACTGGAAATTTGTGCCAGTATGTCGAAGTTGTGGGGCTTGGCTAGCCCCCAAGCATTTTTCTTTCGCAGAGGCTTATCAAAATGGGCTTCTACATGCTTCTGCTTATTGGCTGCTGGAGGCCTAGATGAGCCCTCTTCCTGGACAACAGGGACGGTGCAAGGAGGCACCACCTCGACGGCAGCTTCGTCAGGTTGGACGTTCTGATGTGAACGCGTCTGTACAGGAAGTGCCTCTTCCGCAGAGGAAGAGACCATGCGGCAAGACTTGATCTTCCTGCCCTTAGTTTTGGAGGCAGAGCGTACCTCCGGTTTAGTAACCTCGGAGACGAGATCAGGGTGAACCCATAAGACCTCTCCCCGGGATGTAGTGAGTGGGATGAGTCCACTCACGTTGTCACGAGTAGGTGGTAGATTGACCACCTCCATTGTCGCCTTAGGGATGGGGACGACGCCATCTTATGTTGTGGTTGGCGGCAAGGTGCCAAATTGGAGTGACACCAGGTTGGCCGAGACCATTTTCTTCTCGTAGTCGACGGAGATAACATCCGCATTGATCATACGCTGGATGTAGTTTTTGAGGACGTAGCAGTCCTTGGTTGGATGTTCGACAAACCGATGGTTGTGACAGTACCTCGGATGGTCCACTTTCCCAACCTCGTCGGGACGCTTCGGGTCCGACAACTTGATCTTGTCATCCTGTTTCAGTATCTCGAAGAGTTGTGGGGTGTCTTCATCGTTGAAAGAATAAACCTCCTTTGGCCTTGGTACAAGTGGAGGCTTCTGGGTAGGTGCTGATGCACCTTTGGAGGCATTGACAGACAATGCATGTTTCTCCTTCGTCTCTCGTCCAGGGTTGTTGGCTGCAGGCCGTTTTCTCTTGTCCTCAAAGGCAGGGAAACTAACTCCCAGAGGCGAGCATTGGACGCCTTCTTTTCTGCTGCTTCGGCTTCGATGATCAAAGAACTCCAGTCGGGAGGAGGAGTAGAGTTGAGCCAGAGTTTGATCGCAGGCAGCATGTTCATGCTGCAGGAGGAGAGGAGTGCTTATTCTGGCATGCCCGGAGGCAGTCTGAAGCAGGCCTGTCGAAAGCGTTCGATGAATACTTGAACTGTTTCTTTCTCCTTCTGACGTATCTCTATGAGGGACGCCATTGTCATGTCCTTCCCACCATCGTAGAAACGGTCGAAGAAGAGACGCGTCAAGTCGTCAAAGAAAGATATGGAGTTATCGGGGAGATTGCAGTACCAGTCGTACGCCACTCCCTTCAGTGCCCCGACAAATATGCTGGTGAGTAGGACGTCCTCCTTCGGGAGATGTCTCATTTGAGACTAGAAGTACATCAGATAGCGATGCGGAGAGTCCTTTCCGTCGTATGGCGTCAATGTTTGTGGTTTATACTTAGGAGGATAAACCACTTTGTTCCATTCGAGGGGATATGGTTGGGGGATCCCCATCTTTTGGCGCTCCTCCTGTCTATTCTTGGACTCAAAGCGCTCGCGCAAGTCCCTGATCATTTCGACCACGTCTTCCGTAGAGCCGGGAGTCGGAGAAGGTGGTACCGCCTGGAGTTGATCATTTGAAGGCTCCGACGTCCGTGGTGCTTCGCGGCGGTCTGTATCCAAGGATACCCGTTGGAGGGGTACACTTGATTCTCCATTGGCCCCTGGGTCAGGACCGGCAGAAGGCGCTCTGGCCAAAGCGGACCGTATTTCAAACACTGCTTGAGTCAGTGTTTGCATAGAGGCAGAGAGGGTTTTGAGTCCTCCCTCCAGGATATCCATGCGCTGGACGAGGTCTGTTGGCGGCGCATCTGGCTAGGTATCACCCCCAGTCATGTATACTATCATGACACAGCTGGAAGTGGATGGATCGGTTGAGGCTTCACTCTCCTGTAGGGGAGTTGCCTCTCCTGGAGCTTTGTCCTGGCTACCCCCAGCTACGTTTTGGAGGACACCCTCGTCTTCGGGAGAAGTATCCGCAAGGGCCTGATTATCCCCAGTTCTGTCTTGGAGGACTTCTTCGTCTTCGAGGCGCAGATTCACGGGGGCTAGACTACCCCCAGCTGTGCTCGGGAGGCTGATTTCGTCCCCAGGATGAAGATCCACCCCAGCTGTGCTCTGGAGGATATCTTCGTCTTCAGAAGGAGGATCAACAAGGGCTTGACTACCCCCAGCTTCCTCCAGGATCTTCTTTCTCCCTCGAGTGCCTTCAAACACTCCAGAGGATGGGACAGTTGTCTTGGTATTCCTCGGCTGGCTCTTGGACGAGGACGAGGAATGACCAGTCGCCTTTCGGATTGACGAGGAGTTAGAGATTACGTTGCATGAAGCAACCTTTAGTTCTGGTTCCTCTTCAATTGACACCTTCTTTTCGAGGCGACGTCGGAGAGGTGTTGATGATTGCAGCCGCTGGAACACCGATTGCCTTGGTGGCGGGACTGCTGTTTCGTAACAACAGTTAATGGTGACTACAGCACAGGTGTACCCTATGAGGGGCGCATTGTGCTTGTCAATCGACTCTTCTGATTGGCGTTTGTGAGTGATCACGTTACGCAGATCATTGGAGGAGAGTGCCACCTTCGCACCCCCATCAGGCGTATGGCAAGGCCAAGCGTCGGGGTGGTCAAGTGAATGCTGCGCCCCCTGATCCAACACCAAACAGGCGCTCAGATCAGTAGTGGGGGAACAACATTTACAGTAACTTGAACGAACCTCAAACGCACAACCAGAAGACGCACGGGAGTTCAAGACCACAGGGTTTGCCTTGCTCGACTTGGTTACGAATGCAGTAGATGCGCCCAAGTGAGGCAAGGACTTTGAAGGTCGGCTCGTTTCTGGCACAGAAGCACCCGAGTCGACCTTATATAGCTTACCAACAGCAGCGCGCATGATTGTGAGCGCATGCTTCTGGTTTACTGCCGGTATAGTACGTTTAAGGCGCATGGCCCGTACTGCCTTGGACTTCTTCGTACCAGCCCGCTGGGGTGTATGGTACCCAGAGTCCAAATTATCTTCGCCACTACAGCGAGTGAGTCTGTCAAAGATAGAGACCTTTTGTGGCGCATCAGAGGTGATGCGCGGGGCATTGGCTGTGCCCCTGCTCCGTCGACGCATCTTCCTTGCTTGAGAGGGAGATGGCTGGGGAATGTGGTCAGCCGTACGTTTTCCCGAGAGATGTGCTGAACCGGTGGGCACATCTTTGCTGCTGAAGATGTCAGCAGGAAGGGTAGGCTGCATCGGCGCATCCCCTTCGATGATGGTACCAGAGGCATCGACCTTGCACACCCAGACCTGGCGAGTCTTCTTCGGCTTCGGCAGCCGCTTCGAAGGACTCGCACTGCCTTCAGAGATGAACTCCTCATACGCCTGTTGATTGAGGCGTACGACCAGCATCTTGTGGGAGGAGCACACCTTCACGTCGTCGAATTGCGACACAGCTTTCTCGGTGGAGGAGAAAGAGGTCCCCAGCAGAGTCGCCAGCTTGTTTGCCATTAAAATCTTTTGATTGCAAATTTCAATTACAAACAGAACAGTGTTACAATATAGGACTTGGACGTAGTCCTAGGAGTACACTTTTGTTTATCTGGGTCCCTTATGCCGATAGAGCGAGTGGTAATGCGTTGACTCCGTTGACGATCTGACGACGGTTCTCGGTTCTCTGAAGGTCTGAGTTGCTCTCGGTGTTGGAGCTCATGGAGAAGAAGAAGACGTTGAGTGTCTGTATCTGCCTCTCTGTGTGTGTTTGTAGGTTCGTAGATTTGTCGCCCCGGAAGAAGGAAATGATCCCTCTATTTATAGCTTACAAGTTGGCTGCTCATGCGCGCATAAGTAGGATGTGCCGGTTTGTGGGGATGCCACATGGTGATTGCTGATGGAGGCACACGGACGATGCGCTCTGAGGAGTTGAATCCTTCATGTTGCCTTTGTGGGCTGCGACCGAGCTGACACGTAGCAATGGAGAGGATCTTTCAGTTGCTGAGATCTTGGGTGATTAGCACCCCTTCATAGGCTGAATCGAGTCAAAGGACACGTGTCGTAGGTCCATGGCTCAAAGATCTCGGATTTGGTTGAGAGTGATCTGATAGGATGCGCCTAGGATTGGACGCATAAGGAGACTTTGGCTGGTAACCTTTAGGAGTCACGAACCAGTCTGGGCGTACGACTTTTGAGGCACATGCGAGGCTTCAGTAGTGACGTAGCCTCTGTCTTTAGGGATCAGAGACAAGTCTGAGGCGCATGGCCCTTTGAGGCGCATGCAGAGATTTGGGCGCATGGCTGCGGAGGCGCATGCGAAATGGTTGGACGGGCAGTGGCTTGTAACCACCGGAGGAAAGTAATGATGATGCTGACGTCGGCGACGCTTCGTCTTCTGAAAAAGCTGTCAACTGTTCAGTCCTCGGGGGACGTGCTGCCAACTCTGTCAGACTTCAGCATTTAATGTTCTTGACAGGTGATAGGCCTTTGAGTAGGCACATCGATCTGCGTTCCATTAGGCGCATGGGGACGTATGGGGGCGCATCCTCATAAGGCGCTTGGTGCTGATGGGCGCATCTGTATGATGCACGGTCTGACCGGCATATCCGTTTGTATGACACGTCTTTATTGGTCCGACTGTTACGTTCTTCGAGTGCTTTAAATAGTCGTTCTTGACTTGGCTGAATTCGAAGCGTCAGGTTCATCACCTATTTAATGTAAATTTATTGTATGGGATTCGGAGAGCCAGCCACTTGGCGCATGGGTTTGATTTGCCTGGCCTATAAATAGTGGCATGGAGAGAGGTTGCTTCTCGTTCTCTCACGTCCTCCCGAAATGAACTTGTTTGCTCGAGGACATTCTGTTGACGAGATGCTGACGCATTGTCTTCATTGATGCACTTAAAGGTGACTGTTACATCCAAAAGTCGGAGTCGAGGGCTTCTGAAGCAGGCGAAAGGTGCATATTGCATCCAAAGGCCGGGATGCTCGAGCCTCGTCTCTGTTAGGCTGGAAAAGCCGCAGATCGGAATTGCGGTGCTCCGATCATCTTCCTTGGGCTTTGGGAGAGCTCCTCCTCCTGCTAGAGTGGGTGTTGCCCATTCTGGTTGTGTTGAAAGCCTCCTTTTGCCGCGGGTCGATTGCGGTGCTCTCCTCTTCCTTGGGTTTTGGAGAGCTCTTCATCCAGCTAGGGGGTTGATTGCCCACCCTCATTCTGCTCAATAAATGCTTCCTTAGTCGAAGCATTTGATCGGGTCGAAGTAGCGCATATGCTGAGACTTCATGATGCGCCTGACTGAAAGGGCGACACATAACTGAGCTGCTGAAGGGATGCACATAACTGAGCCGCTGATGGGATGTACCTGGCTGAGACGCCGAAGTGATGCGCCAAACTGAGACGCCGAAGTGATGCACCAAACTAAGACGCCGAAGAGATGCGCCTGACTGAGACGCCGAAGAGATGCGCTTGTTTGGGAGCGCATGGTGGTTGCTGCACCTGGCTGTAGACTTATGGTCTTTTCTCTTTGTAGAAGTTCTCCTTTGTACAGCCTTTTCTTAGACATGTAATAGACTTTTATACAAAATAAAGATCTTCTTTTAATGTCTAAACTTTTGCCGTTTGCTGTGCCAAGTACTTCATCTAAGCTTCCTGGCGCATGTAGTATTAGGCGCATAGGATTTCTGGTTCTGATATTCCATGCTTCTACACTCAGGTTGCTGCTCTACAAGATGGACTGGCTGAACTGGCGGCTCTTATTCCCCGGAAGGCATGACTCGGGATGCTGCTCCTGAGTGCTAGGCTTGGTCTTCAGGTTGCTGCTGGTTCACTTGTTGCTCGTTCTCTGGGGTTGCTCCACCCGGCTTCGGTAGGACCATGAACAATGTCAATGAAGAAAATGACATAGAGAACAACAATGAAGGACCAAGATAGATCAAGGATAGAAGCATATTATCGGGTCAAGGATTTGGAAGATTAGAAAGCACGAGTAGAGATCAAGGATGAATGCTGATTGAGACATCTATTCAGTAAACCCTCACACATCTTGATTTACAAGACCTGCATAGGCCACCACTTAAACCGTATCATGCCCTAGAACCAAAATACTGGAGAGTAGAGGACAAACATAGCCAGCTACGTACATTGAAATACAATCCACCTTACAATACGGTCACGATTGTCTAGATGCATGAGGATTAAATTAAAATCCATCAGTCTCTTATAGTCAAGAACAAGCCTAGTGTCTCAATCTCAAGCAAGCAAATAGTTGTTATAAGATGTTAGATCATCAGACATACAAGGTAAGGCGCCCCAAATATTACATATTCAGATGATCGTAAAACTAGTCATACAAAATGCGAAGACTAGCAAGAGTTAAGTCATACATGATCAACCCTACGATTTGTCAATCATGCTACAGCCCTTAGGCAGACAGAAATTAAGTTCAACACGAGCTAACACTTGCTCGACGGCTAAACGCCTCAAAAGAATAATTTATAATTAAGTGGGAGAGCAAAATAAGTAACCCACTCGTTGCCAGGGTTACGCTTGGTATTCACTATATGGCAAAAAGGTGGGTAGATCCTCGGGTGCTACTCCAAAATCTGGCCATACAAAACCAGCTGGATCAGACCCCAGAAAGAGCAAGTGCCACAAGGGAGGCTCCACTTAGGAACTAAAACCCGCATATAATAAAAGAAGAACTGATAAAAGAGCATAGTTAAATAACATGAAAGACTGAGTTAACAGAAAACATAAGCTTGTAGTAGGAGGAACAAGAGGTGAAATATAATTCCCATGTTAATCATGAGACAATTCATTCAAGCATGGCCAATCAAGTCCTACGACTTGTTATTGCTAGCTAACTAGGATTATCACAAGCTTAGTTACTAACAAGGTACAATAAGTTGTTCCAGCAGTCACAAGCCCGGTAGACTATCCAGGTTATCCAGGCGATGGTTACAAGAGTTATAAGAGTTGTCAAAACTACTGGTGTACTTTAGTGCTTATGATTCAAGAAGTGCAACACATGACAGTGTGTTGAAAATGTGCCCTACTCGTCGGCAGGCTACAAGTCCACATGTGCAGCCAGGATAACGGGATCGTCTGTAACAGGGAAATCTCTCTATATGAACTACTTGATCAATTTAGTCATTAACCTAGTCAGATTTATTATGAATCTCTGACCGTGGTAACCAGGAATTCATGTCCTAGACATGATGCAAGACGAGACATATAGCTTGTACAGGCACAATCAACCACAGGATCAAGGCAAGAGTTACACTAGCAAGACATGAATAACCGTCGCAATAGCAATCAAGATTATACATGTCATGTCAGATTTATATGTCATGTCAAGAGTACTTGTCTGGAGTAAGCCTCGACGGACCACTATCAAGAGTTATCAAGACGGGTTTATATTATCATGTTCAAGTCAAGTTCAAGTTACTATCTCAAGACTATCAAGTGTCAAGTCGGGTCGTTGCAATTTAGGCCAAGTATAGAAAACATGCAAAGAAGATCGAGAACACCCATGTATGATTGAAACTATAAGTCACATATAAACTATGATTAAAGTGAAACATGAAGATTCTTGAAGCCAAGACAAATATCTACAACTTTCATGCTTTGATTTTTTCAAGATTCTAGCTACAAAATAGCTTAAACGGGCAAGAACAGTCATTTAGAGTGATTCGCGCACGGGTGCACTGCACGTGCGGGCAAAACTGTCCACGGCATATGGATCGTGCAAGCACGGCACGAAGTCTGCGCACTGCATACGCGAGCAAAATTTCCCACGACACACGGATTGCGCAAGCACGGTGCACAGTCTGCGCACTACGCGTAAAACGTACTGCGCGCGCGAGCAAAATCGTCGACGGCGTACGGATTGTGCAAGCACCGCGCCTGGTGCACGGCCAACGAATGGCGTGGGCGTGCGGCCAACGAATCGCGCAGCACACGGGTGCATGGTTCACATGGCACTAACGCACGGCGCACGAGCGCGCGGCCAGTGAATGGCACGGGCGCGCGGCCGCCGAATCGCATAGCGCGCGGGTGCACAGTACGCTTGGCGCGGAGGCACAGCGCGCGGGCGTGCGACCAGCGAATATTGCAGGCGTGTGGCCAACGAATCGTGCAGCACGTGGGTGCATGATGTGCATGGTGTGGAGGCACGGCAAGCCGGTACGCGGCCAGCGAATGGCGCGGGCGCGTACTGTTCACCGTCTCGACAGCACCGAAGATGTGCCGGAACCCATGAACACAAAAATGTCATAACTTCTTCATACGAAGTCGAAATCAAGCGATTCAAAAGTCAAAATTGGGTAGAATAAAATTTTCTACAACATGGAACAACTAGTTTTCAAAATACCAAGTTTTAATAGTTCAAAACCAAGGAAAACAAGAAAATATTTAAACTTAGATCTATAAAGATGTGTCCAACAAAACCAAAAATGTCAAGTTCTAAAGAGAGTTAGAACCGTGTAAGGAAAATAATAGAATAATAAAAACTAAGATCCATCATAAAGCAAGTTCACTTGCCTAGGGCTTGGTAGGTGGGAGGAGTAAATGAAGAAGATGAAGAAGTAAATGAGAAATAATAGATAAGAGAGAGAGAGAGGAGTTGGTTTTTATACAAACCATTCTCATCTCAAACCAAAGCGAACCAAGCCAAGCCAAGTTGAACCAAACCGAATTAAACCAAGACTAGGCTAAGCAAGACAAGTCAAAATATGGGCCACCTGACAAAAGTCAAAATTCCATACACGCATACTAGAAATACGTATAATAAAAAACAGGTGTGACACGTAACCCTAACCTTAATAGGAATTTATATAAACCTCCATATTCATTTATAGCCTTCTTTGCCTTATTAATTAATTCATCCCAAATTGGGAGCAAACCGTATTCCACCATTCCCAATCCCATCCCTATCATCTCAATGGAGAGCTAGGAGCTTAGAGCACCACAGGAAGCTTGAAGAGGAGTCCAAACAAGTAGGTATTTGTCCAATTCAAGTATTCTTGTGTCCGATTCTCAGTTCTCCAAAGGAGGCACACGCAAGTTGGGTAAAACTCTTTTTTTCTATCAATTTCATGGTTAGGAACACTGTCACGCCCCATAACCAGAATACTGGAGAGCGGGGGCAGACATAGCCAGCTACGTATATGAAATGGAATCCATCTCGCTATACGGTCACGGCTGTCTAGATACATGAGGGTTTATCTACAAGCCAACAGTCTCTTAAGGTCATGAACAAGCCTAGTGTCTCAATCACAAGCAAGTAAGTAAAAGACACAAGATGTATGATCATTAAATATACAATAGTAAGGCGTCCCAAACATTACATATTCAGTTGATCATGAAGCTAGTCGTTACAAAATGTCAGGACTAGCAAGAGTTTAGTCATACATGATCAACCCTAGGATCTGTTAATCATGTTACAGCCCGTAGGCAGACAGTAAGTAAGTGCAATCGAGCTAAACAGGTGCTCGTCGGCTAAACGCTTCAAAAGAATATTTTTACAAGGGAGTGGGAGAGCAAAATAAAACCCACTCGTTGTCGGGATTCCTTCAAGTGTTCACCATCTGGCAGGAAGGTTGGGAGATCCTCGGTAGCTGCTCCAAAATCTGGCCATACAAAACCAGCTGGGTCAGACCCCAGAAAGAGTAAGTGCCACAAAGGAGGCTTCACTTAAGAACTAAAACCAGCAATCAGCACAAGATATAAATAAAAGTAAGAACTGGAAATAAAGAAAATACACCAGGATGATATACGACGAGATAACCATGGAACTATTCAGATAACCAGGTTACAACCCGTAAACCAAACAAGGACCGGGGTTGTAACCCTTCGTCTGAACAGAACTTGGAATTCTCACCATTTATCGGTAAAATAAATACAAGCATTCTGGTCATTCAATAATCTGGAACAGGATCAGGGCAAAACTAGACTGGTTGGACTCCATCCAATCACTTCGCGGCCAAGCAAGAATTACGGCTTGATACTTTAACTAACTAGGATTGTCACAAGCCTAATTACTAACAAGATGCAGTGAGATTATTCCACAGCCACAAGCCCTGCAGACCATCCAGGTTACCCGGGTTAAAAGATTAGAGTTGAATTCAGGTGGATACATCGTCCAGGAAACGAATGTACCCTTAGGTAGCTTGAAGGGTGCAACACATGACAGTGTGCTGGAAATGTGCCCTACTCGACGGCAGGCTACAGATCCCAAGGCGTGCCCAGGTAACGGAATTGCCTGTAGCTGGGAAATCTCGTCATGACTAATGTATTAATCTAGTTATTAGCCTTAGTCCATTTTAGTAGGTACTCCTGACCGTGGTACTCAGGAGTCCCTGTCCTAGACATGATGCAAGACAGGACTGGTTTATTTATACAAACACAATCGCCCATGGTGTCCAGATTAATTATACAGGTCATGTCAGGTTATCATGCCAAGTGTACTTGTCAGGAGTGTGCCACGACGGGCCACTATCAGGTCATGTCAGGTTATTATGTCAGGAGTGCACCACTACGGGTCACTATCACGTTATGCTCAATTATCAATTCCAAACATATCAAATGAATTCATGATTTTCAAGTTCAGGACAAAAGGCGTAAGGATATAAAATGGACGTTAAATATCTAATAAAATATCAATATACAGGGCTATAGAAGATCCAGGGTAAGTAGGGTCAGGTCCAGTTGCGCCTAGACATCAGGTTGCGCCCGAGTCAGACTGCGCTCAAGTCAGGCTACGCTCAAGTCAGGCTACGCTCAAGTCAGCATATGCAAGACATACGTCTCCAAAAGGCAGCATATGTACTCCATACGACTCCTCATCAAGGCAGCGTATGAGGTCCATACGACTCCTCTTCAAGGCAGCGTATGTACTCCATACGACTCCTCATCAAGGAAGCGTATGAGGTCCATACGACTCCTCTTCAAGGCAGCGTATGAGCTCCATACGACTCCTCTTCAAGGCAGCATATGAGGTCCATACGACTCCTCTTCAAGGCAGCGTATGAGGTCCATACGACTCCTCTTCAAGGCAGCGTATGAGTCAGACTGCGCTGCGCTAAAGAGCGTGCGCAACTCAGTGGCGCAAGCTAAAAAACTTGCGCACTGCTCACTGTCTTCTCTAAATCAGCAAGAACTCCATGGTTTGAACCCAGAGCTTCAAAAGTCCATAACTTGGTCAAAACAAGTCCAAATCCAACTTTTCAAAGGTCAAAATTGGGTAGAATAAAATTTTCTACAACATGGAACCATTAAAACTTGAAAACAAAGAAGTTTGATAGATCAAAACCACCAAAATCTGAAAATAACTAATTTTTAGATCTGCAAAAATTAAAGCCTCAAAATAGAAAATGACAAGTTCTAATGTGTCTTAGAAACATGAGGAGAAGCTAATGGAACAATAAAAATGAGCTCTCTTGTGGAAGTAAGTTGCACTTGTCTAGACCTCTCTCTCTCCTCTCTTTGGTAGGTAAGGAAGTAACGGTGGAGAAGATGATAAATGAAGAGAGAGAAAGGAGAAGGGTTAATAAATGGTAGTGATGGTGGTAGGTAGGGGGTTCACCCCTTGGTCCATGATGAACCAAAAGCAATCCCAAACCGAACCAAGCCAACCCAAACCAAGAATAAACCAAGCCCAGAGAGGAAATTAAGCAAAGAAATCATGCAATACAAGAATAAATATGTACACGTATTCCAGAAATACGTAATACGAACCACAGGCATTACAAATCTATCCACCTTAAAAGAATTTCATCCTCAGAATTTAATCAAGAGGCTAGAGGAGCAATGACAAGCTACATTAATCACATGCAAGCTATAACTAGGCAGACAATCACTCATTCAAGCAAGGAATCGAAGGCATGAGGCATAAGAAAGACATTATACCTCACGAGTCAAACAAGTCGAGATATCGTGATCGGATATCATCCTCACGCTCCCATGTTGACTCCCCCAAAGAGTGATGACCCCAAGCAACTCGGACTAACTTGATAGTCTTGTTCTTGAGGATCTTCTCTCTCTGGTCCAATATAGACACGGGCCTCTCCTCATACGAAAGGTTGGTACCAACAACCAATTCCGAATGATCCAGGATATGGCTCGGGTCCGCGATATACCGTCGTAATTGGGATACATGGAACACGTCATGCACCTCGCTTAGCGACGGTGGAAGAGCGAGACGATAGGATACATCTCCTACTCGCTCCAGAATGTCAAACGGTCCTATATACCTAGGACTAAGCTTGCCCCGTACGCCGAAACGAATGACGCCACGGTTAGGCAAAATTCTCAGGAATACATGATCGCCGATCGAAAACTCGAGAGGACGCCGATGAGAATCGGCCCAATGGCGTTGGCGATCTTGGGCAACTCGAAGATGATCTCTGACTCGCCTGACCACTTCAACTGTCTGGGCAATCATTTCTGGACCGAGCATCTGTCTCTCTCCAACATCATCCCAGGCTAGCGGGGATCTGCACTTCCTACCAAACAGTGCCTCGAACGGTGCCATCTGGATACTGGCCTGGAAACTGTTGTTGTACGAGAATTCTACCAGGTGCAAGTGATCTTCCCATGAACCACCGAAGTCAAGTGTGCAAGACCGCAACATGTCTTCAAGAGTCTGGATCGTGCGCTCCGACTGGCCATCTGTCTGCGGGTGATATGCTGAACTGAACTGGAGATGAGTTCCCAAACTCTCTTGTAAGCTACGCCAAAAGTACGACGTAAATCTTAAATCTCGGTCCGAGGTGATACTGACTAGCACACCATACAATCTGACAATCTGTCTGAGGTACATCTCTGCTAACTGAGCCGTCGACTGACCAACTCTGAATGGAAGAAAGTGAGCCACTTTTGTGAGCCTGTCAACTATAACCCAGATAGCATCTCTACCAGCTGGGGATCTAGGTAGTCCAGTCACAAAATCCATGGTCATATGCTTCCACTTCCATTCTGGAATCGGTAAGGGCTGAAGAAGTCCAGCCGATCTCTGATGTTCGGCTTTAACTTGTTGGCAAACCAAACACCGAAAAACAAATCGAGCTATCTCCCGCTTCATGCCATTCCACCAGAAATGCTGCCGGATATCACGGTACATCTTCGTACTGCCGGGATTGATGGAATACTGCGAACTGTGTGCTTCTGACATGATCTCCTATCGGGTATCTCCGCTGGGTACATAAAGACGCTTACCATGTTGAAGTGTACCATCCTTATGAATGCATAACTCTGGTCTTCGTCCTGTCTCACACTCTGCTCTGAGTCACTGAAGCTTGGAATCTGTCGACTGTGCCATCCGGATCCTCTCGACTATAGTGGACTGAACTTGCATACTAGCCATCAAGGCCACACTGGAAGGGAGAACAACTTCAATACCCATCTTCTAAAGATCTGCTAACAGCTCTGGTTGCACTGTTAGAAAATAAACTCCGGCTCTCCTGCTCAATGCATCTGCTACCACGTTGGCCTTTCCAGGATGATACTGCAAGCTGATATCATAATCCATAAGTAGCTCTAGCCATCTCCTCTGACGCATCTTAAGATCCTTCTGGGTGAAAACATACTTCAGGCTCTTGTGGTCGGTGAAAATGTCCACCATGTCTCCATACAAGTAGTGCCTCCACAACTTAAGTGCAAACACCACTGCTGCCAGCTCCAAGTCATGGGTTGGGTAATTCCTCCCATGATCACGAAGTTGTCGTGACACATAAGCTATTACCTTCCCATGCTGCATCAGAACACATCCTAATCCTCTGCCGGAAGCATCACAGTACACTGAGAATCCTCCGGTCCCATCTGGAAGTGTGAGAATAGGAGCTGTTATCAGGCCTCGCTTCAACTGCTCAAAAGAACTCTGACACTCTGCTGTCCAAGCAAACTGCGCATCCTTGCGGGTCAACTGCGTCAATGGCGCTGAAATTCGAGCAAAATCCGAAACAAACTGCCGGTAGTAGCCAGCCAATCCAAGAAAACTACGAACCTCTGCAACTGTGCTGGGCACTGGCCATGACTCAATAGCCACAATCTTCTGGGGATCCACTTCTACTCCTCCTCGAGTGATGATATGACCCAAGTACGAAATGCGATCGAGCCAGAACTCGCATTTACTGAACTTGGCATATAACTGGTGCTCTCTGAGGATCTGAAGAACTATACGGAGATGCTGCTCATGCTCCGCCTCACTCTTGCTGTAGACCATAATGTCATCCAAGAACACAATACAAACTGATCCAAGTAAGGCATGAAGATGCGATTCATGAGGTCCATGAATACTGCCGGCAGATTGGTTGCTTCAAAAGGCATAATAAGGAATTCCCAATGCCCATATCTCGATCTAAAAGCTGTCTTCGGGATGTCCTGCTCTCTGACTCCGATCTGATGATAACCTGAGCGCAAATCAATCTTCGAGAATACTGAAGCCCCCTTGAGTTGATCAAACAAGTCATCTATCCTCGGAAGAGAGTATCTGTTCTTGATTGTCACTGAGTTCAAGGTACGATAATCAACACATAACCTGGACGTACCATCCTTCTTTTTCACAAGAAGCATCGGGGCTCTCCAAGGCGATCCACTAGCACGAATGAATCCCTTGGTTCTGAGTTCTTCAATCATCTTGTACAATATCTCCAACTCTGACGGTGCCATCCTGTAGACTCTCTCTGACACTGGGGCTGTCCCGGGAATCAAGTCTATAGTGAACTCGATCTCCCGCTCTGGAGGCATACCTGGAAGTTCTTCTGGGAAAACATCTAGAAACTCCTCGACTATCCTGGGCAACTGAACTACTGCTACTGCCATCCGCACTACTGGAGGAGATGACTCAACTTCGCCTCGGGAGAAAGAAAACTCCGGCTCGCCTGGAATGCTAAAAACAACCCTGCCAATGTGGCAGTCTATCCTAGCATATTGGTTCCTCAACCAATCCATCCCTAGGACCACATCATAATCGGCCATCAGGAACTCTATCAATCTAGCGGGGAATTCTCTACCGCTAACTACGATTCGACACGAGGAAAACACCCTATCTACACCCACAAGTCCGTTACCAGTAAGTATATTGAGCCTTACTGATAATGACTCGGGCTCCAGTCCTATCCGTGTCGCGAATCGTACAGACATAAATGAATACGATGCAGCAGAATCAAATAAAGCTGAAGCTGGAAAGGAGTTGACGAGAATAGTACCTGCCACTACCTCTCCTGGTGCCAATCCTTCCTCCACGGTCATCACTATAGCCTGACCGTGCCCTCGGGGTGCTGGTCCCCTCTACTGAAATCCTTGCTGCCTGCTCTGACTCTGGGCTTGGACTTGTGCATACTGCTGGGGGTTCTGCTGCTGGAACACTTGGGTCTGAGGCGGCAAGGGCCTCGGCAATGGATACTGCTGCTGCTGGACCCGAGCTGGTCCTCTCACCGAAGAGCTAGAAAGGTTGGACGATGATGAACCACCCCGGGTCAAAGCATCCGTCACTGCCTGGTGCAAGGCATCTCTACGCCGGTCTTGGGAAGCTATCAAGGTCCTGACGAGTCCTACCAAAGTGCCGTCATTATGTTCTACAGGTTGAACTGGCTGGACTGGTGGCTCTCCGCCAGAAGGCACGACTCTGGAGGCTACTCCCGAATGCTGGGCTTGATCTCCAGGTTGCTGCTGGTCCGCGGGAGGTGCTCCGCCTTGTTGGTCGGTAGGACCACGAATAATGCCGCTGAAGGACGACATAGGGAACAATAAGGAAGGGCCAGGACAGATCAACGATACAAGCATATGATCAGGACAAGAATCCAGGGATTCAGAAGATACGAGCAGAGATCAAGGACGAATACTGATTGAGACATCTATTCGGTAAACCCTCAAATATCTTGATTTACAAGACCTGCATGGGCCACCACTTAAACCATGTCACGCCCCAGAACCAAAATACTGGAGAGCGGAGGCAGACATAGCCAGCTACGTATATGAAATGGAATCCATCTCGCTATACGGTCACGGCTGTCTAGATACATGAGGGTTTATCTACAAGCCAACAGTCTCTTAAGGTCATGAACAAGCCTAGTGTCTCAATCACAAGCAAGTAAGTAAAAGTCACAAGATGTATGATCATTAAATATACAATAGTAAGGCGTCCCAAATATTACATATTCAGTTGATCATGAAGCTAGTCGTTACAAAATGTCAGGACTAGCAAGAGTTTAGTCATACATGATCAACCCTAGGATCTGTTAATCATGTTACAGCCCGTAGGCAGACAGTAAGTAAGTGCAATCGAGCTAAACAAGTGCTCGTCGTCTAAACGCCTCAAAAGAATATTTTTACAAGGGAGTGGGAGAGCAAAATAAAACCCATTCGTTGTCGGGATTCCTTCTAGTGTTCACCATCTGGCAGGAAGGTTGGGAGATCCTCGGTAGCTGCTCCAAAATCTGGCCATACAAAACCAGCTGGGTCAGACCCCAGAAAGAGCAAGTACCACAAGGGAGGCTTCACTTAAGAACTAAAACCAGCAATCAGCACAAGATATAAATAAAAGTAAGAACTGAAAATAAAGAAAATACACCAGGATGATATACGACGAGATAACCATGGAACTATTCAGATAACCAGGTTACAACCCGTAAACCAAACAAGGACCGGGGTTGTAACCCTTCGTCTGAACAGAACTTGGAATTCTCACCATTTATCGGTAAAATAAATACAAGTATTCTGGTCATTCAATAATCTGGAACAGGATCAGGGCAAAACTAGACTGGTTGGACTCCATCCAATCACTTCGCGGCCAATCAAGAATTACGGCTTGATACTTTAACTAACTAGGGTTGTCACAAGCCTAATTACTAACAAGATGTAGTGAGATTATTCTACAGCCACAAGCCCTGCAGACCATCCAGGTTACCCGGGTTAAAAGATTAGAGTTGAATTCAGGTGGGTACATCGTCTAGAAAACGAATGTACCCTTAGGTAGCTTGAACGGTGCAACACATGACAGTGTGCTGGAAATGTACCCTACTCGACGGCATGCTACAGATCCCAAGGCGTGCCCAGGTAACGGGATTGCCTATAGCTGGAAAATCTCGTCATAACTAATGTATTAATCTAGTTATTAGCCTTAGTCCATTTTAGTAGGTACTCCTGACCGTGGTACTCAGGAGTCCCTGTCCTAGACATGATGCAAGACAGGACTGGTTTATTTATACAAACACAATCGCCCACGGTGTCCAGATTAATTATACAGGTCATGTCTGGTTATCATGCCAAGTATACTTGTCAGGAGTGCGCCACGACGGGCTACTATCAGGTCATGTCAGGTTATTATGTCAGGAGTGCACCACTACGGGTCACTATCACGTTATGCTCAATTATCAATTCCAAACATATCAAATGAATTCATGATTTTCAAGTTCAGGACAAAAGGCGTAAGGATATAAAATGGACGTTAAATATCTAATAAAATATCAATATACAGGGCTATAGAAGATCCAGGGTAAGTAGGGTCAGGTCCAGTTGTGCCTAGACATCAGGTTGCGCCCGAGTCAGACTGCGCTCAAGTCAGGCTACGCTCAAGTCAGGCTACGCTCAAGTCAGGCTACGCTCAAGTCAGCGTATGCAAGACATACGTCTCCAAAAGGCAGCGTATGTACTCTATACGACTCCTCATCAAGGCAGCGTATGAGGTCCATACGACTCCTCTTCAAGGCAGCGTATGTACTCCCTACGACTCCTCATCAAGGCAGCGTATGAGGTCCATACGACTCCTCTTCAAGGCAGCGTATGAGGTCCATACGACTCCTCTTCAAGGCAGCGTATGAGGTCCATACGACTACTCTTCAAGGCAGCGTATGAGTCAGACTGTGCTGCGCTAAAGAGCGCGCGCAACTCAGTGGCGCAAGCTAAAAAGCTCGTGTACTGCTCACTGTCTTCTCCAAATTAGCAAGAACTCCATGGTTTGAACCCAAAGCTTCAAAAGTCCATAACTTGGTCAAAACAAGTCCAAATCCAACTTTTTAAAGGTCAAAATTGGGTAGAATAAAATTCTCTACAACATGGAACCATTAAAACTTGAAAACAGAGAAGTTTGATAGATCAAAACCACCAAAATCTAAAAATAACTAATTTCTAGATCTACAAAAATTAAAGCCTAAAAATGGAAAATGACAAGTTCTAATGTGTCTTAGAAACATGAGGAGAAGCTAATAGAACAATAAAAATGAGCTCTCTTGTGGAAGCAAGTTGCACTTGCCTAGACCTCTCTCTCCCTCTCTTTGGTAGGTAAGGAAGTAATGGTGGAGAAGATGATAAATGAAGAGAGAAAGGAGAAGGGTTAATAAATTGTAGTGGTGGTGGTAGGTAGGGGGTTCACCCCTTGGTTCATGATGAACCAAGAGCAATCCCAAACTGAACCAAGCCAACCCAAACCAAGAATAAACCAAGCCCAGGGAGGAAATTAAGCAAAGAAATCATGCAATACAAGAATAAATACGTACACATATTCTAGAAATACGTAATATGAACCACAGGTATTACAAACACCATTTGGATCCATAGGATCCTATCCATAGGAATGCCCAACCATATTGGAGAAGAGCTAAGTGCTAGGGGTGTCATTTCTATTAGATACATAGGATTTCTAGGCCTCTTAGTAGAATTACGAATTTGTGACCACCAAGTGTTCGTTACGTGTTCCCAAAGAAATGTTTGTGTCTTTTTTTTAGTCGAGATTTGGTGTATGTGTGCTAAATAGGATGTGTGGTGCCGTGTTATGATACGCCATGATATGTATGGTTAGATTTAGTAAGTTATGTAAATTGTGTCTCTTGTGTGTCAATCCTTATGTAATTGTATAGAATATCTATTATTTTAATATATGCTCATATAAATTCTATTATATATTTTGGTTATTGTGTCATTGATATACTCATATGTATATAGAGTAATAACATAGGAATATGCACTTCCAGGTGTTTGTATTAATGACTATATGCATATGTTAGATAGAGATGTTCATATAGAAAGTGGTTTTAAGAATGGTACCCATGTATTTTAAAGTGTATCAAGATTTATGTGGAGTATCAGTAGGAGGTTGTATTTCACATGTGTATTGATACATGAGATACATGCTCTACAGGTGATCATATAAATGCATATGTATATTGTAATGAGTGTCGTAGTGTATCATGGATACCAATACGTGTATACGTGTATCAGAATATGTGGTCTCTGTGTCCACTACAGATTTAGTAGCAGGATGGGAGAGAGTGTGTGATGTGTGGAATATGCAACATGCAGATTTATGCATGTGTGCAGTTGCTTCAGTCGGGTATGTGTAGGTGTACAAGAGTGTATTGCAGCATGGCATGTGTGTAGCTACGGTATGTACTACACAGGAGATACAGGATGGCAGCAACAACTGCAAATAGTAGTTCTACAAGAATTTGCAATGCAAACTGCAAATCGCAACCCTGATTAGCAGCAACAATAGCTGCATTTAGCCCCTTACTGCATGCAGTAGGGTGCAACAATAGATAGTGTAACAGACTTGTAAGGGTGTTTGCTATAGGGACTTAGTTGTGGCTAAAATTGATGAGGGATTGACATGATATTGGAAGGATCAAGTGTATGTCATAGTGTAAATATACATGTATATGTTCATAGCGGGAGAATGTGATATATGTATATGCTTAATAAATAGTGTATGTAAATATATGGGATGTTTGTGTGTAGATTTATAATTCGGTGGATAGGATAATTAATATATATATATATATATATATATATATATATATATATATATATATATATATATATATATATATATATATATATATATATATATATATATATATATATATATATATATATATATAGGATTTTAAGATATATACTACTAATGTATGTGTAGGCATGTGGCAGGGTTCCTTAAGTTTCATAGAGTAGGCATGTGTTTGTGTAGTTGTAGTGTGTGTTTAGGCCATTCTGTGTGAAGAGGATCTAGGTACACGTGTGTAGACAGGTAGAGTAGAAGCAGTAGGTAAGTTGGAGGCTCTGTGGTATTGGGAGGGATTTCCTCTATTTGTGTACCAGTATATGAGGCAACCTATATGCTGGTGTGTATAGCACTGGGAGGGGTAATCCCTGTGCACTTATTTGTGTGCAACTGTAGGTGTGTGTGCAGGAAGTTTTATGCAGAGACTAATGCACATGTTGTAGTGTTGGCTATCTGTTACAAACCAGGGGAGTGTGAGTGGGTCAGTTGTGTGTGAGAGTAGGCCACTTCCTGTTGAAGGCAGCTACCTACAAATGGGAAAAAATCTGTGGTGTTGAGTGTGTATGTTTCCTGCATTCTACAGGTAGCAGTACAGTGGGCTATAGGTTGGGGGATAATCTAGTGGTCAGTTTTATAGGCAATAGAGGGGGGATAATAGTGTGTATCAGTATCTACACACAGGTGGGATGTACCTAGTGAGTGAGAGTATATGTGAAGAAATGCACTAGGTAGCAACTCGGCACCATGGCAATGTGCTTAGTGCGCAGAAATATGCCTAGGGTGCATAGGCAATGTCTGTGTGTGTGCACATGTTTTAGGTAGGTGACCTACATGTGGTTGTAGCAACAAGTGTGGTACAATCCTTGTTTGTGGATACACAAGTGAATGTGTATCATATAAGTGTCTATATGAGTGAGCGTAATGTGCATAGGTAATAGAAAATGGGTTGTATGCCTATATGCATTGGTAGAGGGTTCAGATATTGAAATGTATCATATAGGTAATAGAAAGTATATTATATATATATATATATATATATATATATATATATATATATATATATATAATATGGTCAATAGGTATAAGATACAGATAAGTACACATAGATAGCTAAGGAAAATGATATATAAATAGTATAAAGATAAGGGGATACATAAGAGTATAGATATGTATATATACATATAGTTTATTGGTATATGGATATGGTAGGATATTGGTTTAGAAGGGTATATGCCTAGCCTAGGGAAAGTGGATACACTTGTGCAAGGGTAAAACTATCAGGGTAGATAGTGCCAAGGTTCAATAGGAACTTGTGTGTGTTAGTGCCTTGTGTTCAAATGACTAGAGTATGGTGAATGTATGACTAGGTAAGTGGGTATTACCAAATATATAGGGTAATGTTAGGTAAATGTTAAAAGGTTAAGGTAATGCATATATAGCCTATGTGTAAACAATGGGGTAATTACATAGGGTATTGAACTAGTATTGCCTAGTATAGGTTAAAATATCTTGGTATGGTAAGGTATGGACAAAAAAACCTAGGTATGACCTAGTTTTGACTAGTTTGACCATAAAAGTTAACATTTTAGGTAAAATGATCTAGTTTGACCCCATGACCTAGAATTGACCTAAAAATTATATTTCACTTTAGATATAAGTGTTTAGCACTCCGAAACACCTATTGACATTGATATTTCATATATAGCTCAGTTGGACTCTAGTTCAGACACTGATTTGTGTTTACAGCTCAGGCCCACAGGCAAGTGCATTCCATGATCTCTTTTATTCTCTGATAGTTTCTCTATTTCATTAATTTAGATATGTGTTCCTTACTTATTGACACGCTCGATACACGTGATTAGTATTTGCGAATTATATATATGTTTATGATGTTTCGTGATTTTGATGCCTATCGTGATTACCATGTTTGTCTCACTTATCCTATTACATATTTCTTGTGGTGATTTGAGTCCGTGATTACTAGTCGGGCGGAGAGGAAATGCCTTAGTAAATATGAGATCAAATCTAATAGCCCGTGCTTATTGTACACCGTGATAGACCGTGGATAATATAAACCGTGGAAAATAGTTGGATCATGCACAACCAGACACATATAGAACATGGCATTTCCAAAACACTTAGTAGTAGTTAGTCTATTTTCTCATATGTATTCCCTTAATCATTTTATGCTTACCTTCCTTACTTCCTATTTTCCATTTGCTGTCCATACTTCATGATTATCCTGTTTACTATATCTCCATATTTTTATTCATTATTATATAGATTCTATCATGTTATCAATAGTTATCATGTTTGTACTCTCTCTAATCCTGACTGGATATATTTTTTGATTGACGAACTCGAGGATATGTGTCCTACTCATTACGGTGCTTAGAAAACCCAAGGAGTGGATCCCCCGGCAGAGTAGCTTAGTTTTTCTTATATGGATGCTGGTTAGGTAGCATAGTTATGACCAGATTTGTCTCCGGAACATTATACTTGGGTTGTATATATATTTATGGGATTTGTTGATTTTTGGACTTGGGATTAGTTGTGATTTGTCTTGGCTATTGAAACCTCTTTTAAATCTTTTCATCTATCTTAGCACTCGTGAGTGAGTATTCGATTTCATATTTGATATCTTATCGTGCTTTAGATATGTGACTGAGTATTAAGTTTTTAGATATTATGTTGTCCTCCTTTGGAGGTGGGATTATTATTGACAGGTTATGATTATATAGTCCTAGACTTGCTAGATAGTTATTGATGACCTAGACAACGTTCTACCACCGATGCTGTGGCATAGGCTGGACGTATCCACGTACTCGTGCCCCTATACCGGGTACGGGATGTGACATAGTTTTTCCCGGGCTGAACTTAATGTCCTAAACAATTTAAAGACAAAATTATTTTTTAGAATGCTATCATATTACAAAAAAAAAAATCAACACAAAATTTATTTCTTAGAATGACATCATATTACCTGGTATAAACATAAATATGGTTTTAAAAACCATTTTTTATCAAATTAGTTGTCCTAATCAGCTTATAAGATTAATTTCTATAATTTGTTCAATCTCATTAATCACTATTGGTGAATGTGCGTTTACTGCAGGGAATTCCCTTATCCTCTACTGAACAAAGTATTTACAGAATTCACACACATAGTTACTGTAAAAACTCTTAAGAAACCTTTAAGTATTGCAGTAAAATAGTGTTCAAGTTTCATACTACTATTAAGTATCCAAGTAACAAAATACGCACACAAGTTCAGTTTTCAGAAATCTTATGTATCAGATTAAACCCTAAGTATCATAAACTCTTAAGATGATTAGTGGATTAACTTCACTAAGACATGTTCAGTTTTCAAATATCAGTTAACAAGTATAGAAACATGCCTCTACTTGTCATCTTAAGACTAAAATAGTAGCGGACAAACTATAATGATACTAGATGGGATGATAATGTGTGAGAGTAGAGATTGAGACGCGCGTGGGGGTGAGGATAGTAGGATCCAAAAGGTGAAGACTTGTTTTAAAATTCGTACTAGTATAAACATTGAGCTCCTTAAGCTCCTTCTACTTCGTCTCATCCCCACGCCTGCTGTAGACCGGTACAAATATACTAGGATACTAGAGTCTGTGAACCAGGTCTTCACACCTGCTGTAGACGGATAGATGGGACTGGATAATGATCAATTTGCTTTCTCTACTATGTGGGATGAAGTGTGTACAAGACTTCTAATTTCCTGTATAACAAAAAAAATTAGTTTTGGTTGGCTAGGTGGAGATCCAATAACTATCACATATTAAAGTTTGGCTCCGCCCCTAACTTTACCAATTTTGAGTCTGTGGAGATCCAAACTTTAATGTTAAACAATTTGGAGACCTAAATTCTAATATCACATATTATATGATATTATATGAGACTATATTACTAAATAATCCAAAGTTAAATTGTCAACACGCCATAAACTGTTACATTGGTAAAGAATTGTATTTTTGTTCGTGCTAGAAGAAAAGTAAACTGAATCAATATGAATCGGAATTCTTTATTTTCTATATAAATTTAGTTTATATTGACTCGTACAATTTTGTCTTGCTGGAATAGAAATAATTCCTTGTCTTATGAATTATAATGAATTTGAGTTCTTAATTTTCTGTATCTTCACAATTCTGCTAGTAAGTCTTTTCATTAAGAACTCAAAACTAGGTATACATATGCTTAATTCTCCAATTTCCCACATGTTTTGAAACTAATCTTTGACTACACAGGTGGACTTGCCCAGTATCGGACTTTAGATTTTGGAACCTGAGGCGATTTCTAAATGTGGTACCCCCAAAGCTTAATGTTCATATTATATTTTTTTCTGCTCCAGTCAATTATTTTCTTATAGGAGACATGCTTGCTTCTCTATTCTAATTTGCAACATATCACATTTACAAATGAATGATCTAGACGCGAACACTATGCAATCAAATGACACTATCATAATTTTCCAACAAATAATAATAATAATTAATGACAAATAAACAACCAACAACAAATATAATAATACTTTCTTTCTTAGTTTCTCTATTAGTTGATTTCAATTTCAATAGGAATAACTACATAATCAAAACAAGAAAATATTTTTCAAATAAATTAGGCAAACACAAATAAAAATAATCAACAACAATTTTTAGGCAAGAACATATTTTTTTCAATATATTATAATTTATAAGTCCACAACAATTTTAGACTTCACTTACCTGTGATGGTAAAAAATAATTATGAGGCTTTACTGATAATGTAAGTGACTCCTCAAAATGTAATAAGAAGGCATTATTGACACAACAATTAAAAAACAGACCAAAATATGAGTGCATCAAGCAAAATATAAAAATTAACAACAATTTATATTATTATAAATAAAAAATCAAAGTTTTACCTGTGGAAACATGTGGAAAGGGAGTGAGTGATTGATTTGTGGCTTTTATAAAGAATTATTCCACAGTCGGCCATAAAAAAGAGTCTTTCTCTATAAAAAAAATATTAAAATCCTAAAAAAAATAACTCAGTCAGCGGCTACAAGATTATTCTAATATTTTTCTCTTCAAATCCGGACCACAAGAGTAGCTCACAAATCCGGACCTTTTTAGTATTATGTGGACATGATACCACTTGTCTCTTCAATTCAAATTTGGTAAGTATAAGTCCACATGATATTTACTGATAGAAATTTATTGTACCCTATCGATTCATGAGATGAAGAACATAAATTAAATTGCGAAAGCGTTCCTGAATCCATTGCTAGGATTAATGGATCTTGAAGCGGTCGTATTTTTATGGGGTTCGATCTTCCAACTTGCTACGATCCTTAATGACAAAGAAGAATCTGAATCATTTGTCCCTCTCTTTCTGTTGATGGGGATGCAGAAGAGAAAAAGAGAAAACCTCTATTTTGGTGGCCGTATATGTTGGGGACCATAACCCTAATTTATACATATATTTATATGTTTTGATATTTCTAATTTGGCCCCTCATCAAATTAGAATTATCTCCGGTATCTACACATTAATTCCATGACAATTATACCCGTAAGCCAATTTCCAAATAGACCACTTTAATTTGGCTTAATTATTTAGATAGCCCAACACAATTAATTTTACATGTGTGGCCTATATTATTGAATAATTCCAACAATCTCCCACTGGGCCACATATGTAACCTTATAATTGTGTTAACCTTAGTGAGCTCATAAATTGCTATCTTAATCCTTAGGGTATATCCGGACAATCTCGTCCATAACCATATCAACATAGGATCAAAGCGGCATTCGTCACATATAGCGTAACTAAACCATCAATGGTCACATATACCAATATAGCTAAACGACATAGATCAATCATGGATGCGTAGCATAGAAATTACACGCAATGTGATCAATACATGTCTATTTCCAACTGGTCATCCTTAACTTTAGTGATATCAATACTTTAACATAATAAAAACAGAATGAACTGAATTTCCATATATCTGATCAGATAAATATCCAAAATACTTTAATACATAAATATGTCCTAAACCAAATAGCACCCAAATACATAAAATACAAACTCCTACTGGATTGCCATATTCTTAAATAAGATAACACCCATATGAGCAGTATGCTCATGAAAGACCCTGGGTGATAATACTTTTGTGAGCGGATCCGCTAACATGGAGTTTGTCCTAATGTGCTATATGGACACTATAACCATTCTGAATTCTTTCCTTCACAACTAGAAACTTTATGTCAATATCCTTGACTTATACAAGTTTCTATTGTTATTAGAATACAGTACTGCTGATTTATTGTCACACCATAATTTTATGTGGTCTCTCAACACCGTACTGTAGGCGCAGCCTTGTGACAAAATTTCGTAACCATTTCCCTGAATAGATGTCCCACAGCATGTTATAAACCTTGCTGCCATGGTGAAAGAAATTATGAGTGCATGTTTGATACTCATCCAAAATATATCTCCATTAGTCAGCATAACCTGATGTGGATCTCCTGCTGTGTTGGCATCCAACAAAATTGAAGTCGGAGTACCTTATGATCTCCAGAATTATCCGATCTCCTACAAAGAGCATATAATTTCTTGTTCTCTATTAATTACTTAAGTAGTTTGGCTGCTACCCAATGATCCATCCATATTTGCTTAAATATCTGCCTAACATCCTAATATGTACGCAATATCCTGACGCGTACATACTTGAGCATATATTAGACTTCCTACAACTGATCATGAAGGAAAAATCTATTATATTTTCTTAATTTTAAGGCTATTCTTAGGACACTGATTTAGACTGAACTTGTCTCCTTTAGCGACTGGGGTGTCACCTGGATTGCATTTCTGCATGCAATATATTTTAAGCACTTTATCAATATAGCTCTTTTGTGATAATCCAAGAATACCTCGAGAATGATCTCGGTGTATTTGAATTCCTAATACAAAAGAGGCGTCACCAAGATCTTTTATCTTAAAGTTATTTGATAGAAATTTTTTAGTGTCATGCAATATGCCTATATCATTTGTGGCATGCAGTATGTCATCAACATACAAAACCAGAAAAAAAAATTACTCCCATTGAATTTGTGATACACACAATCTTCAACAACGTTAACCTCAAAACCAAACGAGGTAACAACTTGGTAAAATTTATAGTACCACTGACGAGAAGCTTGCTTGAGTCCATAAATAGATTTTGTCAATTTGCAAACCATATTATTTGGATCTTTTGATACAAAGTTTTTTGGGTAGTCCCACCATACAAATAGTTTCGTCAATGTTACCATTGAGAAACGCCGTTTTGACATCCATTTAATGTAACTCAAGATCAAAATGTGCAACATGTGCTATGATTGTTTTAAAGGAGTTTTTCAAAGATACCGAAGAGAAAAACTCTTTAAAATCAATCCCAAAATTTTGAGTAAAGTCACTAGTTACAAGACATACTTTATACCTCTCCACATGACCCTTCGAATCCTTTTTGGTTCTGAATGTCCATTGCAACCAATGAATTTCATACCTTTTGCTAATGGGACAAGTTCTTAAACTTTATTGTCTTACATGAACTTATACTCCTTATTTATTTTATCAATCCACTTTGAGAACTGGAACTTTCCATGGCCTGACGAAAGTTGATTAGATCTTCTTCCAGTATCCACAATCTTCCTCACGTTCCTAGAGAAATATGACAATATTATTCGAAATTATATTTCTCCTTTCTCTGGTGGACCATCTTAATATTATCGGTTTTTGAGGTTGTTGAGTTTGTTCCTTAGAAATAATTACCTTATCTTGAATGGGGTGTCGCTACGTTGTCATTGTTAAGGTATCTCAACAATGACTTATAGAGGTAATTCGACATTGTCTTATTGAGACTCCAAATTCACTTCTTGATCATGACAGGTATAGAATCCTGCACATCGTCAAAAGTGATAGTAGAAATCGTAATTGATTCCTTCTCAAAGACAATGATCCTGACTTTATTTTTTCCCCAAATTCAACATACTCAAAAAATATTACACTTCTCGTCTCAAAAAAATTTTCTTAGTGTGGAATTGTATAATTATCAACCCTTTGATCTGTAGCATAACCAATAAAGTAGCTGCTTATAATATAACTTTGGTCTGTCTTCCCATTACACATTCAATATAAACATTAAAGTCTATAAAGTCAATGGAATCCAAATCTCATTAGACACAAATCGTTCAACTCTATTTCTAGAGAAGTGACCTAATGCTTATGTCATAATGAGGCTAAAAATATATATTATTAATTTTGCGTTTAGTACCACATGACTTCACTTGCAAGGTTTCATTATAAGATGCAATAGTTTCAACTGAATATAGGTTATCATAAACCTTAAGGGAACCATTACCAATAATATTTAAATTTAAAGATAGACTAAACTTATTATTTCCAAATGAACAATGATAACCAGATTTGTCCATTAAGGAAACTGAAACTGAATTTCGTCTAAAAGACGGTACAATAAAAGTGTATCAAATCTAAATAATAATCGGTTCCTAAAAATAACCTAAAATGTCCTATTGCTTTCACTTCTACCGAATTGCCGTCTCCCACATAGATGTATCTTTCACCATCAAATGACTTTCGGTAACTCAGGCAACCTTGCCTAGAACATTAATGTGGGTAGTCCCACCAGAATCTAACTACCATAAGTTTCTTGGCACTAAATCTAAATTAACCTCAGAATAGATCAAATTTAGAAATATACTTTTCTTTATACGCCATGCGTGGTACTTTGTACATTTCTTCCTTATGTGTCATGTCTTATCACAAAAGAACAATCCTTAGTTTTATATTATTGTGCCCCTTAAAGTTTATCCCATTAAACATGAAAATTAAAATTTTATTGGCAAATATTTTAACAACATTAACTGTAAAAAGAACAAAGCAACAAAAAACAAACGTGCTCTAACAAATAACCAAAGCGTAAAATATAGTCAAATAAATTCAAATAATGGTGAACCCCATCTCAAGATACCTAGTACATCATTAATATCAAGTCTTTGGACAGTGATATTAACTGCAAGTGGTATTCTTGGTGTAATGATCAAATGTTGACAATAAGTCATGTCAAATAATAAGCCTATCTTTGGATCGGGTTATTATTCACATGTAAACCGTATAATTGTCACACATTTATCACCACAAGTATGTGTGCAATTCGGCCAAGTATTAACCTTCCTTTGGGCCGGCTAATACTCGCATGAATTTACACACACAAACATCTAACATCCCTCATAGACTATCTACGCAAGAGAGGTCACTTTGGCGATATCTTGTTTCAATGGGTCTATTTAGAATATTAGATGACTATTGTTAGTCACAAAAGGCACCAAAAAAAATTGAATGTTGACTAAATTTTACAAAACCGAATCATGTCCAAAAACTTTATGTACATGCATAATTAAAATATTACAACTCAAATAAAATAATCATAAGCATGTGAATCTCTTTACATGATTCAAACAAATATTCTTAATTTGACTAAACTGAGCATTGTCAACATAATAAAATTCACGTAATATTTTACTAAAGATATGGACCAATAGATTGCTTCGAATAACCCATAAAGATTATATTAAAATAATCTGCTGAAGATATGTACGTTAATAGATTACATCAAATATATGACTTAGAACATAAATTTATTGGAAACTAAATTTATGCCAAACATAAAATTGTCTATATTTGATTCCAATTTGTCCTCCAATGATCAACTTAGATTGGAAAACACTCCAAATTGAGTAACACCAAATATCTATCAGCATGAGTAATTGGAATCTAACCGACATTCCATATTATCACATGTCCAACAATAAACATATTCATGCATATTTAATATAATAGAGAATTTCTACGGTCATTATCACAGGCGTCCATATTTAATATTTAAGCATGAACTGAGAGATCATTGTTGTACATAAATTATGAATTCTATCAAGATTTTCTTAATATGGCGATCAAATCAACGAATGATTGACAGCAAATCAATGTACTTGTAAGCAATGGAGAACCATATATGCAAAAAATAAAATAAATAAATTATGATGTGCAAACATGTTGTAACAGTTGTTTATGTACAGAAACGACTCAGAAGTAGAAGACAAGATTCAAATAGTTGTTCTCTTTATTTAGCCATATAGTACAACACTAAGGAAATATATAAATTATATTTCACCATAAATTATAACCCACCATGTGTAGTACTGCCAACAATTTTGATCAAACAACACAAACATAAGTGCCATCATAGTCCATTAATAATGGATGTATCGTTTGGATACATGTCAAGCATGATCTGGCCTGAACAAATATCTGAATTTTTTTTTTCTTCTTGTGCTTCACAGGATCAAGAAATCAGTTATTGAGAAACTGTAGAACTAATATTCGTGTATCATAAATTTTATTTTATGAACCATTGGAACCCTAAATTAAAATTAGAATGAAGGATCTATGATTTCTGAACAATAACAAAAAATTGATTCTGAAACTTCAACCTCGTAAATCAAACATGAAGGCTCTGATACCACTTGATAGAAATTTATTGTACCCTATCAATTCATGAGATGAAGAACATAAATTAAATTGCGAAAGCGTACCGGAATCCATTGCTAGGATTGATGGATCTTGAAGCGGTCGTCCTTTTATGGGGTTCGATCTTCCAACTTGCTACGATCCTTAATAACAAAGAAGAATCTGAATCCTTTGTCCCTCTCTTTCTGTTGATGGGGATGCAGAAAAGAAAAGGAGAAAATCTCTCTTTTGGTGGCCGTATATGTTGGGGACTATAACCCTAATGAATACATATATTTATATGTTTTGATATTTCTAATTTGGCCCCTCATCAAATTAGAATTAGCTCCGGTATCTACACATTAATTCCATGACAATTATACCCTTAAGCCAATTTTCAAATTGACCACTTTAATTTGGCTTAATTATTTAGATAGCCCAACACAATTAATTTTACATGTGTGGCCCATATTATTGAATAATTCCAACATTTACTACTTGTATTTTTAGTTAGCGGGTCTTTTTAGTTGCCATAGCCACAACAAGCTTTCTAAAAAATTTAAATTCGGACCTTTTTAGTTGGGCTTATATACACTAAATTTTTTTTGGTGCCCTTTAAAATTTTGGACCTGAGACAACTATCTCATAGACCTCGTATTAAGTCCGAGCCTGCACTTGCCAAACATGCATTCACAAAAGAGCTTAAAAGGAACTGATCACTTAAAGTTTCCCAACAACAGTGATGTTGTTGCTGTACATACTTTTGGATCAAGTAATGTCAATAATTAATATAATGCAACAAATATTTACATATTTTTAAGATAAGGATGACTGTACTCTAATATTTTATTTTGGGCTAATTAGCATTTGGACCCTGAATTTTATATCAGGTTAGTGTTTAGGTCTTGACTTATCCAATTAGAAAGTTTGGACCCTGGATTTTATTTTTCTTTCTTTCGATTATGCCCTTTCCAGGTTAGTGTTTATGGCATCTTTACTCTTTAGTATCTTGAGAATAGCATCAGCAATTGTTGTAGTAGTAGTTGTTTTCTTCTATTTGTAAAATAGCTTCTATGTCTTTCATAATCTTGCTCTTCTATCTTCTTTTTTTATGTTTTATAATATCTCTTTTGGAAATAAGATATACATAAATTCCTTCAGAAACCAGTGCAGTTATGTTGCACGGATATAAATACAATATGACATAAAATTGACACGTGATACAGATATGGTACCACCATTCTGACATGTCCTATTGTATATTCGAGTGTGTCTAGTGTCTAGTATATGTCCGACATAGACATGGTAATCATTTTGATGTGGCAAAAAAGAAGAAACTAATATTTGAACTTTCTTTCTATAAAAAAAATTGAACTTTCTATATATCGAACTTGCTTTTCTAGGATAACTAATTGCTATCAGCACACTTAGATCATTGAATCCCTCTTCCACACTATTGAACTTCCAACACATCTAGATCATTCCATATTCAATATTAAGCTGCTATTACCAAAATCTGAGACTTACGTAGAACTGAGCCACATGTACATCCATAAACCCTATAACGTTAAGGTCATGACAATTCAAATTATTATAAGTCATTTCCTATATGTAATTCAAGAAAGTAACAATAAAATTTTATTAAAATCACCATGCAGTCAAATCTAGTATACTTTTTTTTTTCTTTCTATAAAGTATTTACTGGACATAGTATGATTAGCAGAAAGAAAAAAAAAGAGTATAAGAACAAGCATCGTGATTATCCCAAAACAGAAATTTTTGTACAGTGGGAAGAAGTATAGAAAATTTGCAGAGAAGAGAAGTTTGGAGAATTTGCAAAAAAAAGAGGGACAAGATGCCATTGGAGTAGTTCGCATATGGGGCTAGGAGCCAAAGGAGATGGCGCTCCGAGGGGATTGGTTGGGTGCCAATTCCTTTAGCACTTAGGATCTGGACGCCAATTCATTTGACGCTCCTCTAATTAAAAAAAAAAAAAAAAACTATAGTTTCTAGCTGATGCCATCCTCAAAGGGCATAATAGGAAAAAAGAAGAAAAAAAATTAATCCAAGGTCCAAATTTTCTATTTGGACAAGTTAAGACCTAAACACTAATATGATACAAAATCGAGGATCCAAACGATAATTAGCCCTTTTATTTTTATTTTTATTTGAACTAGAATTCGAACCACACTCACTCGTCTAGCTTTACCAGGCACAATTTACAGTGAAACAATATTTTCCGAAGATATCTTAATCTCAATATGTTATACAATTTTCTTTTACTTTTGTTAGCATTACGAGACGTTTTAAAATATTGTCAAATTGTGTGTGAAGTATGTAGTTGTACTTACTCAGATCGGCGGCTGCCACCCGTACGTAAAGATCTTGTCCGCCGAATGCCCAAACTCTAATGTCCGTCAGCTGGGTCGTCCAGATGATGCAGCCGGCGCCGCTCACATCCGCGCTGGCGTAGGCCGTGCACGAGCAATTCCCCAAGCACTTGGCCCTGCACTGGTCCAGGCCCAGGCTCGTGTCCACCGCCGAGCTCGACGTGTCCGGCAGCTTCGCCTCGCGCACGAGCACGAACCCGTCGGTCCCGTTCCTGCAGTCCAGCCGCGTCCTCCTAACGCACCCGCCGGTCCCGTCCCTCAGCGCCCAGTTCGTCGGATTCTTGGGCGCGAACCCCTGCACGCAATCGCAGATGGGCGAGTCGTTCGGGTCGCACACCCCCATCGGGCCGCAGGGGGAGACCTGGTCGCACTGGTCCTTGGGCGCGAACCAGAACACGTTCCACTGCTTGGGCTGGTCGAGCCAGACCAGCCGCTGCGTTGAGCCCGTTTGGTTCACTATCAGCCGCGACACGATGGAGGGGTCCTTGAGCCCGAACGTGTAGTAGACCTCGTCCCGGCTCCGCACGAACCGGAACGTGAACATGATGTAGGTCTTCATCTCCGGGACCCCGCTGAACCGGAACCCGTTCCACGGCCCGCTCCGCCACGTGCGCGTCGAGCCGGACCAGAGGAATATCTGCGGGTCGCCGAGGACGTCCATGGCCAGGGTGTAGGGGCCGGGCGAGGGGTCGGTCAGGCTGGCCCACGCGGTCAGGTTGCGGTTGAGCCCGCTCGTCAGGTTCCATCCGAGCTTCATGCCGGGCAGCAATGTGTCGGTCGGGTGGTCGAAGCTCTGCCATGCGTACAGCTGCGAAGTAGCGGCGTCGTTGTCGTCTTTAATGACGAAGTTGCCGGTGTCCAAAATTTGCGCGACAGGATTGTTGCCGACAGCCGACGACGAGGCTGGGGAGCTGGACAAGACAACGGTCGAAGTACCGTTAGCCTTGACGACGAGAGTGCCGTTTGCGGCGAGCGACAGCGTGCCGGTGAGGCCGGTCAGCGGGGCGTTACGGTTGGCGACCCAGACGTAGGTTGGGACCGACACTTTGTTGTACCAAATGCCCACGTATCGGTTCTTGGAGCTCGGGTCGGGCGAGAAGAAGCCCAGGGCGAAGGTGCCATCGGCGGAGACTAAGGTGTCGCCGTCGGAGAGAGGGCTGCCCGGAGCGAGTGTGTCCGTGGCGGCGGAGAGGGAGAGGGAGAGGAAGAGAGTGCAGAAAGGGAGGAGGAGTGATCTTCGGGAGGACTCTCTCATGTCTCTCCTCTTCAGTGGAGACGTCCAGTTTGTTGTTGCTTAGTTCTTATTACTTTTTTTTTTTTCCTACTGTCGAGAATGATTATGAATATGGAATTAATTTGTTTGTTAGTTTGTTGTTGTGACCGGGAGACTTTAGTCCAACGGGGGTACATAGACGAGATTGTTGGTTTGCTCATAAGAGGACAGACAATGGATATTTCCTTGTGTTTATTGCCTTCGCTAAATCCATGATCCATACTGCCTTTGGTTATAAGTAGGAGCATCATTAGTAGTTGGGACTCTCCAATGCAATTTGGAGTCCAAAATTTCAAAAAAAAGGTAAATGTAGAATGGGTTGGATTTGTATGAGAATAGTAGGAAATGATAAAGTGAGCTCCGGTCCCAAAAATTGTGTGGTCAAAAATTAATGTAGGAAAAAAATAATATAAAGTTTAGAATCTAGAAAGTTGGGCTCCAAATTGGAACTTACTATTCTACAAAACGAGTTTCTACAATCTAGAATCTAGAAATTGGGAGGCCCAACCCTTAGCACCCATGGATGGGTTGGGACCGAAATTGTAGAAATTGGGACTAGGGATGAGACTTATTATTCTACAAAATGAGCTCCTACATTCTAAATCTAGAATCTAGAAAATGGGATGGGCCTTACTAATGATGCTCTAACAAGGTTTTAAATAGAAGATATACTATTAATTCCTTCAAATATTCCTCCAAACCATGGTTTCTTATGTAGCAACTAACATCGACATCCGACATAGACAAAATTTAAATTTAAATTTAAGATTAAAATTGATATTAAAATTAATATTGAAACTAATATTAACATTAAAATTAATATACCATGAAAATTAAAATTAATATTAACATTAAAATTAAAAACAATGGATGATGAATTTTTTTGAATTAAAATTTGTCATGTCAGCTACCATGTCAGATGTCAACTACCACATAAGGAAGGATAGCTTGGAGGGACACTTTTGGGGAGATTAATAATATTACTCTTTATGTAGGGGTGAGTATTATTCGGTTTTGGACCAAAAATTAAATTGAACCGAATCGTTTGTTCATTTTCGGATTTTGTTTTTGGGTTTCGATTCCGATCTAAAATCGAAAATTGAATAACACTTATGCAATTATTAAATATCCTTAATTTTATGCATGTTTTACGATTAAAAATGTATATATTCTGAGTATATATATATATATATATATATATATATATATATATATATATATATATATATATATATATATATATATATATATATATATATATATATATATATATTAAATATCCTTAATTTTATGCATGTTTTACGATTAAAAATGTATATATTCTGAGTATATATATATATGCATAAATTAAGGATATTTAATATATATATATATATATATATATATATATATATATATATATAGAGAGAGAGAGAGAGAGAGAGAGAGAGAGAGAGAGAGAGAGGAGGGGGGGGGTTTAATATATATATATATATATATATATATATATATATATATATATATATATATAGAGGAAAAAAAAAATATATATATATATATATATAGAGGAAGGATAGGCATCCCCACAATTTTTGCATCCCCATGTTCACATCTGTTGGATGTGCTTTAAGTCATCTAATCTTAACCATTGGTAAATCAACGGTTAAGATTAGATGACTTATAGCACCATCCAACGGTACAAATAGTGGGGATGCATGGGGATGCAAAAAATGTGGGAATCTTGATCCTTCCTTTATATATATATATATATAGAGAGAGAGAGAGAGAGAGAGAAAAGGGGAGGGGGGGGGGGGGGGGGGGGGGGGGGGGGGGGGGGGTAAAGACCACTTTTGGTCACCCAATGTTTCAAAAGTTCAACTTTAATTTAGTCACTCCATGACCACAAATATATGTGGAGAGTGACTAAAACTTGAAAATTTGAAACATTGGGTGATCAAAAGTGGCATATATATATATATATATATATATATATATATATATATATATATATATATATATACATATATATATATATATTAAAGCTAACTTTTGATAATTTAACAAGTAGTACAACTTTGGACCAAATTTTGAAATACAATAAACATATGTATAAAAATTAATTTTTTAATATAATTTAACCACAATTTTAACTTTGAGCCTAATCCATTAAACAATAAAAATAGTCCAACCGAACAAATTTTAACGATTAAGTTTCGATTATGGCTAATTCCGATCCGATTTTATTTTTTAATTTTTACAATTTCGATTCATTTGATTTTGACATTTTAATTCTGTTGAAATCGAATAAACCGAACGCTCAGCCATAAATTTTATGGCCGAAACTGATACGGTCCGAATCATAAGTGGATGATCAACCATTACTGAAATACTTGAAGTTACCAAACCGGCCGAATGAAAACCATCAACATTCCTGAAAACTGCCAAAATGGATACTGAAAGGCTCTAATGTCAATATCGTATTTTGTCCCATAATACTCATACAAATATCTTTTATATAAAATATTAACAATTTTTTGCGCCAAATAGTTCCTATATACATATATCTCAATACCTCATACAATTAATGCTATTCACAATGGATTCGAATTCTTGCCTTTGTGGCAACGTAACGGCGACAACTCTTCATCTAAGGGCTTGTTTGGTAACACTGAAGTGGGCTCGGATTTGGACTTTTCGTGAAAGTGGGCCACTTTCCACATCTGCTGCTGTTTGGTAGATCAGTAAATGCATATGGATTTTGGGAGAGTAAAAGTCGATGGGTGAACTTTGCTCCACACTTTCCCCCCTTCCACTTCCTCTCTTGACACTCGGATGTGGGAGGAAAAGTACTGTTGAGGCTCCCGACTCCCCTTGTTTTCCTTCCCGCGCTGGAAGTGTTGCTGCAGTTGTTGGTTTTCGGTCACCCCTTTTTCGGTTCGCGCCATCTTGATTGTATGCATGTCTAAATCTTCATTTTCTTCCATAATTTTCTAATTTTCTGGATTTTATATGTACGTGAACAATTTTTTCCGCTTCTATATATTTTTGTGTGTGTGGATCTAGTAATTTTTTTTCGATTTGTATTTTTTTCTTTAGATCTTTTAGATCTAAAACGATTTATTACAGATCTGACTTTATTTTCTTCAGATCTTGTAGATCTACTAATATTCTTGATTTTTGTGGTATTTTTTTTAAGATCTGATTGTTCTAAACCATTTTATGATGGATCTGGAGTATAAAGACCATTTTATGATAGATCTGGAGTATAAAGACCATCATCCTGCAAAAGTGTTGTTCTATAAAAAAAATTGTTGATCTAGTTCCTTTTTCCTTCGATTTGTGTATGTTCTTTCTTCTGATCTTGTAGATCTATAACGTTTTATTATAGATCTGAAGTTATTTTCTGCTGATGTAGTAGATCTACTATATTCCTTGATTTTTGTATATTTTTTTTCTTCCAATCTTGTTGTTCTAAACCATTAAGGAAGCTGTGAAGAATTTTTTCCATGATCAAGCATATTAAAAGCCTACAAAAGTGA